>JAXLNO010000913.1:72729-170512 GCA_038087875.1 Malacoraja senta | reverse complement strand
CCGACCTCTACCTCCGCTACATCGACGACTGCATTGGTGCTACCTCCTGCACCCACACACAACTCACTGACTTCATCCATTTCACCACCAACTTCCATCCGGCACTCAAATACACCTGGACCATTTCCGACACTTCCCTACCATTTCTTGACTTCACTATCTCCATCTCAGGTGAAAGACTTCTGACCGACATCCACAATAAACCCACTGACTCCACGGCAATCTAGACTACACTTCTTCCCACCCTGCTTCCTGTAAGGACTCCATCCCCTACTCCCAACTCCTCCGTCTACGACTCATCTGCTCCCAGGATGAGGTGTTCCACACCTGGGCATCGGAAACCTCATTCTTCAGGGAACGGGGGTTCCCCTCCCCCACTATAGATGAGGCTCTCACCAGGGTTTCTTCAATACCCCGTAACACTGCTCTCTCTCCCCATCCCCCCACTCGTAACAAGGGCAGAGTCCCCCTAGTCCTCACCTTCCACCCTACTAGCCGTCACATACAACAAATAGTCCTCCGTCATTTTCGCCACCTCCAACGTGACCCCACCACTCGCCACATCGTCCCATCTCCCCCTGTCTGCTCTCCGCAAAGGCCGCTCCCTCCGTAACTCCCTGGTCAATTCTTCCCTTCCCACCCGTACCACTCCCTTCCCGGGCACTTTCCCTTGCAGCTGCAAGAAATGCTACACTTGTCGCTTTAACTCCCCCCTCGACTCCATTCAAGGACCCAAGCAGTCTTTCCAGGTGAGGCAGAGGTTCACCTGCACCTCCTCCAACCTCATCTATTGCATCCGCTGCTCTAGATGTCAGCTGATCTACATCGGTGAGACCAAGCGTAGGCTTGGTGATCATTTCGCCGAACACCTCCGCTCGGTCCGCAATAACCTACCTGATCTCCTGGTGGCTCAGCACTTCAACTCCCCTTCCCAATCCGAATCCGACCTTTCTGTCCTGGGCCTCCTCCATGGCCAAAGTGAGCAACACCGGAAATCGGAGTAGCAGCACCTCATATTTCGCTTGGGCAGTTTATACCCCAGCAGCATGAACATTGACCTCCAATTTCCGGTAGCCCTTATTGTCTCCTCCCCTTCGCAGCTCACCCTCAGCCCTCTGGCTCTTCCTATCTTCTTCCCGCCACCCCCCCCCCCCCCCCGCACCCCACCCTCCATCAGTCTGAAGAAGGGTTTCGGCCCGAAACGTTGCCTATTTCCTTCGCTCCATAGATGCTGCCGCACCCGCTGAGTTTCTCCAGCATTTGTCTACCTTGTAAAACATCTACTTGTTTTCCTAAACAGGGTTTGAAATGCAGTGCTGCTAATTTACGTTACAACTCTATTTTCGCTATCATATTTAAACCCTCACATTACAAAAAGATTAACGTGATCATCTAATAATGCAGCTTTCATGTAACTCTTTCCAACCTACGCAAGTGTTTTGTCCTGCTGCCAACTGCTTTGCAAACCTGTAAAACTACCTATCAACAGAATGTTCTAATCTGTATAAACACAAAGGTTTGAATCAGAAAGGATTAATGTCCATTGGGAAGAATTGGAACGTCAGGGAACATTTCTTTGAAGTATCTCATGATCCATTTTTGAAGAATTGCTCCTTTCTTTCTGTTGAAGGTTTCTTGGTTTCTTGGTCCTCCAAAATATTCCAAATGGAATTTAAACTGGAGGTGGCGGAGGGAGGATTTAAGCCAGAAATCTTGGGCATCAAACTGACTTAAACCAGTTATCTTGGTTTATTGAAGGTTAGGGTGATACACCAGGTGCAAGTAAATTTCCTTGTTCACACAAAGCTCTCACAGTTAACGTTATATATATAATAATGAAAAATACGGCAATAAATACACGTGCAAAACAACAACACGTTGCAAGATTGTGGTGCAAAATCTGAGCAGTGTAATGGAACATTAAAGTTGAATAACAGAACCATGGCATAAGGTGGAATTAAGAGTACATGGCACTTGGGTAGCTTACAACCCCATGTTATGATCATTGAATTATCCAATTGTAGGTAACAACCCCCTTTCCCCCTCTTCTTTCTTCACCCACCTTCCATTGTGCCCCACATGGACTCACATATTTCACAATTTGCAACTGTTAAATCCTTTTATCTGTTCTAAGCTTCGGCTTTTATTCCAGCCATCTGCTATCACCTCCTCCCCCCCCCCCCCCAACATTTTCCCTCCAAGCAGTCTGAGGACGTGTCCAGACCCAAAACACCACCTATGCACATTCACCAAAGATTCTGCTTGAACCGCTGAGTTACTCTAGCACTTTGTGTCCATTTTTGTAAACTAGCATCTGTAGCTTCTGGTTTCTACATGGCAGCACCTCTGAGAATGGGGTGCGAAAGAGCTGATTAGTTCAGGAGTTATTTTTTTTTTTTTTTTATTTTTTTTTTTTTAAATTTTTATTTATTAGAAGTACATTACATTACAACCACATACATTAATACTCGTCATTTATATCTTCTTACAATTAATGTACTCCCTTTATTTATTTTTTTACACTAGAAAAGGAAAAGATTGAAAGAAAGAAGAAAGTGAAGGAAAAAGTGCAAGTGTAGAAAAGTGTAGAAAATGTAACAACAAAAAAGGACGAAGACCCTATAAGAGCGAAATTAAAAACAAAAAGAAAAAGAGTTAAGAAATAGGCCCTAAGAAAAGAAAAGAGAAAGAGAAAAAAAGAAAAACAAATGTTTTTTTTTGAGCATCACGTAAATAGGACATACCAACTCTTCAACTATCATCCCCCCTTACCTGACCTCAATTTTTTATTTTTTTATAGTACTTTTGCACCCTATGTTTGTAATAATTCTATAAATGCAGACCACGTCAGGTGGAAGTGATCTGGTTTACCTGCTAGGAGGAGTCTTATCTCTTCTAGGTGTAATGTTTCAAACATATTTGAAATCCACATATTTATAGTTGGTATTGGAGCCTTCTTCCAAAATTTTAGAATTAGCTTTTTTCCAGTTATTAACCCATAGTCCATTAATTTCTTTTGAGACACATTTAGTTCTCGATCATCTTCCGTTATTCCGAAGATAATCCATTCTGCTTTGGGTATCAGTCTTGTTTTAAATAACTTTGTAAAGATTTCAAAAATTTCATTCCAAAATTTTTGAATTTTTGTACAGAAGACAAATGAGTGCGCTATAGTTGCTTCTTGGGATTGACATTTATCACAAATAGATGATACGTTTGGGAAAATTTTATGAATTTTAGTTTTCGAATAATATAATCTATGTAAAATTTTTAATTGTATTAAAGTGTGTCTTACATTAATCGAGCATTTATGCACGTTTAATAAGTATTCATTCCAACTTTCCTTTGAAATTTTAATAGCTAACTCTTGTTCCCAGTCTCTTCTGATACCCTCCGTAGGTGGTATTTGTACATTTAAAATAATATTATACAAATATGATATTAAGTTTGCTGATTCCGCTTTTATCTGCATTGCCTCGTCCAATACATCTACTGGATTATTATAATGATCTTTTGTATATTTTTTCAAATAGTCGCATATTTGAAAATATTTAAAATATTGATTATTTCCGAGTTTATATTTTATTTGTAATTGTTGAAATGAAAGTAATTTTCCAGTTTCATACAAGTCACCAAGCGTTTTAATTCCTAGTCTATCCCATTGTGTATAAGCTTTATCTATAATAGAAGGACTAAACGAAGGGTTATTGACTATAGGTAATAAAAGTGATAAGTTTCTTAATTTTAAATTTTGTTTTATTTGTTTCCAAATACGGATTGTACTATGAATAATTGGGTTCTTATTATAATTTATGTTATTCAGTTTCATTGGAGAGAGGAGGATCGCTCCAATGTTTCTAGAGGAGCAATCCTCTTTCTCCATTACAATCCAGTCTACTTGCTGGGCGGAGTTATCCATCAGTTGAATCATGTTTTTAATATTTACTGACCAATAATAATACATAAAATTAGGTAGTGCTAAACCCCCCAATACTTTAGGTTTATTCAGATGGGTTTTTTGTATTCTATGTGATTTATAGTCCCATATAAAATTAGTGATATCTGAGTGGAGTTTTTTAAAAAACTTCTCAGGTAAGTATATAGGAATTGATTGAAATAGGTATAAAATTTGTGGTAAAAAGATCATTTTTATTGCGTTTATTCGGCCTATTAAAGACATCGGGAGCGTTTTCCAGAATTTAATTAATGTATTTAATTTATTAAGTAGGGGGTCAAAATTTGCCCTGAACATACCTTGATATGTTCTAGTAATTTCGATTCCCAAATATTTAAATTTTTCTGTAGCTATTTTAAAAGGGAATTTTAAAAGATGTGTTGAATCTTTCGGTTTTATTGACATAATTTCACTTTTATTCCAATTTATTCTATATCCAGAAAAAGATCCGAAGTCTTCAATTAAATTTAATATATTTGGTATAGTGATTTGAGGTTTTGTAATATACAATAATATATCATCCGCGTATAAAGATATTTTATTATATGAGTCTTTAGTATTATATCCATGAATATCAGGGTGTATTCTAATTTTTTCTGCTAGCGGTTCAATAATGAGAGCAAACAGCTGTGGTGATAATGAGCATCCTTGTCTATTTCCCCTTGATAGTTGAAATTTCGAGGATAATATGTTATTAGTAAGTATTCTAGCTGTAGGTTTGTTATATAGTAACTTAATCCATAAAATAAAATTCTCTCCCAGTTGAAATTTTTGTAATACTTTATCCATATAATTCCATTCTACTTGATCAAATGCTTTTTCAGCATCCAGCGAAATAATTGATAATTCTTGATCTTCAGATTTGTGTGAGTGCATTATGTTGAGTAGACGTCTCATATTATTAGAAGAGTATCTCTTAGGGATAAACCCTGTCTGATCTGGGTTTATTAATTTACTAATGTATTTACTTAATCTTCTAGCTAATGTTTTCACTAATATTTTTTGATCTGTGTTTAACAATGCTATAGCTCTATATGAGCCAGGTTCTTCTAAATCTTTATTTTTCTTAGGTATTAATGTAATCGTTGATTCCGCTAATGTATCAGGTAGTATTCGTTTTTTAAAAGAGTATTGGTACATTTTTTGTAATCTTGGTATTATTTTATCATAAAAGCTTTTATAAAATTCATTAGTAAATCCATCAGGGCCTGGTGTTTTTCCATTCTTTAATGAGTTTATTGTATCTTCTAATTCCTTAATTGAGATTTGTGCACCCAGTTCCTCTTGTTCCTTCAGCTCTAACTTTGGAAGATTACAGGTATCCAAGAACTTTGTGATATTATTGGAATTAATTATCGTTTTAGATGTATACAAATTCTCGTAAAATTGCGCAAATCTTTTATTAATATCCTTCGGTGTTGTTAATAATTCCCCTTTATCTGATTTGATCTTTGGTATAGTATGTTCCTTTTCTCGTTTTTTTAGCTGGCGAGCCAAAAGTTTATGCGGTTTATCCCCAAATTCAAAGTGCTCTTGTTTTGTAATTTGAAAAAGTCTTATAAGTTTGGCAGATAATAATTTATTTAATTTAAATTTTAAAATTATTATTTTATTATGTTTATCTATTGATGGATCTTTAGCATTATCTATATCCATTTGTCTAATAAGTTCTTCTAACTGTCTTTGTTCATTCTTATTCTTTTTATTTTGAAAAGCTTGATATGAAATTATAATACCCCTAATGTATGCTTTAAAAGATTCCCAAAGTAAAGTAGGCGATATATCTGAAGTATCATTTGTTTGAAAAAAGACCTCCATTTGTTCTTTTAAATATATACTCGCTTGTGGATCTTTTAAAATTTGAGAGTTAAATCTCCAGAATGATTTATTCTTAGACAATCCTTCCAGTTTTAAAAAGAAAGTTAGTGGAGAATGGTCTGAAATTGAATTTGTATGGTATATTGCATTAGATGTTTGGGGGATTAATTTTGTATCCAGCAGAAAGTAGTCTATACGTGAGTATGTCTTATGTACCATTGAGTAAAACGAATATTCCCTGCCAGTTGGATTCACAATTCTCCAAACATCTGCTATATTAGTGTTATTTATATAGGTATTGAGGAGTTCCCCAGTTTTCGATTTCATATTCCCTCTCTGTTTTTGACTTGATTTATCTAAGTACGGATCTAAAACACAATTAAAGTCTCCGCCTATTATAACATTTTGATAGTTTGACTCTGCAATTATATTGAAGATTTTGTTGAAAAAGTGGGGGTTATCAAAGTTAGGGGCATATATATTTACCAAAGTAAGTGGAGTGTCATGGATTTCTCCATTAACTATTAGGTATCTCCCTTCTATATCTGTTATAATATTCTTTGCTTTAAATGGTATACCTTTTCTTATGATGATTGACGTGCCTCTAGATTTTGAAGTAAATGAAGAATGGTATGTTTGACCTATCCATTTCGCCCTCAGCCTAACTTGATCCTGAGGTTTTAGGTGTGTTTCTTGTAGGAAGGTAATGTCAGAATTGTACAGTTTTAGCTGAGCTAATATCCTACCCCTTTTGATAGGTTCGTTAATACCTCTTATATTCCAACTACAAAATGAGATTCCTCCTAGGTTCTTTTGTGTGGTGTCATGCATTTTGAATAATTATAGTACCTTTGAATCTTGTGGTGCGTCCGTGTCCCAGGTCTTTAGGTATTGGGGGAGTTTTTGAATTATTAAATTTTGCTGGTATGTCCATTTTACTCTTATCACTAAACACAAAACACAAACAAGTGATTTTATGTGGTAAAAAAAACCCTAAAAAAGTGAGGCTACAGTGTCTGATATAGTCGGCACTGTAGCGAGTGTCCCACCTGTAGGTGGGAAAAAACCTTGTTTTGACTTCCATTTCGTTGTTACTCAAATAGCTACGCTCTCTTAGTTAATCATAACATATTAAAATATTAAAACGAGGCCTCACATTCAGATATATAATACAATTTTACCCTGATATTTCCTTATAACATATATATATATCGGAGTTTAATTTATTAAACCAATATTTTTGATTTCAATAAGAATCAACTGTTGGTTGAAGGGGTTAACGAGATGTGCTCCTGGACATAAGCCAGGAGCTCGTTTCTCATCCCCTCCTCCCGCTTATAGATAAGGTTACAATTTATTAAAAAATTCATATTAGTATGTTAGTTCATTATTTTTGTTGTTGTTGTTGTTGTTGTTGTTGTTAGTATTCTAATCTAACCTGCATAACTTGTTAAGTTGTTAATAGGATAAGTTCTTACAATTGGTTATAATATTTTAATCAATAAGCAATTATTTTCTGATTTATATTCCAACTGTTCAGTTGTTTACACGTTTTGAACAGAAAATGTCCTTGATTCAACATTCCAGAGATAACAGTGTAACTATCCCCAGACAAAACATTGCTGAGAATGGTTCGGATCTGCCAAAACTCCCTTTCATTTCTGTTTTTCAACGATCGTTTGGGCATATTTGAATGCGTCTTCAGGCTTAACAAATGACTTTTCAAGACCATTAAAGGAAATACGCATTTTCGCGGGATAAAAAACCCCAAATCTGTCCCCTTCTCTCCCTCTTAAAAGATCTTTAACCTTATCAAATTTGTTTCTTTTTTGCACAATTTCATACGGGTAGTCCCTGAATATCTTAATAGTGTCCTTGTCCAGCCGCAGTTGTACACCATATTTGATTTTGCTCATTACATATTCCAGTTCTACAGTATCTCGAAATTTCACTATAATATGTCGTGGATAAGCTTTTCCCGCACCAGATCTTTGTCCAAATCTTGGGACACGATGAGCCACTTCGATTTTCGGTTCCTTGGAAAGATTCAACAGTTGTTTCAACAAGCCCATGGCAAATTCACGTACCTGTTCCCCTTCTGCCCCCTCTGAAACACCAAGAATTCTCAAATTCTGGCGTCTAGAGCGAGCTTCCAGGTCCAGGCATTTGACTGAGACTTGATAGAAGTAGGGAAGAAGGTGTTAAAGAAGGAACTGCAGATGCTGGAAAATCGAAGGTACATGCTGGAGAAACTCAGCGGGTGCAGCAGCATCTATGGAGCGAAGGAAATAGGCAACGTTTCGGGCCAAAACCCTTCTTCAGACTGATAGGGGGTGGGGAGAAAAAAGGAAAAAAGGAAAAAAGGCGGAGGAGGAGCCCGAGGGCTGGGGGAGGGGAGGAGACAACCAGAGGGCTGATGAAGGGGAGGGGACAGCAAGGGCTAGCAGAATTGGGAGAATTCAATGTTCAAGCCCCCAGGATGTGAGATTGGAGTGAGACAGGGGAGTGGAGAAGTTGAGGCGTTTGAGTCGGGGTCGGCAGGGCTGGAGGGCGTTGCAGTGGTGTGGGCCGGCGGACCCTCCAGCCCTGCCGACCCCGACTCTATGTAGCAATGTTACAAAATTTTGAGATTTAAAAAATAAAGTCTGCAATTTATCCCATCAGATAAAGCATAAAAATAAGTTTAATTTGACACTTAATTCACTTTCATATCTTCAGTATTAAAAAAGTTATGGCCATTATCATACTCAGAAATTAGCATCTAGTTCCCTATTGCTTTTCCATTGACTTAACACAAAAGCTGTGATCGAGGACAGTTAAAAGCCCATAACTTTCTTAAAAATTATGATAACTGAAAGAAATTTTCAGTTATTATAGATTGAAGCATTCTGAAACAAATATGAAACAATCTTACTTCGAAGACATGAAAGTAAAGCATATAATTAGTTAGTTACCTAATTGTAGCTAATTACAAAATTCAATTACTAGATCTAAACATCTATCAATTTCTTAAGAATAGATTAACATTTTTAAATAGCCTGTGTCCAAATAACATTCACACAATAATTCACAATATAACATAATTTTTAAATCTAATTTTCATGAATTTACAGGCCAAATGGAAGGAATTGAATGTTTAATACCTGTAAATTAATGGGCATTTAATTCATCTTGTGAGTGAGGATTACTGGAACGCGATCTTTTGGAACGTTGATTTGCGGTGAATTTAACCCCGTATTGGCATGAAAAATACTGCCGTTAATTCGGGGAATAAAATCACCGTGTCGCATGAAAAAATGTGAATTAAAGGCTTCTTAAGAAGCACTTTTATACATTTAAAGAAAGCACTTTCGTTTACCTGTCCCATGCGTGAAATCCGTCCCCGTTATCGGCGTTGACGCTTCAGGAGCTGATTTTAAAATTATTGTAGCGCTGACATTGACGATTTAATAAAAATAAAAAATTCACAAATCGTCACTAGGAACGATTCATCAGCCAACGCTTGTACTCCAACACAATATTAACTAGGACAAGGGAGGAGAAACCCGCGTTTTAACCCCGCCCCCCCCCCTTAAAGGCGCCAAAATCGCGCACACGGCCAGTGGCAGAATTACATCGCGACTGAAGGTAAGTTTTGTAACAAACCTACTCTATGGCCCGCGGACTCCCACTATCGGGCCCTCCAGCCCCGCCGACCCCGACTCCACTGCCCACGGACTCCTACCGTCGGGTCCGCCGACCCTCGCCACTGCACATCCCTCCAGCAGCCCGCAGCCGTCGCCTCACCTGCAGACTGGACTCTGTACTGGGCCTGAAGCCTCCACGCTGCTCACTCCCACTCTCCGGGGTTTGACTCCACTGGGTCCTAGTGCTAGTCTGCCTAGCCCTGGTTACCTCAGTGTTAGTTCCATTGATTCTTCCCCATCCTTCTCCAACTATGGGACCCCTTCTCTTCCCCACCCACACTACAGCCCTCTCACCCCCCCACCCCCTGACCACCCCCCGCCCCCCCACCACACATCGCCTCGTCCCCATTCCACCCACCTGCCTTCCTCCGGCCCCAACCCCCATCCCTGCCGGGTGTTCACCATCCCCCCCGACCTCCCCCTCTCCGACATCGAACGGTCTGTCCTCAGCAGAGGTCTTACCTTTGTCCCCCTCCATCCCCACCTCAATGAGTTCCGCGCCCTCCATGACTTGGAACGCTTCTACCGTCGCCTCCGCCTCACAGCTCACTTCCATGGGAAGGAGTCCTCGCCCCCCACTGATGACCCCTTTTCCCGTCTCCAACACACACCCTCCTCGTGGAACCCCCCTCGTAGCCTTCCGGCTTTAGAACTCTTCATCAAAAACGTTGCCTATTTCCTTCGCTCCATAGATGATGCTGCACCCACTGAGTTTCTCCAGCATTTTTGTGTACCTAGGGAAGAAGGTGTTAAGACTGGGCATCTGTGTTTTCAAGCTTCTGCATCTTCTACAAGAAGTTAAAAGAGAGGAAGGAAATGGCCAGGGTAGTAAAGATCGTTGATGATACTTGTAGCCTTTCTTATGCAATGCATCATCCTTGTGGGCATGTGAAATCTTCTCAGATATGTAAGAAAATTAACATGCTGATGTGCTTTCTTAATCACCATGTGAAGGGACCAGGTTCGGTTGCTGGTGATGTGGGTGCCTAGGAACCTGAAGCAGTCAACCATCTCCACAGCAACACCATTGTTGAGGACAGGGTTTTGTTCACCGCTTTGCATCCCTGGTTCGACAACCAACTCCTTCGTCCTGTTAATGTTAAGAGCTAGAATATTATCCTGATAGCATGACACTGTGTTCTCTGTTCCTCCAAGTTCTTTTGTTTAATAAAACACTAACTTGCCAGCTCTTCTGCAGAATGAGATGTACTAGTCAATAAAATGACAAAGTTTAGACTTTGTGATTGAAAATTCACATAATAACAAATTCCTCATATGTTGTAAAACATACTTGGTTAATAAAGTATGATTATGACATGCACTGAGTTACAGCAACCCATATCATTCAAGTGAAATGCTACACTGTGGAACAAATAAAAATGCCTGGGCGTGTCCCTGAATGTACAGGCATGTCACCTGTCTCAAAAACATAGCAATATATATTTAGCTGGTGTACAAAATAACTCTGAATATACAGAGGTAAAGATGCTATTATGTCATTGGCAAATGGTAGAAAATTAAACTGTACCATGAAACCCAGAAGACTATTTTGGACTCATTACACGCACACTGCAACCTCTCAAGAAATGAAACCGCCATCTATTATTGGTTCTTCTCTTACAAGCATGAGCACTGACAGACCTTTGATACTAAATGGAGCTGTTAATAGGTACAGTAACTGCAGTTTTGCAAATTTAAAGGGCTTGCTCATCACAGATCAGTCAGTTTGTGGCGTTTGGGTGATTGATTCCGGAAAAGTGCATCCAATAGACAATAGGTGCAGGAGTAGGCCATTCGGCCCTTCAAGCCAGCACCACCATTCAATGTGATCATGGCTGATCATCCCCAATCAGTACCCCGTTCCTACCTTCTCCCCATATCTTCAAGAGCCCTATCTATCTCTCTCTTGAAAGTATCCAGAGAACCGGCCTCCACCGCCCTCTGAGGCAGAAAATTCCACAGACTCACAACTCTCTGTGTGAACAAGTGTTTCTTCATCTCTGTTCTAAATAGCTTACACCTTATTCTTGAACTATGGCCCCTGGTTCTGTATTCCCCCAACATCTGGACTCCTCCAACATTCTGGACTCCCCCAACTCTCCAGTCACGCAGAGCTGGCGAGCAGGGCCGGCCCTAGGCCGATTGAACTGATTTTTCCAAATTGGACCCCGTGCCCAAGGGGGGCCCCGCGTTAATTTTCCGTATTTCATATGGAAATACAAATTCGCTTTGTTAAATAAAGATTTTTTTTTAAGCATTCGCCATACAGATTTTTTTACAAAACGTACATGGTTTTGTACATGGAATACAAGCGCTGTACGGTCATCAGACACAAACGATGTGTTAACAGCCAGTAGTGTTAACAGCCAGATGTGTTAACAGCCAGTAATTAACAAGTAGTTATCCAATGCGTCATCAATGCTTCGATCCACATTCCTCAGTAAATGTGTAATTGTGTTTTAGAAGAAGTATTAATGAAGCTGCGTTCTTTTGAATACAATTCACGCGGCATCATTAACACTTCTTCAAAACATAATTACATTTTACTGAGGAATGTAGATTGATGCATTAATGACACATTGAGAATTTCTTAAAACTCACCATCATGATTGAGAACTTCTTCTTGGTGACATTCTTGGTCTGCAGGTTAGTCATTCAATTTACCTATCGACCCACGTTGTGTCTCTATGTCTTTCGCTCTCTCCCTCCCTCTTACAAACGGTTATAAATGAATATAATTTCAAAGTGAAATAGGGGATTTCCGTGGAAAGAATATTTAACCAGAATATGGCGAGGTCGCTGCAAAATGCTCACTTAAAACAATACGCCGTCAACTCAGGATTGTTTCTTAGCCCTCTGACAGGTGTTTCAATCTAACCTCGTAGCTCGCTGTTAATCGATTCATAGCTATTAATTTTCCATTCCTGGTCCGTATCGAACTTCTCCAAATGTAAACGCTTCAAGTTACGCTTCTTGTGTGGTGGTGAGGAGGGGGGGGGGGGGTGGGAATACTAGGATAAAATACCATATATTTGTATTTACATAGCGATCCTGCTGCAAAATTTTTGTCGAACGTTGTATTTTATTTCAAAGTGGGAATTGGAAGATGGGACAGAGATGCTACACAGAGATTTTGATAGGAAGGAAACGTTACAGCAGCTGAGTAAAAGATTAGTCAAATGGTAGGTTCAATGAAGATCGGGCGAGGGGGATTGGGGGTGGGGGAAAGGTATCTATAGCTTGGGACTTGCATAAATGAGTACTGAGATGGATTATCATTCCACACCAAATTTCTTGGACAATAATACATTTTATGCAATTATCACATTTTGTTGGATATGGATCAACCTATGGTACATGCCTGTAAATAAGTAAAACAAATGTTGTTTAAGTACTGTTGTTTCTGGGATGGGATTTCTGATAACAAATAACCTACATTCTATATTTTGTCATAATGTGGCTGAAACAATGGCATATTTCGTGATATTTATTGAGACAATAAGTTTGTGCAAGATATTACCTTGCAACATTCTGTATGTCTGATAGATATTGTGAAATGGAACTCAGAAATGATGGGAGGATTACATAAAATTACAATTCAAAGGTAATGAATATACAGAGTATTCTTATTTCCATCATGAACATACAATGGTGATATAGGACACCAGGTTCTACTACGGTAAACTCACGAGCTACTACGGTATGACTACGTGTTAAAAAGTATCACATTTTTACATCCTGAGTATATTTTACATGTGGACATTTTTCAACGTTGAAAAATCTTCACGAGTTACCACGTTTCCCGAGTACCTGCCGTTAGCGCTAAGAAATGGCATGTTGGCCTTTATAACAAGAGGAATCGAATATAGGAGCAAAGAGGTCTTTCTGCAGTTGTACAGAGTTCTAGTGAGACCGCACCTGGAGTATTGTGTGCAGTTTCAATCCCCTAATTTGAGGAAGGACATTCCTGCTATTGAGGGAGTGCAGCGTAGGTTTATAAAGTTAATTCCCGGGATGGCGGGACTGTCATATCCTGAGAGAATGGAGCAGCTGGGCTTGTACACTCTGGAGTTTAGAAGGATGAGAGGGTATCTCACTGAAACATATTAGATTGTTAAGGGCTTGGACACGCTAGAGGCAGGAAACATGTTCCCGATGTTGGTGGAGTCCAGAACCATGGGCCACAGTTTAAGAATAAGGGGTAAGCCATTTAGAACGGAGACGAGGAAACACTTTTTCTCACAGAGATTGGTGAGTCTGTGGAATGGGCGGTGGAGGCAAGTTCTCTGGATGCTTTCAAGAGAGAGCTAGATAGGGCTCTTAAAATAGCTGAGTCAGGGGATATGGGGAGAAGGCAGGAATGGGGTACTGATTGTGGATGATCAGCCACGTTCCAATCGATCGCATTCAAGAAACACCCACTCGCAAGATGATTTAAATGCTCATTTTTGTTGGACAATCATGTCATAAGAGCATCTAAACCGTCTATATTTTGTGTTATTGTCTATCCATAGTCAATATTTTTAAACTAAATATACACATGCATGTATTGTGCAAAAAATAATTTTGATCATCTTGAGTGGATGTTTCTAGATTAATTTATGGGAATTAAACATTAAATTCCTTCCATCTGGCATATAAATTCATGACAGTGAGATTTAAAAATCATGTTATATTGTGAATTATTGTGTGAATGGGATTAGTTTGTTATTTGGATACTTAGGCTATTTAAAAAAAATTATCTTTTTCTTAAGAAATTGAATCTACAGGACATTCTTAATGAGAAAGTAGTGGGCAGAAAGGCATGTCATGCGTGGTTTGAAGAGCAAACACGTGTAGTTTACAATGCCAAAATTGAAAAGTTGAGGAAAAACAAGGTGTACAGAGTTGCTTATTGGTTACAATCTGAGGAGTATGATGATGCTACTGGCTATGGTATGCCAATGTACCAGCTAGCAACTGATCTTCTCCATAAAGACTTGGTCTATTGCTAGAAATTGTAATTTATTTACCTATCTGTTACGGACTTACAGCATTTAATACAATAATATTAAAGTTCTGATCTTGAAAATATCACATTTTTGAATTTTCAAGGCAGTCTGGGTGTTTATTACTATTTCCGTCACAACGGTTAATTTTGTAATTAACTACAATGAGGTAATTAACTAATTATATGCTTTAATTTCAGGTCATCCAAGTAAGATGTTTTATATTTGTTTCAGAATTCTTCAATCTGAACATTTCATTCAGTTCTCTTAATTTCTAAGAAAGTTATGGGCTTTTGACTGTCCTCTATCACAGCTTTTGTGTTAAGTCAATGGAAAAGCAATAGGGAACAAGATGCTAATTTCCTAGTATGAAAATGGCCATAACTTTTTTTAATACTGAAGATATGAAAATGAATTAGGTGTCAAATTAAACTTCTTTTTATGCTTTATCTGATGGGATAAATTGCAGACTTGATTTTTTAAATCTCAAAATTTTGTAACATTGCTAGAAAATGTACCTGCATCTTGGAGGCCGAAGGTTAGGTTGTTAGCCAAGAAAGATAGACTTCGTTATCCCTCATACAGCAACATCAAGAACGATGTTGCTGTACTGAGATATAGCCAAGTCTATCCCTCATTGCTAGCAGCTGATGGGAAGCGGCTGTAAAGTGGGAAGCAGCTGTAAAAGGACAGCGCTGCTGTGGGGGGGTGGGAGGGGGGAGTACCTTTTACAGCGTGTGGGTAGTCTGTCCAGGGGTAAAGTTGCCGGGATGGCAGGAGGGTTGAGAAGGAGGGGGTCGGCCGGGAATCATCCAGCTCAAGAGCAGGTCAGCGGGCGGTGGATTACGGGATAGCGGGCGGTGGAGCTTACTCCATATGTCAGGGCGAGTAACCTCAATTGATCCCTTGTTCGCGCTGACACAGGAGTAAGCTCCACCGCCCGCTGTGATGTTATCCATCACCCGCTGACCCACTCCGCTCTATGATATTTGCTCTTGAGCTGGTCCCCTCACTGTTCAGACGGAGAGCACTGCCAGAGGTGAGCGGGCCGGCAGAAGGTGCTGAGATGGCAATCGTTCCGCTGTCCGGTGATGGCGGCCGCTCGTAGGCGAGCTGCTTCCCTAACCAGCCACAATGTGGTGGCTCCGCTCCCGGAGCGCCGCGGCAGCGGTGAGTGAGTTACTGGCATGAACACTGACCCCCTCCTTCTCAACGCTCCTTCCTCCTCGCAACTTTACCCCTGGCTAGACTCCCCACACGCTGTGAAAGGAACTCTCCCCCGAATTGTCATGTTACTCACGACACGTGACTCATTTATAATAATTTATTTATATTTCTACGAACATTTTTCCCAATTGGGCCCTGCACCTCCTAAGGCCGGCCCTGCTGGCGAGCCATCCAAAACTAACAAGTAACAAAGGTAAATTTTCCCTGACTCATCAAAGGATTTAATGATCAACAAAAGGAAGTATTTTGTGTGTGTGTGAGATAAAAGATAGAAAAGACAAACGCAATGATTGTTTAGATGTTGCAAGTATTGTGCCTGACAAAAAAAATGATATGTGCACGGTTGAGATATCTTTCTACTAAGTGAAAATCAAGAGGACATAAGATTTTTTGTTGTTTAGCTTAGTTTATCACAGGTACAGTGAAAAAGATTTTGTTGCGTGCTAACCAGTCAGCAGAAAGACAAACGATTAAAATCGAGCTATTTACAATGTATAGATACATGATACTGGAATAACGTTCAGTGCAAGGTAAAACAGGCAAAGTCTGATTAAGGATAGTCCGAGGGTCATCAGTAGAGGTAGATAGTAATTTAAATCTGCTCTCTGGTTGTGGTACGATGATTCAGTTGCCTGATTACAGTTGGGAAGAAACTGTCCCTGAATCTGGAGGTGTGCATTTTCACAGTTCTATACCTTTTGCCTGAAGGAAGAGGGGAGAAGAGAGAGTGACCAGGGTGCGATGTTCTTGATTATGTTGCTGGCCTTGCCGACGCAGCGAGAGGTATAAATGGAGCCAATAGAAGGGAGGCTGATTTTGAATTGAAATGAATTGAATTGAATACTTTATTGTCACATGTGACAAATCGCAGTGAAATTCTTTACTTACATACCCAAGGTTTGCAAATACTCGCCACATAAAGGGCGCTTACAAAGTTACAAAGTATCCCGCTCCCAGTCCTCCTTTATTCTCCCCCATGCCCCCTCTGCCAAGCCGGGTCCCCCTCTGTTCCCAGTGGTGCCATCTGGGCTGCGTCCACAAATCGCTGCAATTTCCTGCAGTTTTGGATAGAGCTGTTCGTAAGCCAAGCTGTGATGCATCCCGATAAAATGATTTTTATGGTGTATCTGTAAAAGTTGGCGAGAGTTAACATAGAAACGTAGAAAATAGGTGCAGGAGTAGGCCATTCGGCCCTTCGAGCTTGCACCGCCATTCAATATGATCATGGCTGATCATCCAACTCAGTATCCTGTACCTGCCTTCTCTCCATACCCCCTGATCCCTTTAGCCACAAGGGCCACATCTAACTCCCTCTTAAATATAGCCAATGAACTGGCCTCAACTACCTTCTGTGGCAGAGAGTTCCAGAGATTCACCACTCTCTGTGTGAAAAATGTTTTTCTCATCTCGGTCCTAAAGGATTTCCCCTTAATCCTTAAACTGTGACCCCTTGTCCTGGACTTCCCCAACATCGGGAACAATCTTCCTGCATCTAGCCTGTCCAACCCCTTAAGAATTTTGTAAGTTTCTATAAGATCCCCCCTCAATCTTCTAAATTCTAGCGAGTACAAGCCGAGTCTATCCAGTCTTTCTTCATATGAAAGTCCTGACATCCCAGGAATCAATCTGGTGAACCTTCTCTGTACTCCCTCTATGGCAAGAATGTCTTTCCTCAGATTTGGAGACCAAAACTGTACGCAATACTCCAGGTGTGGTCTCACCAAGACCCTGTACAACTGCAGTAGAATCTCCCTGCTCCTATACTCAAATCCTTTTGCTATGAATGCTAACATACCATTCGCTTTCTTCACTGCCTGCTGCACCTGCATGCCTACTTTCAATGACTGATGTACCATGACACCCAGGTCTCGTTGCATCTCCCCTTTTCCTAATCGGCCACCAATTAGATAATAGTCTACTTTCCTGTTTTTGCCACCAAAGTGGATAACCTCACATTTATCCACATTATACTGCATCTGCCATGCATTTGCCCACTCACCCAGCCTATCCAAGTCACCTTGCAGCCTCCTAGCATCCTCCTCACATCTAACACTGCCCCCCAGCTTCGTGTCATCCGCAAGCTTGGAGATGTTGCATTCAATTCCCTCGTCCAAATCATTAATATATATTGTAAATAGCTGGGGTCCCAGCACTGAGCCTTGCGGTACCCCACTAGTCACTGCCTGCCATTCTGAAAAGGACCCGTTAACTCCTACTCTTTGCTTCCTGTTTGCCAGCCAGTTCTCTATCCACATTAATACTGAACCCCCAATACCGTGTGCTTTAAGTTGTAGGGGACGTTCCAAACATCCTAAGCCTACTAAGGATGTAGGGGCATTGGTGTGCTTTCTTGGTCGTTGTTTGGATACGGGGGGTCCAGGAGAAGTTGTTGGTGATATTGACTCCTAGGAATTTGAAGTTTGCAACCATGTATACTTTGGCGCCATAGAGATGGTTGAAGACCTCAAATTCCTGGAGTCAATATCACTGACAACATCTCCTGGACTACCCATATTGAAAGCAATGATCAAGTAAGCACACCAATGTCTTTTTTTCCTTAGAAGGTTGAGGATGTTTGCCATGTCCCCTATGAAACAAATGAGATGGGCTGTGGGAATAGAGCTCAGTAACCAGTTGCATGGCCGTCCGAAGGGGGGGTGGATTGGGTGCGATCGCACCCCCTTTTTCTTCCAGAGTAAAAAAAATTCTGAGGATTAAAAAAAAAAAAAATCAGAGCGCAATCAGTGTTTCCATTTTGAAGGAATTTACGCAAAATTCGGGAAATCTGGTTCCGGCCCGCTGGGTGATTTGAAAAAAATATTTGCGACCATCCACGCCTGCGCAGTGGGGGGAAGCTGGTGACCAATGACGCAGAAGCGACGCAAAATGACGCCATCTCTCCGCGTGTGTGCAGTGGGCGGGATCAGATCACCGCCATTTTCAATGCATCGCCTCGATGCTCCGGGCCTAGTTTGGGGGAGTGGGACCATGAAATATTGCATTGCGTTGCGGGGTGTTATAAAGGGACCCGCAGGATGGTTTGGGAAAAAAAAGGAGTTCCCGTTTCTCCGGGCCCGGGGGGGTTGCGGTGTCTGCTCCCCGGTCCATCGGCTTCATCCGCGGCGTCGATCAGCCTGGCGGCCAGGGAGTGGGTCCCGTCCGCTGCCGGGCGAGAAGCGGGAACCACTGAATCTGAACCCAGTCCTGGCAGCGGCTGTGACCCGACACCAGGCGCTGCTCCGGCCGGGCCCTCGCATCCACCCCCCCGCCGGGCCCAAGCCTGTGTCATGAAGACCCTTGAAAGGCTTGTGCTGGCCTAGCTGAAAAATATCACAATCCCCCTGCTGGACCCTCTGCAGTTTGCATATTGGGCCAATAGATCTGTGGATGACGCAGTCAATCTGGGCCTGCACTTCATCCTCCAGCACCTAGACGAGGATTTTGTTTGTTGATTTTAGCTCTGCATTCAACGCCATTGTGCCAGAGCTACTACGCTTCAAACTTTCTGAGTTGACTGTGCCTGAACCCCTCTGTCGGTGGATCACCAGCTTTCTGACAGACAGGAAGCAGCATGTGAGGCTGGGAAAGCACATCTCGGACCCGCAAACGCTCAGCATAGGAGCACAGCAAGATGCGTACTCTCCCCTCTCCTCTACTCTCGCCACACCAATGACTGCACCACAGACACCTCTGTCAAGCTTCTCAAGTTTGCGGACGACACAACCTTGATTGGACTGATCCAGGATGGGGATCTCTATACTCTTTTCAGTTTGACTTCTTTCCTATAACATGGTGCCCAGAACTGAACACAATATTCTAAATGCGGTCTCATCAACGTCTTATACAACTGCAACATGACCTCCCAACTTCTATACTCAATACTCCGACTGATGAAGGCCAAAGTGCCAAAATACTTTTTGACCACCTGATGTACCTGCGACTGATGGAAACATAGAAAATAGGTGCAGGAGGAGGCCATTCGGCCCTTCGAGCCAGCACCGCCATTCATTGTGATCATGGATGATCGTCCCCTATCAATAAACTGTGCCTGCCTTCTCCCCATATCCCTTGACTGCACTAGCCCCTAGAGCTCTATCTAACTCTCTCTTAAATCCATCCAGTGATTTGGCCTCCACTGCCCTCTGTGGCAGGGAGTTCCATAAATTCACAACTCTCTGGGTGAAAACGTTTTTTCTCACCTCAGTCTTAAATGACCTCCCCTTTACTCTAAGACTGTGACCCCTGGTTCTGGACTCACCCAACACCCAACAGGAACATTTTTCCTGCATCTAGCTTGTCCAGTCCTTTTATAATTTTATATGACTCGACCTTCAAGGAACAATGCAACCATCAACCATTCCTCTGCCCACCTGGCTAATTGATCCAGATCCTGCTGCAATCTTTTCTTTCTTTCTTTTAAAATCTTTTTATTGTTTTTTTTCCAAAAAACAAAAACAAAACATAAAAAACAGAGCAAAAAAATGATAAACATAACAATGATATTGATACATAGGGATCAGGATTTACATTAATAACAGGTATAACCTAATATGAGACCAGTGTCAAAATACACATTGAATATAGACCTCCATGTAAATATAGTTAAATCTTTAAAAGAAAACTTATAAATGTAGAAAACACAAAGATAAAAAGACAAAAAGAAAAGGAAAAAAGGAAAAAACAAAACACCCCTAAACTAAAGAAAAAAAGAAAGGAAGAAGAAAAAAAAAAAAAAAGCAAAGCAAAACAGAATCTGAACTGAGAATTTCAACAATTTAAGTCTGTCTGTCGTCAAGTCCGTTCCACCATATAAAGGTAAAATAGTTTTTATAACGGTTAAAGAGGGAGCAATTTATGTTGTATGAAAGTATTGAATACATTTTCCCCAAGTCTTATCAAATTTAACCAAGAGTTCAACAATGTCACTCCTGATTTTTTCTAAATTTAAACATGATATCGTTTCAGAATACCACTGGAGTGTGGTCGGAGGGTTGGAGTCTTTCTATTTAAATAAAATAAATCTTCTGGCGATTAATGTGGTAAAAGCAATCAACCGATGGGCGGAGCGGGACAAATGAATAAAATCTAACATTGGTAGCCCAAAAATTGCAGTAATAGGATGAGATTGTATATCAATACCTAAGACTACAGAAATAGTATCAACAATTTCTTTCCAATATTTTTCCAAAAGTGGGCAGGACCAAAACATGTGGGTCAGTGAGGCCACTTCAGAGTTACATCTGTCACAGGTAGGATTTATATGACCATAAAAACGAGCCAACATATCTTTTGACATATGAACTCTGTGAACCACCTTGAATTGTATCAAAGCGTGTCTTGCACACATTGAAGAGGTATTGACTAATTGAAGAATCCTCTCCCATTTCTTTATAGATAGAGAAATTTGGAGTTCTCTTTCCCAGTCATTCTTAATTTTATTAAATATATCTATTTGTAATTTCAAAATCAACTCATAAATAGTCGTTATTAATCCTTTCTGATAAGGGTTCAATTTAAAAAACATTTCCAAAATTTTGGTTTGATGTGGTAGCGGAAAAAGGGGTAGCCTTCAAAACATGTCTAATTTGTAAATATCTAAAAAAGTGTGAATTGGGTAAATTATATTTATTGGAGAGTTGTTTGAAAGACATAAAACAACCCTCCAAAAACAAATCACGAAAACCTACTAATCCCTTACTCTTCCATAACAAAAAGACTTGATCAGTACTAGAAGGTTGGAAGAGAAAATTGGATAAGATAGGACTCGATAAGATAAAATCATTTAGTCCAAAAAACTTACGAAATTGAAACCATATTCGGAACGTATGTCTTATTATTGGATTAGTCGTATATTTATTCAATCTCGTAATTGTAAAAGGTAACGAGGCCCCTAGAATAGAAGCCAATGATAGCCCTTGTAAGGAATCACGTTCAAGGTTTATCCATCCTGGGCATTGGGTATCTTCTAAATCTTTTGTCCAAAATGTTAGATAACGAACATTGACTGCCCAATAGTAGAATCTAAGGTTCGGCAATGCCAAACCACCATTTTTTTAAATTTCTGTAAGTATTTTTTACTTAGTGTGGAATTTTTATTCTACCATATGTATGAAAAAATTTTAGAATCTATAATATCAAAGAAAGATTTGGCAATAAAAATTGGTATCGTCTGAAATAAATACAGAAATTTAGGTAAAATGAACATTTTAATGGCATTGATTCGGCCAATTAAGGATGACATTGGTGACCATTTAGTAAACTGATGTTTAATATGGTCAATTAAAGGCATAAAATTAGCTTTAAATAAATCCTTGTGTTTCTTGGTGATCTTAATACCTAAATAAGTAAAACTTTCGGTAGTCAATCTAAATGGAAACTGTCCATAATTCAAAACAAGATTATTTAATGGAAAAAGCTCACTCTTACTAAGATTTAGTTTATAACCAGAAAAACTACAAAATTGATTAAGTAATGCTACTATTGCCGGAATAGATTTCTCAGGGTTAGAAATGAATAGTAACAGATCATAAGCTATCTCTTTATGCTGATGAGTCTTATTCCCGCGGACAATACCAAAAATATTAGGGGATTCCAAAGGTTCCAAAGCAATATCAAATAGTAAAGGACTTAAGGGGCAGCCCTGTCTAGTACCTCGAAAGAGCCTGAAAAAAGGGGATCTCTGATTATTAGTAAATACAGAAGCCTGAGGTATATGATATATCAGCTTGATCCAAGAAATACGTTTTGAATTGAATTGAATAAGTATTCCCAAACTACTCTATCAAACCTTCTCGGCAACGAGATGACACATTCTGGGGTTTTATTTGATGCTGTATATACAATATTCATTAATCTCCTAACGTTAAAGTATGAGTAACGATTTTTAATAAAACCTGTCTGATCTTCAGAGATAATTTGCGGTAAAATATTTTCCAATCTCATAGCTAATATTTTAGAAAGAATTTTGAAATCTACATTTAACATTGATATAGGTCTATATGATGTCACTTCAGTAGGGTCTTTATCTTTTTTAAGAATTAAAGAAATAGATACTTCATAAAAAGATTGTGGTAATCTATTCCTTAAAAAGGCTTCTTTAAATACCTTGCATAGCCAGGGAGACAATAAATTTGAAAAATACTTTAAAAATTCTACTGTAAACCCATCTAAACTGGGAGCTTTACCAAAATTCATTGAAAGAATTGCTTTCTGTATTTCATCTTTCGTAATGGGTTCATCTAACAACAGAGACTCATTATATGGTAAATTTGGTAAGTTCAGTTTCTTTAAAAACTCATGCATTATATTGGAATCAGTAAGAAATTCTGATTGGTATAGGGCGGTATAAAATTCCTGAAATTAAATACGGAGTGCAATTACGGATGGATAATGACATTATCAAAATATTCAGGGACTATCCGTATGAAATTGTGCAAAAGAGAAATCAATTCGGAAAGGCAAAAGAACTTTTAAGAGGGAAACAAGGTGTCAGATACGGTGTTTTTTATCCAGCCAAAATGCGTATTTCTTTTAATGGTTGTGAAAGATCATTTGTAAAACCGGAGGATGCGTACAAATATGCCCAGAGCATTGTTGAAAAGTAGAAATTAATGGTATGAATTAATCCTTTTTTTAAATTAGACTTCCACGGTTAATGGCAGCTTAGAACCATTTCAAGCAGTGTTTTGTTTAGGATGGCTATGTTATCTGTGGAATTTTGACAAGGACATTCTGTGTTCCAAACGAGTAAACAGCTGAACTGAAGAGAATGGACTATACCAGAAGCATTCATTGTTTAATAGATTATAATATTAAATCCAATTGTAAGAATTGATCCTATTAACAACCTAACAATTTAACAAGTTATCAATATTAGATTAGAATAGTAACGGACGCTAATAAAAATAAAAAATAACGAACTAACAAAACTAATATAAATTTTTACTAAATCCAAACCTTATCTATAACTGGGAGGAGGCGATGAGAAACGAGCACCTGGCTTAGGTCCAGGGGCGCGTCTCGTTAACCCCTTCAACCAACAGTTGACTATTATTGAAGCTAAAATCATTTGTTTAATAATTAGTAGCTAAAATTGCGATATATATATGATATGTTATAATGAAATATATTGGGTAAATTTGTATCATATATCTGAATGTGAGGCCCCGTTCTAATAATAATAATAATAATAATACATTTTATTTATGGGCGCCTTTCAAATCTCAAGGACACCTTACAGATTTTACAGTAAACGGAATGAAATAAATAGTAAAGACATCACAAGTACACAAATTAAAACAGAATTTTTTTTAAATCACAAAAATCAAAAACACAGTATGGAAGAGAGAGCAGCAGCTGCTAATACGCGCCTGCATCCACTCCCCCTTCCAGCAGCCATCTTGGACACAAAGTAAAACAATCAATTAACATTTAACATTTACATACAAAAATCATCCCCCCACAATGATTACCACTGTGGGGGGAGGCACAATGTCCAGTCCCCAACCCCAGTTCTCCCAAAGACGGCATATTGAGGCCTCCACAGTTGCCTCTACGGAGGCCCGATGTTCCTGGCTGTTCTCGCCGGGTGCAGTTGTTCCGGCGTCGGGAGAGTCCTCGCAGCGGCTGGGACGGCTGGAACGGCCGATCTCCTATTGGAGTCCATGGCTTCCGAAGCCGACAAGGCCGCGCTGATTTGGAGCTCAGAGGCTCCCGATGTTGGAGTCGGCGCCGCCGCCCGCGGCTGGTCGCTCCACAGTCCCGCAGCCCGGAGGTGTTGAGCTCGGCGGTCACAGCTCACTGGAGCTCCAGCGCGTCGATCCAGCGGGGCGACCCAGGCAAGGCATCGCCCGCTCCGCTCCACGATAGCGCTCCAGCGCTGTGCCGCCATCAAAGCTGAAGGTGCGAGGCAGTCCCCGCCAGGAAACGCCGCTCCAGGCCCGCTGGTAGGCCGCAAGGACGAGTCGATGGGGCAGCCCGGAGAAAAAGCTGCATCACCGACCAGGTAGGGACCTAAAAATAGTTTCCCCCATTGCCCCCCCACAAGAAAAGTCAAATTCCCCAGAAAAGACGGACATAGGTAACTAAAAACTAAAGAAAAAAAGTGAAATTAACGGACGGCTGCTGGTTAGCAGCCGTTCCCCAAGATGGCTCCTCCTCCAAGAGATATTAACCAAGAGAGCGGAGTTATTTGTTTAACACCAACAATGGAAGTCGAAACAAGGTTTTCTCCCACCTACAGGTGGGCCACTTGTTACAGTGTCGACTATTTTAGACACTGTATTTTCACTTTTTCAAATTAAAAAAAAAAATTATTATCACATAAACTCAAATGTTTGTGTTTTGTGTTTAGTGATAAGCGTAAAAGGGATATGCCAACAAAACTTAGGAATTCAAAGGTTCCCCCAATACCCAAAGACCTGGGATATAGATGCACCACAAGATTTAAAGGTACTATAATTATTCAAAATGCAAGATGCTAAACAAAAGAACCTAGGAGGAGTCTCATTCTGTAGTTGGAATATAAGAGGTATTAACGAACCTATTAAAAGGGGCAAGATACTAGCTCAGCTGAAACTGTACAATTCTGACATTATCTTCCTACAAGAAACTCATCTAAAATCTCATGATCAAGCTAGGTTGAGGGCGAAATGGATAGGTCAAATATACCATTCCTCATATACTTCGAAATCTAGAGGTACGTCAATCATTATTAGAAAAGGTATACCATTCAAAGCAAAGAATACCATAACAGACATTGAAGGGAGATGTTTGATAGTTAATGGAGAAATTTATGATACTCAAATTACTTTGGTAAATATATACGCGCCTAACTTTGACAACCCTCCTTTTTTCAATAAAATTCTGAACATAATCGCAGAGTTTAATTATCAAAATGTTATAATAGGAGGAGATTTTAACTGTGTTTTAGATCCGTATTTAGACAAATCAAGCCAAAAACAGAGAGGGAATACAAAACCTTAAACCGGTGAACTTTCAAATACTTATATAAACAATACTAATATAGCAGATGTTTGGAGAATTGCTAATCCAACTGGCAGGGAATACTCGTTTTATTCAATGGTACATAAAACATACTCACGTATAGATTATTTCCTGGTGGATATAAAATTAATCCCTCATACTTTGAACCCAACATACCATACAAATTCGATTTCAGACCATTCACCACTAACTTTCTTTTTAAAACTGGAAGGAATGTCTAAGAATAAACCTTTTTGGAGATTTAATTCTCAAATCCTAAAAGATCCGCAAGCGAGTATATATTTAAAAGAACAAATGGACGCCTTTTTTGAAATAAATGACACTCCAGATATATCGCCTACTGTACTATGGGAATCTTTTAAAGCATTCATTAGAGGTATTATAATTTCATATCAAGCTTTTCAAAATAAAATGAATAAGAATGAACAAAGACAGTTAGAAGATCTTATTAGACAAATGGATATAGATAATGCTAAAGATCCATCAATAGATAAACATAATAAAATAATAATTTTGAAATTAAAATTAAATAAACTATTATCAGCCAAACTTATAAGACTTCCAAATTACAAAACAGGAGCACTTTGAATTTGGGGATAAACCGCATAAACTTTTGGCTCGCCAGCTAAAAAAACGAGAAAAAGAACATACGATCCCAAAGATTAAATCAGATAGAGGGTAATTATTAACCATACCGAAGGATATTAATAAAAGATTTGCGCAATTTTATGAGAATTTGTATACATCTAAAACGACAACTGACTCCAATAAAATTACAGAGTTCTTGGATAATTGTAATCTTCCAAAGTTAGAGTTGAAGGAACAAGAGGAATTGGGTGCACAAATCTCAATTAAGGAATTAGAAGATACAATAAACTCATTAAAGAATGGAAAAACACCAGGTCCTGATGGATTTACTAATGAATTTTATAAAAGCTTCTATGACAAAATTATACCACGATTACAAAAAATGTACCAATATGCTTTAAAAAAAAATATTACCTGATACATTAGCTGAATCAACGATCACACTAATACTTAAAAAAGACAAAGTTATAGAAGAACTGGGTTCATATAGAGCTATAGCATTGTTAAACACAGATCAAAAAATATTAGCAAAAACATTAGCTAGAAGATTAAGCAAATATATTAGTAAACTAATAAACCCAGATCAGACTGGGTTTATCCCTAAGAGATATTCATCTAATAATATGAGACGTCTACTCAATATAATGCACTCACATAAATTTGAAGAACAAGAATTATTCATTTATTTCGCTGGACGCTGAAAAAGCATTTGACCAAGTAGAATGGAATTATATGGATAAAGTATTACAAAAATTCCAACTGGGAGTGAATTTTATTTTATGGATTAAACTATTATATAATAAACCTACAGCTAGAATATTAACTAATAACATATTATCCTCAAAATTTCAACTATCAAGGGGAAATAGACAAGGATGCTCATTATCACCACAGTTGTTTGCTCTCATAATTGAACCGTTAGCAGAAAAAATTAGAACACATCCAGATATCCATGGGTATAATACTAAATATTCAAATAATAAAATATCTTTATACGCGGATGATATATTATTGTATATTACAAAACCTCAAATTACTATACCAAATATATTAAATTTAATTGAGGACTTTGGATCTTTTTCTGGATACAGAATAAATTGGAATAAAAGTGAAATTATGTCAATAAAACCGAAAGACTCAACACACCTTTTAAAATTCCCTTTTAAAATAGCTACAGAAAAATTTAAATACTTGGGAATCGAAATCACTAGAACATATCAAGGCATGTTTAAAGCAAATTTTGATCCTTTACTTAATAAATTAAATAAACTAATTAAATTTTGGAAAACGCTCCCGATGTCTTTAATAGGCTGAATAAATGCAATAAAAATGATCTTCTTACCACAAATTTTATACCTATTTCAATCGATTCCTATATACCTACCAAAGAAGTTTAAAAAAAAACTGGATTCAGACATTACTAATTTTATATGGGACTATAAATCACATAGAATACAAAGAACACACTTGAACAAAGCTAAAGTATTAGGGGGCTTAGCACTCCCTAACTTAATGTATTATTATTGGTCAGTAAATATTAAAAATATGATTCAACTGATGGACAACTCTGCCCAGCAAGTGGACTGGATTGTAATGGAGAGAGAGGACTGCTCCTCTGGAAACATTGGAGCGATCCTCCTCTCACCAATGAAACTGAATAACATAAATTATAACAAAAACCCAATTATACATAGTACAATCAGAACTTGGAAACAAATAAAAAACAAGAACTGCGTTCTCTTAGTTTGTCTAATGACAGGGGAACACAAATTAACAAAGAAATTCTTAAAAGTTAGTAAATATATAAGAAAAACAACTCGTCCAGTTAAATTCTTAATCATTACCAACCGATATGTTGTCAAATAGGAACAGTAAATCTCCAATTGTAACTTAATCAGCTATCAATTACTCCCCTTCCTCCTCGTAACTCTCCAAAAAGCTGGAAGCGTCTTGAGGATTGTTAAAAAATCAAGTATTACCGTTGAAAAGGCGAATACGCAATCTAGCTGGGTATAGTAAGACAGGGTGCAGCTTTTTCTTGAACAAATCAGACATTACATTATGAAAGGACTTTCTTATTTCCAAAAGCTCGTAACTATAATCAGGAACAAACCGAAACTTGCATCCTTCATATTTAACCACGCCCAACTTTTTTGCTGCCTGGAGAATATTCTCCTTCATTTGCAAAAAGTGAAACCGAATAATCGAGTGTCTCGGTTTATTACCAGATTTCTTCCCAATCCTGTGTGCGTTATCCAAAAACGGAAGGTTTTCATTGTGCTCAATGTTGAAAGTTTCCTTTATCATTTTAGAAGCATATTTTATAATGTTATCTCCTTCTTGACCTTCCGGCAAACCAACAATTCGTAAATTCAAACGACGGCTTCTGTTTTCCAGGTCCATATTTTTAGTCTTGTATTGCTGAAGTGCTCGAGTATTTTCATTCATTCTCCATTCCAGTTTTTCAATCTTCAAATCTCTCTCCCGGCCCAGCGTTCGCAAGTTATCAATTTGATCCTTTTGTTCACGAAGTTCATCTTGTAACAAAGACAGTTTTCCTTGGACTTCCTTCAATTTGGTCGAAACTCCTTTCACCATTTCTTCCAAACTGCCAAATCTTGTTTTCATTTCATTTTTCAGTTCATTTTTCAATTCATCGTTCATTTTCTATATTGCTTCTATGATACCAGAGTCAGAAGCTGTGGCTGTGGTTGTGGCTTTCCCCTGTTCCTTCCTTGGGGAGCCTCCTTTCCTTCTTGTCTCCATCCTTTTCACAATTAAGGTGTGTAAAAGTGTTATCAACACTTTATGAAAAGTTAGACCATGTCTTGAAGTCAAATAGTCACAAGTAACATTGAAAGAGTGGTAAATTGAAGTTAAAAATTAAGGGAGCAAACAAATTTGCAACCTTACAGCATGCTGCCACTAGGAGAGTCACCCTGCAATCTTTCACAACCATCTTCACTATCTGCAAAACCACTCGTTTCTGTATCATCAGCAAACTTGCTAATCTTGCCCGGTTCTGTGACGTTTCACAGAGTGCTGGAGTAACTCAGCGGGTCAGGCTGAGTATAGAAGTTGGGAGGTCATGTTGCAGTTGCATAAGAAGTTGGTGAGGCCGCATGCAGAGTATTGTATTCAGTTCTGGGCACCATGTTATAGGAAAGATGTCATCAAACTGGAAAAGGTACAGTGAAGATTTACGAGGATGTTGCCAGGACTAGAGGGCCAGAGCTATAGGGAGAGGTTGAGTAGGCTGGGCCTCTATTTCATGGAGCACAGGAGGATGAGGGATGATCTAATAGAGGTGCATAAAGTCATGATTTCAATAGAAATGGTTGAGTCTTCTGCCCAAAGTAGGTGAATTGAGGAGCAGAGGACATAACTTTAAGGTGAAGGGAAAAAGATTTAATAGGAATCTGAGGGGTATATCTTTCTCACAAAGGGTGGTAGGTGTATGGAACAAGCTGCCAGAGGAGGTAGTTGAGGCAGGGACTATCGCAACATTTAAGAAATAGTTAGACAGGTACATGGATAGGACAGGTTTGGAGGGATATGGATCAAACATGGGCAGGTGGGACTAGTGTAGATGGGACATGCTGGGCCGAAGGGCCTGTGTCCACACTGTATCACTCTATGACTCTATCTATCTTTCCCTCTCAAACCCATTCTCCTGCCTTCTCCCCATTACCTCTGACACCCGTATCAATCAAGAATCTATCAATCTCCTCCTGTCATGGGACATGGTGTGAAGTTACATCAGCATTACTTCATCATTATTTTTGTTTCACTTGCACTAATCATATCTAAACATTGACATTGGTTAAAGTACAGCAAGATCATGCCACAAGGAACATCTAATAGAAACGATTCTTTATCTTTTTGTTTGTCTTAGACAATAGACAATAGGTGCAGGAGTAGGCCATTTGGCCCTTCGAGCCAGCACCGCCATTCAATGTGATCATGGCTGATCATCCCCAATCAGTACCCCGTTCCTGCCTTCTCCCCATATCCCCTGACTCCGCTATCTTTAAGAGCCCTATCTAGCTTGTTTTGCCACAAAATCTGTGGCAAGTGTGGCAATAGTGTTGGTGCAGAATATTTTTTTGCTTTTCTCCCTCTGCCTGGAGCCAACATCTGGGAAGTAGTGAGTGTTTGACAAACCTTTTTTTATTTTTCTGATAAAGGGAAGTTGGTATGTAGATTAGTTTTCTGTCATATACACCAGGATGCAATGGAATTTCTCATTCGACAAAACATTTTTCACTGTACCTCTACATGTGACAATAATAAACTAAACTAATCAAAACTCAGAAAATAATATATGTACAGTAATGATAAATACAACAAGTACCAAATGGCAGAATGGTGCAAAATTCTAGTGTAAATCTTAGTATATCTGCTTGGGGAATCTCTTACCTCGACGGAGATGCGATTTTTTTTCTGTATCGTATCTCCATCTGCACAGCGGCCTAACATCGTGGAGCTGGCGGTCTCTTGCTGGGGATTGACTTCGGGAGCTCCAACCATGGGAGCCTGTGGACTTAACATCATGGAGCTGATGGTCCCTGTCGGGGATCGACTTCGGAAGCTGCAACCGCGGGAACCTGCGGACGTTAGCATCGTGGAGCATTAGCATGGCTTCGGGGACTCCAAGCCACAGGAGCTTCAATCGCCCCGACGCGGGAGCTTCGATCGCCCTGACTGCGGATGGTTCAACTCCCAAGGGAGAATTTCATCACAGTGAGGAATGTGGGGAATCCGCTGTGATTGATGTTTGTTAACTTTTTTGTAGTTGTGTGTCTTGTTGCTTTTTTTAGTATGGCTGTGTGGTAATCGAGTTTCACTGTGCCTTAATTGATATACATGACAATAAACAGACCTTTGAAACCTTTGTTCCAAGTACAATAATGGAATAACCGAAAGAGTAGGAATATATGGGAACACCTCTGGTAGTTGAAGTGGTGATTTCAGGAATCAGTCAGCAATGGAGAAGAAGCCATTCTTAAGTCAGGACATCGAAACTTTCACGCTCCTGCAACTTGCCCCAGAACGTAGAAGAGAAAAAAATTGAATGGACAGGGTGATAGACATCCTTGGCAATACTTTCATACTTCCCGCTACAATATACCATGATGGTAGACACAAAATGCTGGAGTAACTCAGCGGGACAGGCAGCATCTCTGGAGAGAAGGAATGGGTGATGTTTCGGGTCGAGACCCTTCTTAAAACATGAAGGTGGACTGGATGGAAGAAAGTGATGGAATGGGCAATGTTCTCTTGATTTTTTTCCTTGCATTTGATAATGAACCTGTGATGTGCCTTGGGTTGATTTTGCTACATTAAAGACACTTTATCAATGGAGGCTACAGCTCTGTCTTACCTGTTTGCGGTCATCGGCGGTGAAGCGCGGCGTCGCCGGTAGCGGGGACCGCGCGGCAACGGCGAGAGCACCGAGCCTATTCACTGGAGCGCCGCACGGATGCTGCGCGGGGCCGAGTAATTCAAACACGGCGGGTCCCACGTGCTTGCGGTAAGTAAAAAAAAAGGGCGGGCCGACTGCGATGACGTCGGCCCGCCGCACGTGACTCACAAGCGGCGGCCATCCTGATCGCGGCGCTGTAGCGGTGGCTGTGCCTGCGGCCGTGCCGCACACGTGCCTCACTGGCGGAGGCTGTGGCAGTGGAGGTTTGACGCACGGCGCTCGAGCCACACTGGCGGCGGCCCCGGAATTGTACGTTCTCACGAGTGCACGGTCTATGGCGGCAGATTCTTCCTGTTTCGCCGCCAATGACCGCAGACTCGTGAGACAGGCCTTTACCAATGTTCCCTCTATTTTTTAGGAGTTCGTGTGTGCAGAAATCTTGTATTGTGCAATTTTTTATGCTGTTACGAATGTGTGTGTGCACTGAATTCTTGTGCAAAAATATGACCTCATGAGCTTTTGGTGGAGCAGTTTTTACTATTTCGTTAAGCCATTCAACTTTAAACTTTAAACCAGCTTGTAGTTCTTTTGCGCTTCACACCCTTTGCATCCTTTGAATTTGACATGGTGAATCTAAATTTCTTTCAATATAAACTCAATAAGCCACCTACAGAATTTGAAAAGGATCTTCGTAAACTACAATAAAGTCGACATGATTATGAGATTTTTACAAATAAATATAAATTATATACTGTATAATACTGTATAATTATTGATTACTATATTTTAGGTAACATTATAGTGTTTATGACATACAGACTCTTGAATGCTTTCGTTTTTCAAATGAAACAGTTCTTTATTTTAACACTGTAACAAGTCCTCCCCCTCCCTCTCTCCCTCCTCCCCCTCTCCTTCCCCTCTCTCCTTCCCCTCTCTCCTCCCCCTTATCTCCTCCCCTTATCTCCTCCCCCTCTCTCCTCCCCCTCCTCTCCGCCCCCTCCTCTCGCCCCCTCCTCTCCTCCCCTCCTCTCCTCTCTCCTCCCCCCTCTCCTCCTCCTCCTCTCTTCTCCCCCTCTCTCCTCCCCCTCCCTCCTCCACCTCTATCCTCCCCCTCTCTCCCCCCTCTCTCCTCCTCCTCTCTCCTCCCCTCTCTCCTCCCCCTCTCTCCTCCCCCTCTCTCCTCCCCCTCTCTCCTCCCCCTCTCTCCTCCCCCTCTCTCTCCTCCCCCTCTCTCCTCCCCCTCTCTCCTCTCCCTCTACCTCCCCCCCCTCCCCATCTCCCCCTCTCCCCTATTGTATACGATTTAAAGAAAAGAAAGCACCTAAGCAGACTCTGTTTGAATCTTAAAGGGTGACAACTTCCTGACCTCATCACAGTCGATCGTAAAATGATGCCATCTGTTTCCTGACTACCATATTTCTTTACAACCAAGATTATTAAAAATTGTAATCACTTAATCCAACAATGTGTTCCATGTATTCCAGCTGTATAAATTACACACAACTTTGGCTCTGTACCTGCTATAGATAAATAAGTACTTAAAAGTGATCCGTATTTCTGTATGACAGTCTTGTGCGTGGCAAGAATTAGATGATCAGGTAATTTTATATAACCATGGCACCAAAGTTATGATAATAGATGGTTAAAATACACTGAGCTCTGAAGAGCTGATACCAAAGCTAAATATTTCTGTCATTAAAGCAAACAATCTGTTGTGCCTCATTCTTCTTATGTGAATCCTTTTGTTATAGCTCTTGCTTTGTGCCAAGGTCTTTCATAAATGCATACAGTAAATAGAGGCAGTGACTAATGGGGTGCCGCAAGGCTCGGTGCTGGGACCCCAGTTGTTTACAATATATATTAACGATTTAGACAATGGAATTAAATGTAACATCTCTAAGTTTGTGGATGACACAAAACTGGGTGGCAGTGTGAGCTGCGAGGAGGATGCTATGAGGCTGCAGGGTGACTTGGATAGGTTGGGTGAGTGGACAGAAGCATGGCAGATGCAGTATAATATGGATAAATGTGAGGCTACTCACTTTGGTGTCAAGAACAGGAAGGCAGATTATTATCTGAATTATGTCAGATTAGGAGAAGGGGAGGTGCAACGAGACCTGGGTGTGCTTGTACATCAGTCACTGAAAGTAAGCATGCAGGTACAGCAGGCAGCGAAGAAAGCCAATGGTCTTCATTCGGAGAGGATTTGAGTTTAAGAGCAAGGAGGTCCTACTGCAGTTGTACAGGGGCCTGGAGTGTGCAATTTTGGTCTCCTAATTTGAGGAAGGACATTGAGGGAGTGCAGCGTAGATTCACCAGGTTAATTTTCGGGATGGCGGGACTGACATATGATGAAAGAATGGGTCGACTGGACTTATATTCGCTGGAATTTAGAAGGATGAGAGGAGATCTTATAGAAACATATAAAATTCTTAGTGTTTAAGAAGGAACTGCAGATGCTGGAAAATCAAAGGTAGACAAAAGTGCTGGGGAAACTCAACGGGTGCAGCAGCATCTATGGAGCGAAGGAAATAGACGACGTTTCGGGCTGAAACCCTTCTTCAGACTTTTGTCTACCTAAAATTCTTAGAGGATTGGATAGGATAGATGCAGGAAAATGCTCCCGATGTTGGGGGAGCCCAGAACCGGGGGTCACAGTTTAAGAATATGGGGTAGGCCATTTAGGACTGAGATGAGGAAAAACTTTTTCAGCCAGAGAGTTGTGAATCTGTGGAATTCTCTGCCACAGAAGGCAGTGGAGGCCGATTGTTAGATTTAGATTTAGATTAGATTCCTTTATTGTCATTTAGACCATTTGGTCTGAACAAAATTTCGTTGCCTGCAGTCATACATATAATAAATAACAAAACACACAATAAACACAAATTAACATCCACCACAGTGAGTTCACCAGGCACCTCCTCACTTTGATGGAGGCAAAAGTCTTAAAGTCTCTGTCTCTTCCCTCTTTGTTCTCCCTCTGCGCTGAGGCGATCCAGGCTTCTGACGCTGTGACCCCGCCGGGTGATGGTAAGTCAGTCCCGCGGCTGAATCCGTGCTCCGTCCGCGACGGGCCGGTTCAAACTCCGGGGTGGCCGAAGCTGCCGCCCTCCAGTTCAGCAGATGCAGCTGTAGTTGCGGGAGCCCCAGAAAAACAGGTCACCCACCTGTGACCTGCGAGCTCCCGACGATGTCGTCCACAGGGCCCGCGGCCGAGCCTCCGGACTCAGGTCGCCACCAGCGTCCTCGGTCGCCACCGCCGGAACGCCACCGCAGCCCCGAAGCTGGCCAGCCCCGCGCTGGTAAGTCCTGGCTCTGCCTCCGGAGCCTCGAGGTCGGTCGGTTGCAGTTGGAGTTGGAGGCCGCCAGCTCCGCCATTTTGGCCTCAGCGCAGACGGAGGCAGAGAAGGGGGATACGACAAGAAAAAGTCGCATTCCCCCGAAGGAAGAGACAAAAATCATGTTTCACTCCCCCCCACCCCACCCCACACGTACACAACCCAATAAACTGGACATTTTCAAGAGAGAGTTAGATTTAGCTCTTAGGGCTAAGGAAATCAATTGATATGCGGAATAAGCTGGAACAGGGTACTGAATTTGGATGATCAGCCATGAGCATATTGAACGGCGGTGCTGGCTCGAAGGGCCAAATGGCCTACTCCTGCAAATATTTTCTATGTTTCTAAGTCTAATCCAGTCCTTTATGCCTCATCTTGATCTGTACTTCCCTTTTCTATTAATCCGCTAGCCATTTGCCTTTAAACACACATAGTTTACAGCTCTTTTGAGTTATTGGTATTAAAAGTTTATTAGAAAATGCTGGAAATACTCAGCAGGTCAAACAGCATCTGCAGAGTTTTTCTTCCATAAGAACATGAAATAGTATGATAGATCAATCAGCCCCATAAAGTTCATAATGTGAAATCCTTTGCTAGAAAAATACTAATGGGGACAAAAAATACTTTCAAACCATTTTAGGAGTATCCTTTAATAAAGCACCTTTAATGTAGCAAAATCAACCCGGCACATCACAGGTTTATTATTTAGTTAAAAAAACAAGAGAACACCGCCCAGTCCATCACTTGTTTATCACTTTCTTCCATCCAGTCCATCTTCATGGTACATTGTACAGGAAGGTCTGGAAATATTGTCAAGGATGTTCATCACCCTGTCCATGCATTTTTTTCCTCTTCTACTCTCTGGGGGAAGATGCAGGAGTTTGAAAGCTTAGATGTCCCGATGCAGGAGTTTGAAAGCTTAGATGTCCTGAGAGTAGCTTCTTCTCCATTGTTGACTGATTCCTGAAATCACCACTTCATCAACCGGGTTGCAATGTCTCCATTACTTGGAAAATCTTCTCACCCTGTCCAGGCCCCCTTACAAGAGTATTCAATTTAGAATTTTGAATTTTAATATCTGTTTTACGGTGTCCAGCATTAGACGAATATTAAAAAGCAAAAATAAACTGGCAATGATGGAAATCTGAAATAAAAATAGGTATTTAAGCTACTAAGAGGTAATGGAGATTTTAGAGAGAGTGGGAAGGAGGTGTTGAGACCAAGAATAGATCAGCCATGATCTTATTGAATGATGGTTCAGGTTTGTTGGGCTGATTGGTCTATCCTACTATTTCATCTGTTCTTACGGAAGAAAAACTCTCTACAGATGCTGTTTGACCTCCTGATAATTTCCAGCATTTTCTCCAGGGATGCTTCCCAACCCGCTGAGTTACAACAGCTCTTGGTGTCCTTTTGTATATTAACCATAATTTGCAGTTCTTTGTTTCACCTACATACAATGATATTATCCATTTGGTTATAGCAGACAATAGTAAGATTAAACGAGAACTTACCAGTTTGAAGTTTGATCTTTATTTTATGAGGAGTTACGATGAGCGATTACGTGAAGAACCCCGCCAGTCCGCATGCGCGTCAATCTTCAAAGCAGCGGTGTGAAATCACAGATAACAGCAATTGAAGTAACATAGTATGATTAGAGAACTAGAACTACCAGATGACGTTTATGATATGAGGGCTGGGAGCGCTGGGCACGTAATCGCTCATCGTAACTCCTCATAAAATAAAGATCAAACTTCAAACTGGTAAGTTCTCGTTAATCTTACTATTTTACTTCGGAGTCACGTGAGTGATTCCATGAAGATTTCTGAAGCTCTGTGATTTCATGCCGTAGATACGAATCCAGGCTTCACACACTGCATCAGTTGACCCAGGATGAGTGAGTAATAAACAATGCATTGAAACATGGCATAGATTAAACATGTTGATGCTTTAATTGACAAAAGGAAAGACAATAGCCACCCCTCTCTCCCAGGGTGAAGCTATGAAACAGAACTCAAAATGGAATGGGCAAATACCCCCGGTGTGGCAAGCGGTTTATTATAGAATCTTTGAAAAGTCAGTTCATTTGACCATCCTGCGGCCGCGAGGATATGGTCGAGAGGGACATCCAGTGCCCTCGCTGCTGACGTTGATGCCACCCTGGTGGAGTGAGATTTAAAATTGTCAGTGTCTACTCCCGCACACACCAGAACCTGTTTTAGCCATCTTGAAATGGTCTGTGCCGACACTTTCTTATGCGGCTGTGTGTGACTGATAAATAATGCTTGCTCGGAGCCTCTAAGGCTCTTGGTGACCTTGACATATTGCTGTAAGTGCTTAACCACACACAACCTCGTCAGTGGGGTATGCTGTAAAAATAGGCTTGAACCCTGACACCCCTGGTCTGCTCTGCTTAAGTAAATCATAAATGTAAAAAGTTATGTTATTTACAGACGACACCATCCTGTCCAATCGCAGCTTCTGCAGGGCCCGGACCCTTTCTGCTGAAACCAGCGCCATGAGCATGACCACCTTGAGAGTGATTTTGGGCAAAGACAGGGCTGTGGCCGGAGCCCACTGGCGAAGCAGCGTGAGAACCACGCTCACATCCCATTGTGCTGAGTACCTAGGCCTGGCGGGATTAGAGTTAAAAATACCCTTCATGAACCGGGTTATTAAAGGATGAGATCCAATAGAATTTTGTTCCGACCCCTGCCATAAGTACGATGACAAAGCACTCCTGGCACTATTGATGGCACTATAGCTTAACCCCTCATCAAAATATAGGGTTGAAAAAAATAATAATTTCCAACACGTCTGAGATGCGTGTCGTGTGATATGATATGTTCCCCCATAAGCAGAACACCTCCCATTTCTTGCCATGAGAGATGTACTATTTTTTGGTACTATCCCTCCAGGCCGCAGTGATCACATCTACAGTACGATCGGATAGCCCGAGCCCCAGGTATGGCCTCCTCAGAATCTGCAAATTAATAGATCAATACGGTCACGCAATGGATGTTTCTCCCCAGTCATAGGGTGTACCAGTAGGTCACTGCATTTAGGGACAGTCATAAGAGGCTGTGTTATTATTCCCAAAACGAGTGGGAACCATGGCTGTGTAGGCCAGTCAGGTACTACCAAAACACCTGAGGCAGATTCCTGCTTGATCTTGAGCAAGCACCTACTGCTGAGGCAAAATGGGGGGAATGCATATAAAAACATTCCACCCCAGTGTAGCGAGAATGCATCTACCGCCACTGCCCCTGGGTCTGGTTCCCATGAAACATATTTCGGTAACTGGTGATTTAGTCTGGATGCAAACAAATCGATATCTGGTACACCATACCGAGCGACAATATCATTAAACACTTCATGATTCAACATCCATTCTGTGTTGTCATTGAATTTCCGTGACCTGGTGTCCGCCACCATGTTGAATCTACCTGGTAAGTAGATAGCTGAAACCCCAATGTTTCTTGTAATACACCAGTGCCAAATAATGTTAGCCAATTTATCACAAGATACTGACTTGATTCCACCCATGTGATTGACAAATGCCACTGCCGTAGTGTTGTCATTCTGAAGCTGAACATGCAAGTGATGCATACCAGTACAATAAGCCTTAAGGCCATAGAATGCTCCCAACAGTTCTAAATAATTAATACCATGTGATTGGAGAATAAGTGCCTCATGCATATTCCATCTGCCTCTGCAGCTAGATATGGTATCAGTAGCACCCCATCCTAGAGCACTAACATCAGTCTGTAAGACAACTGAAGGTATTTCAATCAGAATTTTACTGGAGCAACGCCAAATGTTTGCTATCCACCACTGTAATTCAGCAATGGCTTCAACTGGTAACTGCATGGGCCTATCGAAGTGACCTGCATGGTGAGATAGACGGCCGCCCGCTACCCGCACTCCCGCGGTCTTCCATAGCTGCTCTCCTGTTGGCTCACCTTGACTTCACCCTAGACGCTTTCTCCATCGACTCGAACTTGCTCCTGTAACAAGAATTACCGACCCAAGAAAACGACCTCCGACTAAGTTTCAAACACTTACCTGAGGGTTTTTAAACTTACCGCTGGAGGAGCAACGCGCCTGCCAGCCAGTCGTTGCGCAATGCGTCAGACGTAATGACGCGCATGCAGACTGGCGGGGTACTTCACGGAATCACTCACGTGACTCCGAAGTAAAATTACCCATTTCAGCTGAAATTATGCCAAAGGCAATCAAGTATTTTCAGTTTTTTTTCTAAAAGTTTTGCATTGGCTAGATCCCAACATTAAATGATTTATTATAAGCAGATCCATGGAAAAAGGCCAGGGATTGTTTCACTTCTCCTTCCATCACAATGAGGAATATAGAGGAGTCACTATGGTGGATGTTCATGTTAAAATGTATTCAATGTTTCAGGTCACGAACCTTAGGTTTTGTTTTAATTTTTTGGATAGTTAACAAGTTTGCTTCCCGCTTTCATTTGGGTTAAGAATCTATAAGCTCATGCAGTACTGAACGTAGAAATAATTTTCACATAATAAATAGGCACCCAGTTCTATGATGATATCATCCAAATACTACTTTTAAGAGGATAACAATATTATTGAAAAGAAGTAAAACAATGCAGGTGCCAGGAATTTAAATTAAAAATGGAAAATGTTGGCAACTTTAAGATGGCAACATCGATGAAAAGGGAAACAGAATTAATGTTTCAGGTCAATGGCCTGTACCAACATTGTGGAATTCAATCCCATAACATACAGACCAAGATGTAGGAAGTTCAAAAAAGGCAGGCTTTTACTCACACCTTGAATTGGAACCTGTATGTTGACCGAGGTTAAGCAGCAGGTGCTCAAAACTCTTCAGTGTGTATAAGATGATGTAAAACTGAGGCTCTATTGCAATTTATATTTTGCCTCATTCGGATTTATTTGGTCCTTAAACTTTGTGGTCGGGGATGAACAGGATGTTACATGTTACTAAAGCAATTACTGGAGGCCTTCAGAAAGCTGGTTTTAAGCTGTGAACAAAGCAGGTTTTTATTCTTTTAAGCTCGGCCTCTGAGTAGAAGGCAACTATATTTTTAACTATTCAGCAATAGATTTTTTTTCTCAGAAGTGGGAGGAGTAGAATTATATAATCCCTATGATGAATGATTTTTACTGCCTATCCCAGCATATTTTTAATTGAAATATTTTGTGGTTTTCAATTCACTTTTGGCAAGACTAGCTCTTCTGTAGATCATATCAAATACTGCTATACTGTATATAATCAGTGCATACTTTGAAAAATACAGTCAATATCTTAAATAGAAAGTTTAAAGGCTGTATCAAAAAATGTCATTGTTAATTTTTGATTCAGAACGAATCTAGCCTAAAATTGTAGTTACAGGTTCACAGAAGTAGTCTTCCCTTCATAGGTGGCTGGGTCTGTACATATTTAAAAAAACAAGTGGGACAAGAGATATAAAGCATGCTGCTAAATGTACAAAAAATCAAAGGAGAGAATAGTTTGAGGAATGGTAAACAGCTAATGTGATTTCCATATTATGAAAATGAAATACAAGTCAGCGAACAATGTTGTCAACATCACCCCCAGTTCGCAAGGTGCACCAGCAAGCCTTTCATCATTATCTGGTTGATGAGGCTGTTGTTGCAGCTCATGTTGTAGACCCTAGGGACAGCGCTGCTGCCACCGACAGTATGCACTTGGTCACTGTGGGGCACTCTCCCCTCTCACCAGCTGCTGCTTCTTCCTGTCAGGCTCTGACCTCTCTACCATCGAAGGGATCTATCGCAGTCGCTGCCTCAAAAAGGCAGCCGACATCATCAAGGACCCACACCATCCTGGCCACACACTCATCTCTCCACTACCATCGGGCAGAAGGTACAGGAGCCTGAAATCTGTTACATCCAGGTTCAGGAACAGCTACTTCCCCACAGCCATCCGGCTATTAAACTCACCAACAAACAGACTGTACTGTAACAGCCTATTGCACTTTATCTGCGTATTTATGTGTATATGAACTGAACTCTGTATTTTTGTTTACAATACTCTGTTGTGCCGCAGCAAGCAAGAATTTCATTGTCCGATCTGGGACACATGACAATAAACTCTCTTGACTTGACTTTACCCCCTCCACCGCTGTCTTCCCCTGCTCCTCCCCTGGAGTTGACGACATGCTCCTCCTTGGAAGACGTCGCCGACTGCGGGGAGGGGGAGGAGGAGGAGGAGGAGGAAGAGGTGGCCGTGGAGGGAGGGTGGAGAGCGGCGGAGTGTACATAAGCTGCAGTGATGGTAGGAGGAGGCTGTAGTGGAGTAGGAAGTGAACAAAGTGGCAGCTGGTGAGAGGGGAGGGAGCCGCACAGTGACCGAGTGCGTACTCTCTATGGTGGCGGCCTGAAGCAAAAAACGCTGTTGGCCAAGGGCTACAACGTGAGATGCAACAACAACTGTGTCAACTGAACTGTGGCAGCTGGTGAAGGAGGGCTCGCTGGTGCAGACCAGCAGCATCGGCGCCTAATTTTAATGTGAAACGATACAAAATGCTGGAGCAACTCAGCAAACCAAATCAGTCTGAAAATCCTGACGTCACCTATCCATGTTCTCCAGGTCTTGCAGGTAATATATGGGTTATGGGTGAGGAGGGTTTTTTCGATAATTAGATATTTGGACAAAGGTCAGAGATGAAAAGCAAGAAGGTGTGAGACAAAAGGATTGAAGAATTGTGAAGATAGAGGAAGGAATGCATGTGGAGGGGAGGGGAGAAATATTTGCAAATCCATGTGCGGCCCAGGGAGAGACAGGTTGGGGTTATGTGAGGGAAGAAGGGGGAGGGGGAAGATTTTATAGTTACCTAAAATTGGAGAATTCAATGTTCATACCTTTGCGTTGTAAGCTTACCAGTTTGTGTGTGGCTTCACTCTGGCAATGGAGGAGACCCAGTACAAAAAGGCCAGTATGTGAAGAGGAGTTAAAATGGTTAGCAATCAGGATATTCAGCAGGTCTCACTTACTTTATCGTAAATGTTTGAAGAAGAGTCCCTATCTGAAAAGTCACCTATCAATGTTCTCCAGAGATGCTGCCTGATCCGCTGAGTTATTCCAGCATTTTGTGTCTTTTTTTTAATATAAGGTCCCACATAGGAGATTAGTGGGCAAAATTAGTGGGCAAAATTAGGGCACATGGTATTGGGGATAGAGTGCTGACATGGATAGAGGACCTCTTTGCTCCTATACTCGACTCCCCTTGTTATAAAGGCCAACATGCCATTCGCTTTCTTCACTGCCTGCTGTAACTGATTGCTTACTTTCATTGACTGATGAACATGGAACCCCAGATCCCGTTGTACTTCCCCTTTTCTCAACTTGACGCCATTTAGATAGTAATCTGCCTTCTCATTTTTGATACCAAAGTGGATAACCTCACATTTATCCACATTAAACTTCATCTGCCATGCATCTGCCCACTCCCCCAACCTGTCCAAGTCACCCTGCATTCTCATAGCATCCTCCTCACAGGTCACACTGCCACCCAGCTTTGTGTCATCTGCAAATTTGCTAATGTTACTTGGAATCCCTTCATCCAAATCATTGATGTATATTGTAAATAGCTGTGGTCGCAGCACCGAGCCTTGCAGTACCCCACTAGTCACTGCCTGCCATTCTGAAAAGGACCCGTTAATCCCTACTCTTTGTTTCCTGTCTGCCAACCAATTTTCTATCCATGTCAGCACTCTACCCCCAATACCATGTGCCCTAATTTTGCCCTCTAATCTCCTAAGTGGGACCTTTGGGTGTAAGAAGGAACTGCAGATGCGGGTTTGTAAGAAAGAACTGCAGCTGCTGGTTGGTGTGGATGAAGGGTCTTGACCTGAAACATCACCTATTATTTTTCCCGACCCGATATATCGTGTTATTTTCCCTCCACAGATGCTGCCTGATCTACTGCATTCCACCAGCATTTTTTTTTTTTTTTGTATAAATGTCTCATTACTTTACAATTTTACAAAGAGGCTGCCAATCTGATTTTATGTATGTGTGTGAGAGAGAGAGAGAGTGATTCATTGCTTTCTCACTGATAGAACTTTCCACATTTTTCATAGAGCTACTTGCAGATGAAATAAGTTCCACAAAACGTCTGGCATCATAAATTTGGTGCTGTCATAGAAAGTTTAATTGTCACTGATTTATGAGTTAAACAACGCTGTCTAACTGCAAATTGAAGTAAAAAGCATATTAACTTTATCGCATTCCCCATTCTTAGTTTTGCCTTTGAAATAAATATTCACATCATCAGTGGGTATGAAAAGGGAGGTGACCTTCAGGTCGAGGTGACACAAGAGACTGTAGATGCTGGAATCTGGAACAAAAAATAAACTTCCGTTAGACCTGTGGAGGCAAAGGAATGGTTGATGTTTCAGACTGAGATACTGCATCAGCCTGAGAGTGAGATGGCAGATAACCAGTATATAGGAGTGAGAAGGAGGGGTGAGGGATAGGCTGATGATGGGTGCAATCAGATACAGGAAGGATGGTGGTCAAAGGCATGGCCCTGGGCTCCAGTTACATCTGCATTTTTGTTGGCTATGTGGAACAGCCCATGTTCCAAACCTACACGGGCTCTCCTGCCCAGGACTATCTCCATTACCGTTGCTGCCTCCTCCATTTTTGCAAAACTCATCAATTTGATCACATTTGCCACCAACTTCCACCCTGCCCTTAAATTGACCTGGACTATATCTCACACTTTGTTTCCCCCTCAATCTCTCTGCTCCACCTCAGGAGCTCATTATACCTACTAGAAGCCCATCAATATCCACAGCTACCTTGACTGCTATTTCTACTCTGTCTTTTGTGAGGACACCAGCCCCTTCTCTCATTTCTCTGTCTCTGCTGCATCTGGTCTCAATATAAGGCTTTGTAGTCTTGGACATATGAAATGTCCTCCTTCAGAAAACGTAGCTGCCCTGCTGTTGTAATAGTGGACCCTACACACGGATTTCCTCCAACTTCCGCACATCTGCTCTCGCCCTAGTCCGTGTCTTGGGTGGCACAGTGGCATAGCAGTAGAGTTGATGCATTACAGCACGAGACTACGGGTGCTGTCTGTATGGAGTTGGTGCGTTCTCCCCGTGACCGCGTGGGTTTTCTTCGTGATCTTCTGTTTACTCCCACACTCCAAAGACTTACAGGTATGTACTGTAAGTAAATTGGCTTGGTATAAGTGTTAAATTGTCGTGTGTGTGTGTAGTGTTAAAGTGCGGGGATCGCTGGTCGGTACGGACTCAGTGGACCAAAGGTCCCGCTTTCGCACTGTATCTCTAAAGTAACCTAAACTTTCACCCCACCAGCCTCCGCATCCAGCATATCATCGTTCACTATTTCCACCAGCTCCAATGATATCCCACTTTCTATCAGTTCTTCCCCTCATCACCCTTTAGGGAGTGTGACATATTGATTTTCTATCACGTAGCTTTACTAGAGCTCACCGTTTTGCAGAGCATCTGCACTCTGTCCACCATAGCCATCTTGAGTTTCCAGGTGCAAGCCATTTTAACTTCCCTGAGCATTCACACATCAATCTGTCTGTCCTTGTCCTTCTCTATTGACACTATGAGACCTCATAGAAGAACAACTCATCATGAATAGCCTACAGAGCTGAGGTATGAACAATTAATTTTCCAGTTTGTGATCCCTCTTTCTGCTCTTTAATGATATTTCAACTTTCTTCTCAGTTCCTTTCCCCCAGATAAAACTGTAATGAAAGAGTTTTGTTAGAAATGTAAATTTAGAAAACCAAACAGTTGGGAAAATTCTAAAGAAAATCACAGGAACTGGATCTTTGCACTAATGCCTCCACATACTTCCTGAGAGACTAGAACTGCACAGAATAGTTCAAATGTGGCCTAAACAAAGCTGCAAGATCCTGACACATACTCCATGCCTGACCAATCGAGGCAAACATACCATACCATACATTTCTTTAATACTCCATCTACTTGTGTGACCACTTCAAGGAGCTCTAACATGTATACAGATAAACAAAAGAATTAGGAGCAGGCCACATGGTAATACAAGATGTTTTGCCACTCAATAAGATATGGCTGATGAATTGCAATCCCCTATCCCTGGTAAGCTCTGTACATCATTGCTGTTTAGGATCTTGCCATTATCTGTATACTTTCTTCTTGCAATCAACATCCCAAAGTGAAACACCTCACACTCCATAGACATACAGGTTGTAGGTAATTTGGCGTGGTATTTGTGTAGATTGGCCCTAGTGTGTGTAGGATAGTGTTAACGTGCTGGGATCGCTGGTCGGTGCGGACAGTCTGCGAACTACAATGCATTTACAGTAATTAAAAATTGACATTGCATGAGAAACTTTTTAATTACCTTTTCAGTTTTCCTACGGTTATCATTGTTTTCTCATGCAATAATACTTTGGGTGAAAGTATATTAGTCTTTCAATCTCCACCACTTTGTCATCTGTACATTGGAAAATATCCTGAGATTGTATTCTACTGGCTTTATCCTGAGATTGTATTGTACTGTAAATGAATGCTCAAGAATCAAGAATGTTTTATTGTCCTATGTCCCGGATATGTCCCGGATGGGACAATTAAATTCTTATTTGCTGCAGCGCAACAGAATTTGTGAATATGTAAACATGGTACATAACGGGGGAAGAGAAAAAAAGTTCAATAAATAACAAATATAGTGCAATAATAATAAAGTCTTTTGCAGTTCAGAGCTCAGAGATTATTTGTTGTTGTGTTTAATAGCCTGATGGCTGTAGGGAAGTAGTTGTTCCTGAACCTGGACGTTCCAGTTTTCAGGCTCCTGCACCATCTTCCCGATGGCAATGGTAAAATGAGTGTGTGGCAGGATGGTGTGGGTCTTTGATGATTTTGGCTGCTGTTTTGAGGCAGCGACTACGATAGATCCCTTTGACGGTGGGGAGGTCAAGGCCGGTGATGGACTGGGCAGTGGTCACAACATTTTGTAGTCTTTTCTGCTCCTGGACGTTCAAGTTGCCGAACCAGGCCACGATGCAACCAGTCAGAATGCTCTCTACCGTGCACCTGTAGAGGTTTAGGAGAATGCTTGTAACTCAGCAGCCCTTTGTGATTTTTAATTTCACATTATTTTTAATTTATTGTTGCTGGAAGCTACTTCTGTTGGGACAGTAAATTTTCTGAGATTTAAATTGCTCAGCTGTGTTAAGTCTCAAAGACAGAAAAAAAATATTCTGCCCAATCTCATCCCACTGACATAGCAATTTTCAAGCATTGTAGGCTAGAAATATCTATACACAACTAAAGCTCTGATCTTGTTATCTTCCGGTTTGCGCGGTCATTCTATTTGCGCAAAAACGGTACTTGATAGGGCTACGATTTGTTACCAGCTTACTCACTGTTCTCCTGTGCTGCAATTGTGCCAAGTTTCGTTCCGATTGGTGGTCTAATGTAAAAGTTAGTGAGGTTTAAAAAATCTTTAAAACCGCAGGTGTACCCTGGTGCACGATTCACATAAGGTTAGTAAACTGACTTCATCCGCTTCACCACCAACTTCCATCCGGCACTCAAATACACCTGGACCATTTCCGACACTTCCCTACCATTCCTTGACCTCACTATCTCCATCGCAGGTGATAGACTCCTTACCGACATCCACTACAAACCTACCGACTCCCATGGCTATCTGGACTACACTTCTTCCCACCCTGCTTCCTGTAAGGACTCCATCCCCCACTCCCAATTCCTCCGTCTACGCCGCATCTGCTCCCAGGATGAGGCGTTCCACACCAGGGCATCTGAAATGTCCTCATTCTTCAGGGAACGGGGGTTCCCCTCCTCCACCATAGATGAGGCTCGCACCAGGGTCTCTGCCATACCCCGCAACACTGCTCTCTCTCCCCATCCCCCACTCACAACAAAGGAAGAGTCCCCCTAGTCCTCACCTTTCACCCCACCAGCCGTCACATACAACAAGTGATCCTCCGTCAGTTTCGCCACCTCCAACGTGACCCCACCACTCGCCACATCTTCCCATCTCCCCCTATGTCTGCCTTCCGCAAAGACCGCTCCCTCCGTAACTCCCTTGTCAATTCTTCCCTTCCCTCCCATACCACCCCCTCCCCTGGTACTTTCCCTTGCAACCGCAAGAGATGCAACACTTGTCCCTTCACTTCCCCCCTCCACTCCATTCAAGGACCCAAGCAGTCGTTCCAGGTGCGACAGAGGTTCACCTGCATCTCCTCCAACCTCATCTATTGCATTCGCTGCTCTAGATGCCAGCTGATCTACATCGGTGAGACCAAGCGGAGGCTTGGCGATCGTTTCGCCGAACACCTCCGGTCGGTCCGCAATAACCAACCTGAACTCCCGGTGGCTCAGCACTTCAACTCCCCCTCCCATTCCGTATCTGACCTCTCTGTCCTGGGTCTCCTCCATGGCCACAGCGAGCAACACCGTAAATTGGAGGAAATGCACCTCATATTCCGCTTGAGCAGTCTACATCCTGGTGGCCTGAACGTTGAATTCTCCCAATTCTGCTAGCCCTGGCTGTCCCCTCCCCTTCATCAGCCATCTGGTTGTCTCCTCCCCCAGCCCTCGGGCTCCTCCTCCGCCTTTTCCTTTTTTCCTTTCTTCTCCCCACCCCCTATCAGTCTGAAGAAGGGTTTCGGCCCGAAACGTTACCTATTTCCTTCGCTCCATAGATGCTGCTGCACCCGCTGAGTTTCTCCAGCATTTTTGTGTACCTTCGATTTTCCAGCATCTGCAGTTCCTTCTTTAACAGGTTAGTAAATGTGTTGGAATCATTTTAGAAAAGGTTTACAAAGACTAATACCTAATTCAATGGAGTTTAGAAATGGAGAAAGATGATTTGATTGAAACATATAAGAACCTGAGGGAGTTTTGCTTGGCTAGATATGGCGAAGAATCCTAATGGGTGAACTCAGAGCTTGGGGATATAGTTTAAAAATGAGGCACTGCATTTGCTAACTAGGCTAAATATCTAGTTGTGAAGGATTATGAAACTTTGAAACTCTGCCCCCAAGAGCTGTGGCAGATAAGTCTTTGAATATTTCACAGGCTAAGATACTGAAGCGAATAGATACTTAATAAATAAAAGAACTGCATGTTACCGAGGGTAGTGAGGAATGGATTACAATTCATCAGCCATGAAATTATTGAATAACGGATCAACCTGAGTGACCAAGAGACTGGATCCCAATCCTAATTCTTCTGTTTACCTGATTGTATATATTTACATAGGGCTTTTCCCAATCCAATTTGCTTCATAGCTAAGTAAACAACTTAGAACCATAGTCACTGTGATAATATAGCAACAATTGCCAATATACACAAAGAAAGCTTATACAAAGAGCATTTGCTTGTTCAGATAATGTTGTTTAGAAATTTTTGATTGAAGAATAAATATTGGATAGGATTGTGTGTAACTTCCCTGTTTAGTTTTAGAGATACAGCATGTAAACAGACCCTCCGCCCCACCGAATCCATACCGGACATTGATCACCCGTACATTAGTTCCATGTTATCCCATTTTCACATCCTACACACTAGAGGCAATTTACAGAAGCCTAATAACCTACAAACCTGCACGTCTTTGGAATGTGGGAAGAAACCGGAGCACTCGGAGAAATCATACATGGTCACGTGGAGGACATACAAAATCTGTAGGCAGGATCGAACTCGGGGCCCCGGCACTGTGAGGCAGCAGCTCTACCACTGCACCACCATGCAGCCGCATTGTTCTTCACATCAGCAGTATGGACCTTTGGAGCATATGGGATCTCAGTTTATCTAATCCAAAGATTGTTCCTGTAACATTGCAGTACTCTTTCCCCACTTTTGTGTGGCACCTCCAAAAAATGGGATTTGTGTATGAGTCAGAAAGTTTGAGTGTCTAAAAGAGTTGTGTCTGCCACAGATAACAGAGAAATGCAGAGAGTAGACTGGGCCAGGAAGGCTTGATTTGGGAAGTGCAAAGAAATTCCAAGGCCAACAATGGGGCGACATAGCTATTGATTTTATCTGGAAATAAAAGACGGCCTAATCATGGAATCAAGAGGCAAAAATTAACAATAAGCTGATTTGTATGTGACAATCGTATCTGAATACTAGATGATGTATTACTGCTGTAGTCTCTGATAGAGAACACAGTTTAATGGTTCTTTTAATTCATATACCTTTATTGTTGCAACCTATAGCCGTCAGTTGTGCATTTAAGGAATTAATGCACATTAAAAAATTATCAGTAATTATTAGAAAATCGGGTTCAGTGTTTTCCTGGATTTCTGATGTGCGCCACTGAATGACCAGAACGATGTGGTCACAGGCTAAGCAGCAGTGCACAGATGCAAGGCATGATGCATTGCGTAAATTAACAAGTAATTGAATTTCCTTCTGAAGGACAGTCAATCATGGCAGGATAATGCTACAATTTCATAGAGGTCCAGGATTATCAACAATCCATGAGTTACTGCACAATGTGGTGGTCTATTGTAGTTGTGCTCACAATGTGACCTCTTCTATATTGACGAGACCAAGAACGTGTGCCAAAATGCTGAGAACTGTATTCTGCACTCTGTGTCTTTCCACCTTTACTCTACCTATTGCACTTGAGCAGCAACTTGCTGCCCGGACGACTGTTGTTGAGAGTCTTTCCTGAGGCTGCCGCTGTACCTAGAATAGAGATGGATATGATTTAAATGGAGGAGATTACAAAGAATGTGGAAAAACCCATTTACTCCTCTTGCAGGATTGTTTTTCTGTGACAAAAAACATCTCAGTTAGTGGGTCTGCTGCCAAACCAGTCTCTCAGCTGTTGTTGGGTCAGGTGGCATCTGCCATGGATATACCATTCAGCAGCATTCAGACAATGTTCAAGCAGAGTACAGGGCAATGCCACACAGAAGTAGATAGCTACTCTTCAGAAACTCCCCAGCAGCTTGGTGTCATCATAAAGCTGAGTGATGCCATCTAAGAACAGATTGCCCAGCAGTGAAAGCTCATACATAAGACCCTCTGTGCAGAAACAAAAATGAGCCATTGATTATTCTATCTTTCTTGCCAGGGAGCTGATTGATGCCGCCCAGCTTTAGACACTTCAATATCGCGAGCACTGGCTGTTTAGATTTAGCTGAGAGCCACAAGAGGTCTAAAATAAGACACCTGAAAGTTGGGATCTGCCAGCCACCTCTGAGCTGAGTGTGGAGACTCCAACATGGTTAGATGGCCCAGTTAAGACCAAATCACATGAGTATTGTCTACCAAGTCCCTTGTGAGGTGCACCTGCAAAGAGATGATTGGTATTGCCAACTCCCCATAGGAAATCAGCATTTGCCTCTCTATGCCATCTTGGGGGAGGAAACACCCATCATTACCCATAGCTCTCCCAGATTGGGGGCCTCATTTATCTGGTGTAACACAGATGCTGATCAATTATGGGTTACAGCTTCTGGTGGGCATCAATGGCAGACTTTTGCAGAGCTTCCTAATGATAGGGAAATACTTAGTTGAGCTTGGTTGCGGCTACAGTGGGCGTAATGTTATCATGGAGCTAGATTGACCCTCAGCTCATTTGTCAGCAGCGCCCATCACTGCTTCCTGGCTTGGAAAATGTAACCCAGTTTCTTATCTTTTCCAGACCATTTATATGAACAAATCCATTAATCCCACTTACAGCAGTCCACCATAAAGTGACCTTTTAGAGATGATCGACCAGTAAATTGACCAGTGATTTTAACAGTTTAGTTTAGTTTAGTTTAGAGATACAACGTGGAAACAGGATCTGCGGCCCACCGAGGTCAGGCGAACGAGTGATCCCCATACACTAGCACTATCTTACACACACTAGGGACAATTTACAATTATACAAAGTCAATTACCCTACAAACCTGTACGTCCCTGGATCCCCGGAGAGCATGGATAGTTTGCGTTTCCAGTTGGGAACCTTCTTCAGACATTATGGGGGGTGAATGGGGGGAAATAAGGCTGGAAGAGAGGGGGGGGCAAGATAATGCATGGTAATGGGTGGACAACGGACAAAGGACAAAGGACATTTATTGTCACATACACCATTTAGTGCAGTGACATTTGAGTTACCAGGCAGCACATGGTATGGGTGATAGGGGGGGGGGGGGTGATAAGCGGATGGTTAGATAAAGGCTAGAGATGAAAATACAGGTGTGAGACAAGTGTGAAGCCAGAGGAAAGAAGTAGGAGGAGGGGGAAATAGGTGCAACTTCAGGTGAAGCACAGGGAGGGAGGGGAGGGGGAAGAAAGGGGGGCATAATCAAGTGGGAAGGGGCTGTTAGAGGTTTCCTAATATTGGAGAATAGTAAGATTAAACGAGAACTTACCTAAGTTTGAAGTTTGATCTTTATTTTATTACGTGAAGAACCCCGCCAGTGCGCCTGCGTGTCAATCTTCGAAGCAGCGGTGTGAAATCACAAAAAACAACAAGCGAAGTAATATAGTATCATAATAAAACGAGTAATACAAGAACTTCCATCTGACCTTTATGATAGAGGGTTGGGTCGTGGTGGGCACGTAATCACCAACGTAATTCCTCATAAAATAAAGATCAAACTTCAAACTTAGGTAAGTTCTCGTTTAATCTTACTATTTTACTTCGGAGTCACGTGAGTGACTACGTGAAGATTTTAAAGCTTTGTGATTTCATGCCGCAGACAAATCCCGGCTTCTCACTGCATTGATTGACTCGGAACGAGAATATTCAATAATGCATTCATAATAACATTTGTACCACAAATGCAGTAATTCATTTATTTTAATAAAAGAATTAATAGTATCCCCTTTAACCCAGGGAAAATTAAGCAGAACTTAATATAGTATCTGCAAACAGCCCCGTATTGGCAATAGCCCGATGGTAAAAGTGTTGAAACACCAACTTATTAGATCACCCGGCGGCTATGAGAATATGATCGACGGGACTTCCTTCGCCCTGGTCGTCAATGTTGCTGCTAAACTGAATGGAATGTAAAACCATCAATGTTCACACGTGCAGCAACTAAGACTTGTTTTTAACCATCTTAAAATAGTCTAAACTGACACTATCTTGTATGTTTTTTCGTGAATGATAAACAATCTTGTTTTCATATTTCATAAGATCTTTGTAGCCTCAATTTTTTGCAATAAATATGTCTTAACATATAGACATGGATCCATAGAATATGTTAATAAACAATCTTGAATCCTGTCACACCTGATCCTACTTCATTTGAGTAGTTCATAAAATGTAAAACATAACATAATCCTGAGGTACTTCTGTGTATCTGTAACTTTGTAATGTTACAAGTGCCATAAACATGACTACCTTCATGCTGAACTTGGCCAAATCAGAATCATACCAAGACTCCTTTGATGAAGTAGCTTAAAACAATTCTATATTCCAGATTCCCTCCTAGGTTTATAAGGTCTGGAATTAAAATTCCTTTCATTAATCTGGAAATAAAAGAACGAGACTCAACAGGATGTCTTTCCAACCTCATCAAATAAAAATGAGGAATAATATACTTCTGTGTGAATAAACCGCACTATACCTCAACCCATTAAATAGAGGTCAATCCAAGATATTTGAGACATGTGCTGTACAACATTCCATATTCTTTTATACACAGACATTTTTTCCCCTCATTCTTTACATAATGGGAAAGCAGCATTTACAGAGTCACAACAGATTCACAAATGTACTGCTTTTGAGTACTCTTCCGCCAGACTGCTGTAAGCATGTCCACAGCATGCCCAGACAATCCTCTTTTTTAAAACCTGCTTCCATACAGGCATATGACGGATGTTACTCTCCAATTATCAAATACACCAGTAACTTCCTTCTTTTGGGAACATTTATCAGAAACTGTGTCATAAATTCCAATATCAAAGGGAACCATGGCTGCGTAGACCCGTCTGGTACCACGAATACCCCAGAGGCAGCATACTGCTTCGTTTTAAGCATACACCGATTTATGAGACAGGATGAAGTAAAATGCATATAACAACATACCATCCTAATATAGCGAGAAACATCCATCGCTACTGTCTCCCGATGTAGTCCCATAACACATATCTCTGTAACTGGTGATTGAGTCTGGATGGAAACAAGTCATATCTGGCTTCCCAAATCTGACTATTATATCATTAAAAAATCTTAAGGTTAAACATCCATTCTTTGTTATCATGGAAATTCCACCCATACAATTAATACATGCCATTGCTGTAGTGTTGTTAATTTGAAACTGAACATGCAGATTAGTTGTATTTAACAACAAGCTTGTAGCTCATAAGCCTTCCAATAGACTTTAAAACGTCGATTCTTCATGTCTGTAAAATAATACTTCTTCCATATTCCATCTGTCCACAGATGGATACCTTTTCAGTGGCATCAATCCTAGTACCAGACCATGGTTAAGACCATGGAAGGCTGTTCAATCCGTATCTTGCTTGAACTACTAAAGACGTGTTAAATCCACTACTGCAATCAGAAACAGCATTTGTTGTTTAATTGCATGGCCTATCAAAAAATGGCCATCATGCATCTTAGTGTTTTTTCTTTTTGCAGTCTGCAGCTGCTGGTAGTCCAATGGCCCATATTGTATTGCTGGAAATAACACTAATTCTCCTAACAAGCTGGCCACCTGTCTTAATTGAAGATTGTTGCTTTTCCAACTGCTTAATACAACCATCAATTAGCTTTACCCTTTATCCTGGGTAAATTACTACCATTTCAATTGAATCAAATAATCAATTGTTGTAAGTATCGTTAACTTAATTTCTCTCTGGATGAATTAAACCCAACTTTCAAAAGTGGTTTGAATAATTTGAGAGAGATAACTCATGAATTCTCTTGTTCGTCCTAATTAGGACATCATCCAGTTAAGCCATCCACATCTGTCCTTGGACTCTAATTAGCTGCAAAATTGGTTTTACCAATTTAGTGAATTTCTAGGGACTGAAGTTAACCCGTTAGACAGAACTTTGAATTGCCATAATTGTTCCTTTAGATAATTTTATCTTATAAATGAACAAACACTAAGTAATATACATCTTTCAGATCTATGTGCCATAAAACATATTTTTTGAAATAAATTGTTTGGTAGTCTCAAAGTCTCTATTTTGAAGTGTCTATACTTCACAAAATCTTAAAGACTTGTCAGATCTAAAATACTCCTCATCTTTTTAGGTTGAGAAATTTTAAACACAATTTGGTGGTTTTGATAAACCGACCTTTCAATTACTTGTTTATAAACAAGTTTTCAATTCAGCTTGAACCTCCATCAATTTATTTTTATGTGAAATTGGAGTGTTCTGCTTGGAACGTACTGGATGGCAAATCAGTACTTGAATCGAATCAATTAGAAACCTTTCTATAATACTCAGAATAATACTTGAAGTAATTTGCTTCCAATATTTGGTTGTTTTTGCCTTAATATGTTCCCATAAGAACCAGGTCCACCTACCTCCTTTGTCATCTGAGTGACCTGTGGTCCCTGGCTCCTGGCAGGCAAAACCCACGCTTTTTTGTTTTCCTGCTGCAGGACATCAAGTGCGTACCTGCTTCAATGGTCGATTTGATCCTGATGTTGGTCCAGGATTTTGTATGATGTCTGAAAGGATACGTCCTCTTTGCAGACTTGACGACCATTGATGTTGTGATCAACTTTGCTGTTTTTGCCTCATTATCCAACTCTTTCCCACGATTCATGAGGTTTTTTCTCTGAAGAATAAGTTGAATGACTGCACATTGCTGGGCTTTACAGAGTTGCTGCAACTTTGGGATGATGGTGGACCGAATGGCATACTTCCTGAAACAATTCATCTTGAAGTGGGTGCTACATAGCAACCTTAGTGCCACTTGATGCATCTACATCCATGGCCTCCATCCATTGTCTTGCAAATTGCAGTTGTTCATCAACCCAGCAGCTTTTCTCTGCAGTTTACTTTCCTTAGGCTTACATGCCTTCGCCCATCTGACCCCTTATCTTGGTTCACTGCTAGTACTTTCAGCAATACGCAGTTCCTTGGGATCTCGTGCTTTTTTGGCACTTTCATCCATCGTAAGCTACTAGAGCTGATGGCAGACACAATAGTTGATCACAGAGACCACGTCCTTTCCAGTGGCTCTCCTGACTCTGATGGGGCAGCGAATCATACTACCAGGAGTAAAACATCTGGCAGCTGCCGTCTTCGCTTGGTTTGGAAACTCTGCTGACCCTGTGCACGCGCCTCATCAATGAGGGTGCTATCAAGCAGCCCTTTACTAGGTGCTGCTGACCTGGCTTCTGGAGCCTGGTTCTGACATCACTCCTCCTGGAGTATGTTTTGTTGGAGCAACCTGTGTACAGGTTATCCATTTGGAATATCCACTCAGAAAGTGGTATCCAGCCTTGGAGGTGAATCCCAAACTGACTCTTGCTCCATGGCCCTGACTTGTATGTTGCCTAGCACCCAACTGATGCTGGCTCCGTTATTTTCTTTAATGTATAGGTCCACAGTTTGCCCCGCTCCCAGCCGGCGACTGTTGTAGGGTATGAGGCAGTCCTTTACCGACCGCATTCCCGCAGCTTTTTATCGGCTTTGCCTTGCCCCACTGGTGCTGACTAAATTCACTTCAGCCCCAATATCCCCAGTCGCTATGCTGTCTGCTGGCGACTGTACCGCGGTCAGAGGCGGCTGGTCGCCGACCGCAATCTCGCGACTTTCTACCGGCTGAGTCGCTCGCCTCCTCCCCTTGCCTGTTTTTTCCATGGCGCCTGTGGAAAAATCCCCACAGACCCACAGCAAACAGACACGGAAATACTTCCAAAAAAGTTTATACTTACCTTGTAGTTTAAAAACTACAATTCCACTAGAGGAGCTCTGCTCCTCGCGTCCGTTGGCGCCAATGCGTCTGACGTAATGACGCGCAGGCGCACTGGCGGGGTTCTTCACGTAGTCACTCACGTGACTCCGAAGTAAAATTCAATGTTTGTACCATTAGGTTGGAAGCTACCCAAGCAGTCTTAGAGGTGCTGTTCCTCCAAGTTGTATATTTCTGTGATGTATGACTCTGACTAAGTAGACAGTCTGTGAACTACAATGCATTTGGAGGACTTAAAAATTGACATTGCATGAGAAACATTTTAATTACCTTTTCAGTTTTCCTACAATTATCTGTTTTCTCATGCAATAATACTTTGAGTGAAAGTATATTAGTTTTTTAATCTCCACCACTTTGTCATCTGTACATTGGAAAATACTTTGGGCTTTATCCTGAGATTGTATTGCACTGTAAATGAATGCTCAAGAGTCAAGAGTGTTTTATTGTCATATGTCCTGGCTGGGACAATTAAATTCTTACTTGCTGCAGCACAACAGAATATGTGAATGTGTAAACATAGTACATAACGGGGGAAGGGAAAAAAATTTCAATAAATAACAAATATAGTGCAGTAATAATAAAGTATTTTGCAGTTCAGAGCTCAGAGATTATTTGTTGTTGTATTTAATAGCCTGAAGGCTGCAGGGAAGAAGCTGTTCCTGAACCTGGACGTTACAGTTTTCAGGCTCCTGTACCTTCTTCCTGATGGCAATGGTGAAATGAGTGTGTGGCCAGGATGGTGTGGGTCTTTGATGATTTTGGCTGCCTTTTTGAAGCAGCGACTACGATAGATCCCTTCGATGGTGGGGAGGTCAAAGCCGGTGATGGATTGGACAGTGGTCACAACTTTTTCTAGTCTTTTCCGCTCCTGGACGTTCAAGTTGCTCTCTACTGTGCACCTGTAGAAGTTTAAAGGAATGCTTGTAACTCAGCAGCCCATTGTGATTTTTAATTTCACATTATTTTTCTTTTATTGTTGCGGGAAACTACATCTGTTGGGACAGTATATTTTCTGAGACTTAAATTGCTCAGCTGTGGAAAGTCTCAAAGACAGAAAAAAAATATTTTCTCTGCCCAATCTCATCCCACTGAGATGGCAATTTGCAAGCATTGTAGGCTAAAAATATTGGTATCGAAATTAAGGGCACAAGGGAAGGTTAGAGAAACCAAATTTATGGGCTTGGATGGAAGGAAAATAACACAATGACATAGAATTTAAAACTTATTTCTAAATTCAGAATTGGATATGTGGGTTGGAGTATCACACCTGGACACTGTTATAACTTCTCAGCCTCTCCAACCCCCACCCAACATGCTCTCTCTTTTACAAAGAATAGTAAGATATTGGATTGCTGTAAAACAAAGGCATCATGTAACCCATCAGGGAATTGAGTACTGATATATGTGACTTACATCAGATGTTTTGTTTAGAGATACAGGTACAGTGTGGAAACAGGCACTTCGGCCTACCGAGTCTAAGCCGACATTCGATCACTCATACACTCATTTTATGTTATCCCAGTTTCGCATTCTACATACTAGGGGCAATTTACAAAAAACAATTAACTTATAAACCTGCACTTTTTTGGAATGTGGGACGGAATCGGAGCACTCGGAGGAAACTCATGCAGTTACAGGGAGAACATACAAACTCTGCACAGACAATTGAACCCGTGCCTCTGGGACTATGAGACAATAGCTCTACCACTGCCGACCTTGCATTTGTGTACAATTATGTTAATAATTACCGGAGCAACTGGAACACACATTTGTACACCACAATTATGTTAATAATTTGTAAGTTATATTAATAATTGTAGTGTACAAACGGAAATTCCGGGTGCACTGGATTCGTCCCACATTCCACAGATGTGCAGGTTTGCAAACTTGGGGCGGCAAGGTGGTGCAGCGGTAGAGGTGTTTATAGCGCCAAAGACTCAGTTTCTATCCTGACTATTGGTACTGTTTTGTTTGTTAGATAGAGCTCTAGGGGCTAGTGGAATCAATGGATATGGGGAGAAGGCAGGCACGGGTTATTGATTGGGGACGATCAGCCATGATCGCAATGAATGGCGGTGCTGGCTCGAAGGGCCAAATGGCCTCCTCCTGCACCTATTTTCTATGTTTCTATGTTACCGTCTGTATTTTCCCCATGTGACAGCGTGGGTTTTCTCCGGGTACTCCGGTTTCCTCCCACGCTCCAAAGACGTACAGGTTTGTCGGTTAATTGGCTTCTGTTAATTGTAAAATTGTCCCTAGTGTGTAGGGTAGTGCTGGTGTACACGGTTATTGCTGATGGACACAGACTCGGTGGGCTAAAGCGTCTGTTTCCACGCTGTAACTCTAAAGTCTAAAATAAAGTCTAAAGAGATTGACTAGGGTGTTATTGGTCATTGATTATGGAAGGCTGCTCTCCCAAGGCAGAGTGAAGTGTAGATGGAGTTGATTGTGGAAAGAGGCTGGTTTGTGTGATTGGGCTGCGTTTACAACTCTGTAATTTCTTTCATTCTTAAGCAGAGCTGTTCCCAAATCATGCTGAGATACAACCGATAGTATGCTTCCTACGGTGCATCTGTAGATGACAGAAAGAGTCTTCGGAGATCTCAAACTGCCTTAAGGGCCTGTCCCACCAGCATGCGACTGCATGCGGCGAGCGCGACCAAACGGGGCCGGTCCCACTTCCAACCGCGGAGCCGTATGGAGCTGGTCCCGACATCATACTCACCAATCAGCTGGGCAGGAGGCGGGCCGACTAAAGTTGGAAGTCGCACGGCGTCGGGCGGTTACGTCATCACGCAACGGCACGCCGGGCGGTGACGTCATCGCGCAATGCCACGCGATAGGCGTACGCCATCAAGACGCTGTGTACGGCATCAAGACTCTGTGTACGGTGTCGAGGCGGTGCGTACGGCGTCGAGGCGGTGCTTACGCCCGTCAAGGCGGTGCGTACCGCCTCAATGCGGCAGCGGGCCAGCAGGGCGTTGCCGCGCGGAATTTTGGGACAGTGTCAGTTTTACGGAGCCCCGCGCGGTGTCGGGACCAGCTCCGCACAACTCCATACGGCTCCGGCGATCGAAGTGCGACCGGCCCCGCGAGGCCATACGGCTAGCGTGACCACGTTAGGTCACGCTACCCGCATGCAGTCGCATGCTCGTGGGACAGGCCCTTTAGTCTTCTGAGGAAGTAGAGACTTTGTGTGTTTTTTTACCCTAGCTTTAATGTGGCTGTTTCAGTACAAATTATCGGTGACATTTACTCTTGGGAACCTAAGGATTTTGACTATTTCCACTTCAGCACCAATGATGCTGATTGGGACATGTACACCACCTCATTTCCTGAAGTCAATAACAAGCTCTTTTGTCTTGCTGACATTGAGGGAGAGGTTGACATAAAAAGCTGGAGTAGCTCAGTGGGTCAGGCAGCATCACTGGAGAAAAGGAATATGTGACGTTTTAAGTAGAGATCCTTCTGCAGTGATATCTTGCCACCAGATAAGAAAGTTCTCTATGTTCTTTTTGTATTCAGTCTTGTCATTGTTCGAGATCCGGCCCATTAGAATGACTGCTAGTTCCAAAAGTTTGAAGATAAGTTTGATTGGGATTATGGTATTGAAGGCAGAGCTATAGCCAGTAAATAGGAGTCTGATGTTATCTAGAAAGATGTTCCAAATGTGTGTAGGGCCAGAAAGATGGCATATGTTATGGACCTGTTGTGGCATAGGCAGGGTTGTCTTGGAGGCTGCATTAATGTGTGCCATGACCGGCCTCTCAAAGCACTTCATGATGTTAGAGGTCAGAACCAATGGACAATGATAATTGAGAAACATGATCTTGCTTTCTTTGGCACTGGGATGATAGTGGTCATCTTAACTGTAATTCTACATCAAAACCTATAATCTAGAAATGTGATTAAGAAGGAACTGCAGATGCTGGAAAATCGAAGGTAGACAAAAGTGCTGGAGAAACTCAGCGGGTGCAGCAGCATCTATGGAGCAAAGGAAATAGGCAACGTTTCGGGCCGAAACCCTTCTTCACTCAATAGGCAACGTTTCGGGCCGAAACCCTTCTTCAGACTCAATAGGCAATGTTTCAGGCCGAAACCCTTCTTCAGACTCAATAGGCAACGTTTTGGCCCGAAATGTTGCCTATTTCCTTTGCTCCATAGATGCTGCTGCACCCGCTGAGTTTCTCCAGCACTTTTGTCTATCTAGAAATGTGAATTGTTTTAAGAGTAGATTTTCGATTTCCTCTGTACCTTTTGTTTTATGAAGTTAATCTGAAATATTGTTGTTCATAATAATACTGTTAATAATTGTTAAATTATCCCTTTGTAGGAGTTTTAGGCCATAAATGCATCCTTTCTATTAGAGTGAAATTCATCATTGTGAAAATGTGACTGAAGTGAGACCAACGTTGATAAATGATAATTAATTTTAAATTGAATGATAATTCCTAAGAAATGATTACATTGTTACATATGCAGGAAGAAACTGCAGTTGCTGGTTTAAACTGAAAATGGACATAAAAAGATGGAGAAACTCAGCGGGTCAGATAGCATTGCTGGAGAAAAGGAATAGGTGATGATTCAGGGTCTGAAGAAGAGTCTCGACCCGAAACGTCACCCATTCCTTTTCTCCAGAGATGCTGTCTAACCCGCTGAATTACTCAATTTTTTGTGTGTCTAACATTGAAACATGATTCTGCTTACTGATTAAATATTATTTATGCTATGTAAGTCATGTTTGAGTAAATGCAAGCAAAAGTTATTTTTGAATCAACCTTTTAATTAAAAGCTACTGGATACAAACCTGCATTTCCTCTTGAATGCAAAAAATAGGGTGAATTGACGTTGTGTAATTACGGTCTATTTTGTGCCGGATGGCGTGCTGCTAAAGATATTGGTGCATTTACACTGAATAGCCACAGTGATCTGGTGCTAATAACGCCATCTTAGTGTTTAATGCTTTCATTTAACATTACATAATATAACAACCATTCAGCAACAAATAAGATCCACCGCAAGCAATATTTTATATGAGCATATGAATTAGGAGCAGCAGTAGGTCCATTGTTCAATATGATCATGGATGATTTTGACCATAACCTCAACTCCGCATTCTGCCACCTCACCCATTAGTAACTATTTACCCTCCTGCTTATTAAGAATCCATCTGAATCTATTTCCACTGTCCAATGAGTCTGATGATACTTTGAGAGGAATTTTTAAACAATTACCCTACATCTAGGATCTGAAACATTTTTGCCTTGTCAAGACCCCTCTGAATCTTATATTTTAGTTAAATTTCTTATTCTTCTAAACACCATTGGATACAAGACTGGTCTGTCCAATAATTCTTATTATGACAATCTGTCTCTTCTATATGAAGAGTGTTTGTTTCGCTGAACACCTTCGCTTACCTACTTGATCTCCCTGTTGCTAAACACTTTAATTCTCCTTCCCATTCCCACACAGACCTTTCTGTCCAAGTTCTCCTCCATTGTCAAAGTGAGGTTAAACGCAAATTGGAGGAACGGCATCTCATATTTCACTTGGGCAGCTTACAGCCCAGTTGTATGAACATTGATTTCTCTAACTTCAAGTAACCCCGGCATTCCCCCTCTATCCCCACCCAAGTCACACCAGCTTCTAATTTTCACCCAACAAACAGCTAAAGGGGCTGTCCCACTTGGGCGACCTAATCCGCGAGTTAAGAAGAGTGTGTTCGACCTTCAAGCTCGAGGGCACTCGCCTGGAAACCCTCGAGCTGGATCGACCGTCCGCGTTGAAACCGCGAGCTGGATCGACCGACCGCACGCACAAACACATCGCAAAGGCGGGGGCCAGGGAAAGCGGGGGAGCGCTGTCTGAAATTCACACCCGCGATGAAGAGGAAGATAAAATGGCTGCACAGTAATGGCAAGTCCTTTAGAGAGCGCGGAGGGGGGGGGGGGAGAAGGGCAGAGAGGGAAAGAGAAGGGGAGAGAAGGGGAGAGAAGGGGGGAGAAGGGGGAGAAGGGGGGAGAAGGGGAGAGAAGGAGGGGAGAAGGGGGAGAAGTAGTGAAGACACTTTTAAGAAGTTTAATAAAGTTTAGCGGGCATTTTACCTACCGATAAGTTTTCCTTGGTCCTGAAAACTCAAATGAGCCAATCAAAGTGCCCGGTCAGCAAAGGAGATTGCCTGCGGCTGCCCTCGACTGCCTGTAACTAAATAGCAACCCCACTCCACTGCAATACAAGTCAAAAAGAACCATGCTGACCAAATTTTACTCAGGAAAAGTATTCAGGAACGTCCCTCGAGCTTGAAGGAGAGTTCCAGTTCCAGTGACCTAATAGGACCTCCTAGGACCACGTGTCGACCATGCTGCGAGTTTGAAGGTCGAAGACACTCTTCTAAACTCGCAGATTAGGTCGCCCAAGTGGGACAGCCCCTTAACAATGGCCTGTTTCCTTGCAACCAAGCCAATGTGCTTGGTTGCAGTTATCCAGCAACTTGAAAGCTCTTAAATTTGTCAAGCGCATATAGAACAATAAAGCACACAACAGGTCCTTCAGGCAACAATATCTGTGCCAGACATGATGTCAAATTTAATTAATCTCCTCCGTCAACACATGATCTAAATCTCTCCATTCACTGCATATCCATGTACCTCTCAAACACCACTGCCTTCACACATTTCCTGTATGTTTTCCCCTCTCACCTTAAAGGCATGCTCTCCATTGTTTGACATTTTAACTCAGGGAGAAAAGTTCTGATTGTCTACCTTTCTATGTTTTTCATAACTTTATATACTTCTCCTAGGTCTCCCATCAACCTCTGATGCTCCAGAGAAAACAATCCAAGTTTGTTCAAACTCTCCTTATAGCGATAATACCCTCTAATCCAGGCAGCATTCCAGTCAACCTCTTGTACATAATCTCCAAAGCCTCCACTTCCTTCCTGTCACAGAACACAGAAGAACCAACAGGATTGGTCTGCCCATGATTGGATGGAATTTCAGAGTTGTGGATGCAGCCCAATACATCATGCAAACTAGTCTCTCCTTCCCTCCCAACCCCCCCCCCCCCCTCCCCTATCTCCCCCCCCCCTCACTACCTTAAAGGGCCTGACCCACTTGGGCGACATTTGGGCGACTGCGGAGCGTCAGTGACTGAAGCCCATAAAACCGTCAAGTTGCATGACATACACGCTGACGTATGCTGTCATGCGGGTGAGGCTGTAAAATATTCTTTCTTCAATGCATGGATTTCAAACATTAATCAATTAAAATTAATACAATAAAATCAATTGTGCAAATGAACTGAGTCGTTCAGTTTTATTTATAGATGTATTGGTCTGCTTCCAGATCTGATCACTGTCTCCAGATCCGATCACTGACTGAACCTCCCTCCCCTCTCGCCCCCATCCCTCCTTCTCCACTCCCCCTTACCCTTCTCCACTCCCCTCCCCTCCCTTCTTCCCTTCTCCCCTCTTCCTCCCTTCTCCCCGCTCCACTCATCTCCCCCTTATCCACTACCCCCTTCCCCTCACATCCCCTTCTCCCCCTCTCCCCCTCTCCCTCCCTTCTACCATTGTCCACCACCCCCTTTCCCCAATGCCCCCCATTTGTGGACCCAGCCTGTGACCAGCGATCCCCCACATATTATCCCCCGCACACTAGGGATAATTTATACAAACCTGTGCGCCTTTGGAGTAGGGGAGGAAACCCAAACACTAACCCTAACCCTAGCCTCATTGGAACTAAACTGTAGACCACGAGTTGTTAGTGGGATCTAGCTGTCACAGGCTGGGTCCACAAATGGGGGGCGCACCCTCTCCTCCCTTCTCCCCGCTCCACTCTTCACTGATACATAGGCCACATCATCTGTTTTAGTAACATTGACTATGGGATAAATGCAGACTTTGGGAACAACACCCTCCCCCCCCCCCCCCCCCCACGCTCGCCTTGCTTCAAAATGGGTGGTGGGTATTTAGACTCAGTGGCCGGAGCAGGTGGGTGGCACTGGTACATTGACAACATTGCCTGTACCCAGTTGAAAAGCCCGCAGTCTTTGGGGGTTTGGAGAGACCATTGGAAGAGAGATCTGCCTCTGGGACAACTCGTGGCCAAGAGTTTAGTTCCCATGAGGAGCAGGCAGAACAGTGGGGGTTCGAGTCCAACTCCTGGGGCCCCTGTGTCACATTTAGTTCAGAGATACAGTGCCCTTCGAGTCCGCACCGACCAGCGATCCCCCGCACACTATCCCACACACACTAGGGACAATTTATACTTATACCAAGCCCATCAACTTAGAGTTAGGTTTAGGGTTACGGTTAATGTTAGGGTCAGGGTTAAGGTTAGGGTCAGGGTTAGGGTTAGGATTAGGGCTAGGATTAGGGTTAGGATTTGGGTTTCCTCCCGCACTCCAAAGGCGCACAGGTTTGTATAAATTGTCCCTAGCGTGTGTGGGATAGTGTGTGGGGGATCGCTGGTCGCAGGCTGGGTCTACAACTGGGGGGGGGCGTCGGGGAACGTGGGGGGGGGGGGTTGGAGAATGGGAGAAGGGAGGGAGAGGAGGAGAAGAGGATAGTGGATAAGGGGGAGAAGAGTGGAGCAGGGGGAAGGGAAGAGGGGGGGAGAGGGGAGGGGAGAGGGGAGGGGAGAAGAGTCGGGGAGTGGAGAAGGAGGGATGGGGCGGGAAGGGGGAAGAGGGCAGAGGGGAGTTCAGTCTACACTCACTGAATCCATCCCTGTGAAAAATTATAGAGACGGTGATCGGATCTGGAAGCGGACCAATACATCTATAAATAAAACTGAATGACTCAGACATCTTTTCATTTGCACAATTGATTTTATTGTATTAATTTTAATATATTAATGTTTAAAATCCATGCATTGAAGGAAGAATATTTTACACCCCATCTATGGTCCCTAACCCCAACCCTAACCCCAACCCTAACTGGACGTCACCCACAGGACAGCATACGTCAGCGTGTGACAGGGCGCACGACAAGATGAGACACCCAAATGTCGCCCCAGGATTTTGAATATTCCAAAGTCCTGAGGCGACAGAGAAGCACCGCACGCCACAGCATGCGTTACCACGCATCACGCCCGCGTCACGACCCAACCACGACGCGACAACCTCTTTTTCGGCTGTCGCCTAAATGTCCCCCAAATTTCGCCCAAGTGGGACAGGCTCCATCTACATTTGAAACTACCTCAGGAAAGCCAGCCAACATAATCAACGACCACTCACATCCCATCTCTCACCAGGCAGAAGAACAGCTTCTTCCTCACTGTTAGCTGATACTTGATCATTAGCTAAGAATGTATTCTCGATCACCCAATCTACTTTGTTGCAAACCATGCACTTTTTTTATCTGCACTTTTTCTGTAGCTGTAACACTATATTCTACCCTCTGTTTCTTTTCTCTTTTTGCGCTGTTGTATTCATCTGATTGTACGGTGTGATTTAACTGGACAGCACGAAAAATGGAATTTCTCCTATTTTCTCAGTGCACGTGATGCTAATAAAACTGGCTTAATTTTGAGCAGGTAATATCACCTCATGTGATATTGTATTGTGATCTCAGTTATATTATGAAACTTTTATTTATTTTGTCCGTGAGACATCCGTTTTTGCAATCTGCATCTTTTTTGAATACAAAACTGTGGTTTGGATCGTGATGGTGAGAACAGGTTCAGTACGGAAGCACATTTTAATCCTATTCTTTTTTGCAAAGAGTCCTCGATTTTTGGAGACAGCCTTGAGATTATGATAGGGTGAAGTGTCAATTATTTTTCAATCTTGTCTTTTTTTCCATTGCTGATCCGAATGCAAATAATAATTTAAGGAATGCAATAATAATTTAAGAACCTGCACTGAGATTGTTGACATCTATCCTTTTTCATTTGCATTCTAATTTGGAATCACAAGATACATGGAACTCAAAGAGGTTTCATTTGGTTTCAAAAATAAATTTGATATGGCTTCATAGAAATAGGAACTGTGCTTGTTTAGGTGGAAATGTGATCTATTATTTACAATGTGCAACGAATGGACCTCGGTTTAAATGTCACTCCCTATTAAACTTTTAGTGCTAGAAACTTTATTTTTTTAAACAGATCTACAACTGTGCCAAGTCATACAATGTATCTGCCCCTCACTCTATAATGCCAGTATTTGTTTGGTAGACACTGCATTGTGTAGTCAATCAGAAACCCATAATACACATGGGTTTAGTGTATTCTGGGTTTCTGACTGACAACAGAATGCAGTGTCTACCGGATAAATACTGGCATTATAGAGAGTGGGCCAGATACATTGTTCAATTTGGCACAAAGTTTTTAATCTGCTTACACAAAAAAGGTGCGGCAGAGTCTCTAATTCCGTAGAAGTTTAAAGTGTCACTGAATGTCACTGAATACTCCAACAAACCTTTACAGGTGTGCGGTTGAAAGTCTCCTGATTGGTTGATCATGGCCTGGTGCAGCAATTCTGATGCACAGGAAGACACGAGGATACAGAGAGTGGTGGACTGAGCCTGGTCCATCATGGGTACAGTCCAGGCAGTGCCTACCCTGACTAAATTTATAAAATGGTAATTATTAAATATAAATAGTAAGGGCACGGGAGAATTATGCCTACCTAACAGATCGATCTCTTAGGTAGGCATAATTCTCCCGCGCCTTTCATCCACAGTACATGTAACACGTGAAAGTTTGTGCAGCCCACGTGCCGTCGACGCTGCTTCAAGCCTTCAATGACGAGGGGAGCTGAAGGCAGCTGAAATTCTGCCTTTGCACCGTGGACTGCGTGCATGTGCTGTGCAGCAGCCTACAGCGCATGCGCAGCGCAAGTTTCTTGGCAGGTTTTCAAACATGGATTGTCATTATCTTAAGAGTATCTTAAGAAACAAAGGGAGAAGAATGGAGTTTGTGTACAAATAATGTGGTAAGTAAATTTCTTTGAGCTATATGTTTTTAAATACCGTATTTCCCAGCAATCAAGATGCTATTTTCACCCAAAAATAAAGCACGAAAATTTACCTGCGTCTTGGAGGCCGAAGGTTTGGTTGTTAGCCAAGAAAGATAGATTTGGCTATCCCTCAGTACAGCAACATCAAGAACCATAGCCAAGGCTATCCCTCATTGCTATCCCTCACAGCTGATGGGAAGCAGCTGCAAAGAGGGAGGCGGCTGCAAAGTGGGAGGCGGCTGTAAAAGGACAGCAGCGCCGTTGGGGGGGGTGTGGGGGAGAGTTCCTTACACAGCGTGTGGGGAGTCTGGCCAGGGGTAAAGTTGCGGGGAGGGCAGGAGCTTTGAGAAGGAGGGTGGTTGGGGATCATGCCAGCAACTCACTCATCACCGCGCCGCATTGTGGCCAGGGAGAGAAGTAGCTCGGGTGGCTCCGAGCGGCCGCCGGGACCTCAGCACCTTCTGCCGGCCTGCTCACCTCTGGCAGTGCTCACTGTCTGAACACCTTTCTCCTGCCGCTAGCCAGCCTCGCTCATATCAGCCGCTTCCCGCAAATCCGTAAATTCCGATTGCGAGCAGGACATGGCCTCACTTGCTGCGCTGGGTGGCACAGCATGGCATTCACTGCCAGGTCTGTGTCTTTCAATGTAGACCGGACAGTGAGGGGACCACCTCAAGAGTGGATCAGCGGGTGATGGATAACAGAACAGTGGGCGGTGGAGCTTACTCTTGTGTCAGCGCGAGTAACCTCAATTGGTCCCTTGATCGCGCTGTCCACGGGAGAGTTTCCCCACAAGCTGTGAAAGGAATTCTCCCCCCACTTGGTCCCTTGAACTAGTATTATCATTCAATAAGATCACAACTGATTCAACTTGTCCCGGTGTGCTCACGTTTTTCCCACCATCTTTCCACCTGCCGTCACCCTCCACCCCCCACCATTCAGTAATTAAGAATGGTAGAGGTTTGGAAGCCTTGGGCAAATTTTATTGTTACTTTCTTTATTTTTATTTTTTTGAGAGTGAGAAATTCTATGTCCCGCCAGCCTTTTTTTCAAAATTTAGCAACTCAAAATGGGGGTGCATCTTCGACGCAGGTGCGTCTTCATTGCCGGGAAATATGATACTTTATTAAGAGATATGGCTTTTGAAGACAGATAAAAGTCGACTGACAGCTTACGGAGAGGAGAACAATCTACGCATGCGCGGTTTAAGATCTTTTAATAGCCGACTGACTGCCTACCCTGAGTAATTACTCACGGCACATGCCTGGTACAGTCCTCCCCACTATCAAAAGCAAAAGTGAGCTAATGCTTCAAGAAGCCACAATCATCATTGAAGATCACATTACTCGGGCCATGCCCTCTTCAAATGAGTTATTCTTACCTGATGTAACAATAAAGCATAATTGACAAATTAAGAAATAAGAAAATAAGTTGGGTGGCAGATAGCTATGAAAGATCATAATTTTTGCATTTAGAATTTTGATTCATGTCAGCCTATTAATTCTATGAGTGGGGTTTCACTTCTAACTTGAATCCCGACCTGCAACGCATTCATGGCATCCTTGGCAGCTATGTTTCATTCTCCGGATAAGATAAATTCATAAAATTAACCTTATAGCATAGGGACTTTCTGAAGGTGGTGTTAATATGTGTACTATAAATAACCTGTAAAATAAATATTACACACAATTAGCTAAACATTTGCAATTTCATTCATGTTCATAAGTGATAAGATCAGAATTAGGCCATTCGGCCCTTCAAGTCTACTCCACCATTTAATCATGGCTGATCTATCTCTCCCTCCTAACCCCATTCTCCTGCCTGCTCCCCGTAACCCCTGACACCCGTACTAATCAAGAATCTATCAATCTCTGCCTTAAAAATATCCACTGACTTGGCCTCCACAGCCTTCTGTGGCAAAGAATTCCACGGATTCACCACCCTCTGACTAAAGGTGTTTGACTGCCTCGGTCAGAGTGTATTTAGTATTATAATGCTAAAGTGTCAAACATCTTTGACATGAGAGGTTGAGAGGGCTAAATATGTTACCTTTTTTTTTACAAATTTCAATTTTCTTTCTGTTTGTTGGAACAGGAAATCTCGTCTGGTTAAAAGAGATTCCCTGCTTTTTCTCATCACTACCTTAAAGGAAATTTGTGATACTGGATGTAAAAGGATTAATAAATATCATATCTAAACATGATAAGGACATATTTCTGAACTATTTACAATGCTGCATATGCAGTGCAAACACAATCTGCCTCCTTAAATGCCAGTTTGGATCAGACTCTGCGTGATTGAACAGGGAGATTCGTTACCAGGTGCCTTAAAACCAATGCACACTCAACCTTGTATGGCAGACACAAAATGCTACAGTAACTCAGCGGGTCAGGCAGCAACTCAGGCGAAAATGGAAAGGTGATGTTTCAGGTTGGGACCCTTCTACAGACTGACAGAGATGTTGCTTAACCCCCTGAGTTACTCCAGCATTTTGTGTCTATCTTTGGTATAAACCAGCATCTGCAGTTCCTTTTTCTTACAAGTTGTATTACCTCACTAGAACACCAGCACCAGACATCCGAGAGCAGTGGGCAACAGTAAACAAAAAGGAGAAACATTGTCTATATCGACACAGTCATGAAAAATAAGGAAGCACACAAGAATTATGATCATACGAGCAGTAAAAACTATTGCCATAGCTATCTACAAGCAGTTGTGACAAGCTTGACTTGCAGACCTTGACATAGGGAGTAGTTTGGCCTTTAAGGCACCCTGTACGGGTGGAGGAGCAAAAGCCTATCCGGAGGGTCCTAAGCCCTCTCTGGTTGAACCAACATGGTGAAATGGTGTTTCATTATGGTACCTACAGATGCAAAAGGAGGCAGACGACAGAACACCTTATATAGACACAAAATACTGGAGTAAATCTGTGGGTCAGACAGCACCTCTGGAGAAAAGGAATAGGTGATGTTTCGGTCGAAACCCTTCTTCAGACCGTCTTCTTTTGGTCTGAAGAAGGGTCTCAACCCAAAACATTACCTATTTATTTTCTCCAGAGATGCTGTCTGACCCGCTGATGCTGTCTACACCAGCCTCTTATGTCTATCTTCGCATTAAACCAGCATCTGCAGTTCCTTCCTACACATACGGAACACCTTATGGTTTTCCCAGTGATCTAGAGTGTAGGAAGGAATTGCAGATGCTGGTTTATACTGAAGATAGACATAAAAGGAGACATACTCCTCCTTCATAACAAGAGGAGTGGAGTATAGGAGCAAAGAGGTCCTTCTGTAGTTGTACAGGGCCCTAGTGAGACCACACCTGGAGTATTGTGTGCAGTTTTGCTCCCCTATTTTAAGGAAGGACATTCTTGCTATTGAGGGAGTGCAGCGTAGGTTTACAAGGTTAATTCCCGGAATGGCGGGACTGTCATATGCTGAGAGAATGGAGCGGCTGGGCTTGTACACTCTGGAATTTAGAAGGATGAGAGGGGATCTAATTGAAACATATAAGATTATTCAGGTTTGGACACGCTAGAGGCAGGAAACATGTTCCCGATGGTGGGGGGGGGGGAGAGTCCAGAACCAGGGGCTACAGTTTAAAAATAAGGGGTAAGCCGTTTAGAACGGAGATGAGGAAACACTTTTTCACACAGAGAGTTGTGAGTCTGTGGAATTCTCTGCCCCAGAGGGCGGTGGAGGCTGGTTCTCTGGATACTTTCAAGAGAGAGCTAGATAGGGCTCTTAAAGACAGCGGAGTCAGGGGATATGGGGAGAAGGCAGGAAAGGGGTACTGATTGGGGATGATCAGCCATGATCACATTGAATGGCGGTGCTGGCTCGAAGGGCCGAATGGCCTACTCCTGCAACTACTGTCTATTGTCTATTGTATATCAACAAATGCTGGAGTAACTCAGTGGGTCAGGCAGCAACTCTGGCAAAAAGTAATAGGTGATGTTTCGGGTTAGAACCCTTTTTCAGACTGAAGGGAAAAAAAATTCTGCATTCACTGGAAATCTAAAACTGCGGCAGAAAGTTGGTGATAGGACAAACTGCATGCATGAGTTGAGAAACAGAGACAATATTTTATGTCAGAGACCCGTCACTAGAACTTCTTTGTGGTATGCTTGTTAATGAAAAGATCTGTGTCATTCATGGATGGCCCTGTGAGGAAAAATACATAGTTGTTCTATGCTTAGACAACACCCAACTACACTGATGGGAACAGATTGGCTGAAGCCGGAAGTTGGTCTGGTGCTACACCGTGTCCAAACTTCTTGCAAGATATGTCCATAGTAGTAACCAAGTGTGCAAACTTTGTGCGGCATGGTGGCACAGCGGTAGAGTTGCTGCCTTACAGAACCAGAGACCAGGGTGTTGTGTGTACGGAGTTGGTTCATTCTCCTGGTGACCGCGTGGATTTTCCCTGGGTGTTCCAGTTTCCTCTGACATTCCAAAGACATAAAAGTTTGTAGGTTAATTGGTTTTAGTCAATATTGTAAATTGTCCCTAGTGTGTAGGATAGTGTTAGTGTATGGAGTGATCGCTGGTTGGCACAGAGTCGGTTTGCCAAAGTCGGCTTCCACGCTGTATCGCTAAATAACCTAAACTAGCATTAATTTTAAACCACAGTCAGGACTAAACTTCAATAAAAGAAGGGCAAACATCACAATAGTTATACTAAGAGATAGAATAGTGGCATTTAAGAGACTTTTGGAGAGGCACATGGATATGCTGGGAATGGAAGGATATGGATTATGTGCAGGTAGATAAAAGTTGGTCTTACCATCCTATTCGGTGCAGATATTATACGCCGATGAGCTTAGTTCCAGGGCTGTACTGTTCTATGTTCTTGGTTACACTGTCCATAAACCTGTGGTCAGATTCCATATGTGTATTCATGGCACTTCCATCAGCTCTCTGGTTCCTTCTGTTGCCTCGAGACTTGCACGTATGGGAGATGAGAATATGACAAATGGAAAATTAGTGTTTCCATTGTATGACTTTGTTCAGGGACCATATAATTACAAGCTGTCAAATCTCCGTAGAGGGAAGAGGCATCACAGTAATACATTCAAATGCTTCTGACGTATTTAGCTGCGTCAGTAATCTAAATGCAAAATTATTTTTGCTGTTCTGCATTTGCAGCTACCAAAAGATGTACATAAATTGCTTCAGCCTTGCAACTCTTCAAGATCAGAAAACATTCAGAAGTTAGAAGCATCTGTCGACGGAGAAGCACAGCCAACCTCTCTCCCAGTAATGTAAGTTGTAATTGTTCATTTCACAGGGATAGAGCATAGATTTATCATATGAAAGGTCAATGATGCAAACATTTGGACTGTTTGTCCTCCACAAATACTCCCCAACCTGCTGAGCAAAGCAGTCCGAAACCTTTGCAACGGCAATATTACACGGAATTTGAAACTGAGCTATAGAGGAGATATCAGGAGAAGGGACCAATATTTTTTTAGTAGGAGTGGACATTAAGAAGCATCTCAAATGTGGGCTGGAAAGAGGGATGGATGATAGATTTAGTCCAGTATTTTCAGTCTAGTATTTCCAGTATTTTCCATTTTTGTTTTAGCATCAGCAATTTTTGATGTCAACTCTCAGCCACATTGTCAGCTGCTGTGTCTCTAAGCTCTAAAGTTGCCGTCCTAAACATTCTAGTTTTTCCACTTCTGGCTAAATTGTGGAACTTCCTAAAGGGCCTGTCCCACGAGCATGCGACTGCATGCGGCAAGCGCGACCAAACCGGAAGCGGGGGCCACGCGGAGATCGAGTGAGCCCCGTACATGGCCGGTCCCACGAGCATGCGACTGCATGCGGAAACTGCGACCAAACCGGAAGCGGGGGCCGCGCGGAGGTCGAGTGATCCCTGTACAGGGCCGGTCCCACCAGCATGCGGCTGCATGCGGCGAGCGCGACCAAACCGGAAGCGGGGGCCGCGCGGAGGTCGTGATTGACGTGAAGTTCAAGCGAAGTCCGTGGGAAGTTCGCGCGTGACATACGGCGTCAAGACGCTGCGTACGGCGTCGGGACGGTGCGTACGGCGTCGAGGCGGTGCGTGCGCCATCGAGGCGGTGCGTGTGGCCTCCATGCAGCAGCGGGCCGGCAGGCCTTTGCCGCACGGAATATATGAACTATCAGTTTTTCGGAGCCCTGCGCGATGTCGGGACCAGTACCGCACAACTCCATGCGGCTCCAGCGATCGAAGTGGGACCGGCCCCGCGAGGCCGCATGGCTAGCGCGACCACGTTAGGTCGCGCTTGCCGCATGCAGTCGCATACTCGTGGGACAGGCCCGTAACACCTGTCTCTGGAATACATTTTTTATTCATTTAGCCCCGATAGTTCTTTCCATCACTCAGATTCAAATTTTGATTAATGTTGCTGTTGTAAAATGCATTCTATTGTTATGATTTGGTTAAAGATACAAATATGCAAATAAATAATGTAAATGAGGGTTGGTTAATTCAAATATTTAAGCTAGCTAGGCAAGGAACAGATATATAGTATAGATAAAGAGTATGAAGAAGGGTCTCGACCCAAAATGTTACCCATTCCTTCTCTCCAGAGATGCTGCCTGTCCCGCTGAATTACTCCAGCTTTTTGTGTCTATCTTCGGTTTAAATCAGCATCTGCAGTTCCTTCCTACACATGGATAAATAAATGCATGACGCAGGAGCTGGTGCAGGGAGGAGGGATTCGAGTAAATGGATCATTGGGCTCTCTTCCAGATGAGGTAGACCTGTATCGAATCGAATATAGGAGCAGAATCGAATATAGGAGCAAAGAGGTCCTTCTGCAGTTGTACAGAGCCCTAGTGAGACCACACCTGGAGTATTGTGTGCAGTTTTGGTCCCCTAATTTGAGGAAGGACATTCTTGCTATTGAGGGAGTGCAGCGTAGGTTTACAAGGTTAATTCCCGGGATGGCAGGACTGTCATATGCTGAGAGAATGAAGCAGCTGGGCTTGTATACTCTGGAGTTTAGATGGATGAGAGGGGATCTCATTGAAACATATAAGATTGTTAAGGGCTTGGACACGCTACAGGCAGGAAACATGTTCTCGATGTTGGGGGAGTCCAGAACCAGGGGCCACAGTTTAAGAATAAGGAGTAAGCCATTTAGAACGGAGACGAGGAAACACTTTTTCTCACAGAGAGTTATGAGTCTGTGGAATTCTATGCCTCAGAGGATGGTGGAGGCAGGTTCTCTGGATGCTATCAAGAGAGAGCTAGATAGGGCTCTTAAAAATAGCGGAGTCAGGGGATATGGGGAGAAGGCAGGAACGGGGTACTGATTGGGGATGATCAGCCATGTTCACATTGAATGGCGGTGCTGGCTCCAAGGGCCAAATGGCCTACTCCTGCACCTATAGTCTATTGTCTATTGTACGAAAGGGATGGTTTGTATCTAAACTACGGGGCACCAATATCCTGGCAGGGAGATTTGCTCATGCCATTTGGGAGGGTTTAAATCTTTGAACACTGCAATGCCCAGGAGCCAAAGGGGACATGTCTTGATGACACTATTCGATGGTTTGGCAGGGGTAGTGTATCAATGCAATAGAGTGGCAGGTGGGCAAATATTGCCTAATATAGATGTCAGTGTGAGTAAGGGGCAGGCAGGGGCAAGTCAGGGAACGAGAAAGGTCTGATAGACCAAACTGCATTTTTTATATAGCAAGAAGCCTGATGAGCAAGTCATATAACCTTGGGGCATAGACTGGATCATGGTTCTGGGAGATTATAAGTCTTATTGTAGAATGAAATTCTGCAGTAGTTGCTGAATTGAACCTAACTGTGCAGTTTAATTTTAGCTGTGATGCGCTGGAACAGGTTTTGCTGTTATGAACTTATGAACTTAAAATGTAATTCGCTTTCTTCACTGCCTGCTGTACCTGCATGCTTACTTAAATTGACTGATGAGCAAGGACCCCCAGATCCCGTTGTACTTCCCCTTTTGTACTTTTTGACTGATGAACAAGGACCCCCAGATCCCGTTGTACTTCCCCCAACTTGACACCATTTAGATAATAATCTGCCTTCCTGTTTTTGCCACCAAAGTGGATAACCTCACATTTACCCACATTAAACTGCATCTTCCATGCATCTGCCCACTCAACCAACCAGTCCAAGTCACCCTGCATTCTCATAGCATCCTCCTCACAGTTCACACTGCCACCCAGCTTTGTGTCATCTGCAAATTTGCTAATGTTACTTTGAATCCCTTCATCTAAATCATTGATGTATATTGTAAATAGCTGCGGTCCCAGCACCGAGCCTTGCGGCACTCCACTCCATTCTGACAAGGACCCATTTAGTCCTACTCTTTGTTTCCTCTGCCAACCAATTCTCAGTAATGGAAAAGGAAGGATTAGTCACGTTTAAAAGTCCTAAATTAGGGCAAGGCAAATTCTAAAAGTGTAAGGCAGAAACTTACAGATGTTCACTGAGAGATGCTCTTTGTGGGTGAGATTAACGGTTTGTGGGAAGTATGATTGGCAGAGTTCTAAGGCACAGCTCTAGAAAGGCATTTCCCTGTTAGAGTGCAGGGCAAGGCTGGAAGGAGTAGGGCTATGGTTGACAAGGGATATTGAGGTTCTAGTCAACAAATAGGAGGAACATGTCATACACAGGCAGATGGGATCAGGCTTATCCCATGATGAATATAAGAAACGTGGAAGCACCATTAGGAAGGAAATCAGGAGGGGGAAAAAAGACATGAATAGTCTGGGACTTATCACTGGAATGTAGGAGGCTGATGGATGACCTTGTATAAGTATACAAAATCTTGACCGGCATAGAAAAAATGAATGGTCAGTATTTTTCCCAGAGTAGAGGAGTCCAGAAACAGAGGGTATAGGGATATGGTAAGAGTGGAAAGATGTAAAAGCAACCTGGGGAGAAATGTCTTTCACACCGAGGATGCTGCGTGTATGGAATGAGTTGCCAGAGGAAGCTGTTGAGGCAGGTAAAATGACGATGTTTAGGGCATTTTGACAAGTATATGGAAAAGAAAGGTTTAAAGCGATACAGGATGAATGCAGGCAAATGGGTCTCACTCGTCTTTAAAAAATGATTGGTATGGATGAGTTGGGCTAACGGATGTTTCCATTGCTGTATGACACTGGGACTAAGAACAATGTTTGGGTAACAGAAGTTTTACCACAGAGCGCAAACATGGAGAAATATTTAAACATTTATCCCTAGCTTTGTTGCAAAAAAAAGGTGATATGTGCTTTTAAATATTATGAGATTTGATAAAGGATCATTAGAATCAAACGGCTGCCTTCCTGTTTTTGCCTGTTTTTGCCACCAAAATGGATAACCTCACATTTACCCACATTAAACTGCATCTTCCATGCATCTGCCCACTCAACCAACCTGTCCAAGTCACCCTGCATTCTCATAGCATCCTCCTCACAGTTCACACTGCCACCCAGCTTTGTGTCATCTGCAAATTTGCTAATGTTACTTTGAATCCCTTCATCTAAATCATTGATGTATATTGTAAATAGCTGCTGTCCCAGCACCGAGCCTTGCGGCACTCCACTCCATTCTGACAAGGACCCATTTAGTCCTACTCTTTGTTTCCTGTCTGCCAATCAATTCTCAGTAATGGAAAAGGAAGGATTAGTCACGTTTAAAAGTCCTAAATTAGGGCAAGGCAAATTCTAAAAGTGTAAGACAGAAACTTACAGATGTTCACTGAGAGATGCTCTTTGTGGGTGAGATTAACGGCTTGTGGGAAGTATGATTGGCGGAGTTCTAAGGCACAGCTCTGGAAAGGCATTTCCCTGTTAGAGTGCAGGGCAAGGCTGGAAGGAGTAGGGCTATGGTTGACAAGGGATATTGAGGTTCTAGTCACCAAATAGGAGGAACATGTCATACACAGGCAGATGGGATCAGGCTTATCCCATGATGAATATAAGAAACGTGGGAGCACCATTAGGAAGGAAATCAGGAGGGGGAAAAAAGACATGAAATAGCTCTGGCAGACAAAACAAAGAAAAACCCTAAGAGATTTTATAGGTATATTAAAAACAAAGGATAACATGGAAGAGAATAGTTCCCCTAATGATCAACATGATTGTTTATCTGTAGTCCACAGGAAATGGGCCAGATGTTAAACAAATACTTCTCATCTGGATTTACTGAGGGGAAAGTCATGAAAGTAAAGAAATTGAAGGAAATGAATATGGACTATATTGAATTTCCAAGAAAGGAGTGCTGCCAGTCTTAAAGAATATTAAGGTGGCTAACTAAATACCTAGGGCCTGGCAAAGCACATCCAATGGCATTATGGGAAGTTAGGCAAGATTGCTTTGGCCCTGGCAGGGATATTTGCATTATGTTTAGCAATGAGAGGGTTACCAGGAGACTGAAGAGTGGTTAATGTACTTTTATTTAAATAGAACTGGCAGCACAAGCCAAGTGAACCTGACCTTAAGGAGAGACTGGATAGTCTGGGACTTATCACTGGAATGTAGGAGGCTGATGGATGACCTTGTATAAGTATACAAAATCTTGACCGACATAGAAAAAAATGAATGGTCAGTATTTTTGCCAGAGTAGAGGAGTCCAGAAACAGAGGGTATAGGGATATGGTAAGAGTGGAAAGATGTAAAAGCAACCTGGGGAGAAATGTCTTTCACACCGAGGATGCTGCGTGTATGGAATGAGTTGCCAGAGGAAGCTGTTGAGGCAGGTAAAATGACGATGTTTAGGGCATTTTGACAAGTATATGGAAAAGAAAGGTTTAAAGCGATACAGGATGAATGCAGGCAAATGGGTCTCACTCGTCTTTAAAAAATGATTGGTATGGATGAGTTGGGCTAACGGATGTTTCCATTGCTGTATGACACTGGGACTAAGAACAATGTTTGGGTAACAGAAGTTGTACCACAGAGCACAAATGGAGAAATATTTAACCATTTATCCCTAGCTTTGTTGCAAAAAAAAGGTGATATGTGCTTTTAAATATTATGAGAGTTGATAAAGGATCATTAGAATCAAACGGCTTCTATTAACTGAGAAATGTAGAGTGATGGGGCATGGAGATGTGATTAAATATAAGTGCCAGAACAGGGACCAGAAGAAGCTATTTTTACCTAGAACATCATGAAGATCAAAATCCTATTGAACCAGAGACATTGTCTGAATTTAGGGATTAGGCAGATATATTTAGTTTAGTTTCGTTTAGAGATACAGCGCATAAACAGGCCCTTCGACCCACCATGTCCACACCAAACAGTGACACTAACACTATCCCATATACACGAGGGACAATTTTACAATTTTACCAAGCCAATTTACCTACAAACCTGGATGTCTTTAGAGTGTGGGAGGAAACCAGAGCTCCTGGAGGAAACCCACGCAGGTCACGGGAAGAACGTACAAACTCTGTACAGACAGCACCTGTAGTCAGGATCAAACCCGAATCTCTGGCTCAGTAGGGCAGCAACTCTACCGCTGTGCAATCGTGCCACATGGCACAGCATATTATTGAAAGGAAAAGGAATAAAGGTTGTGGGCTTATTCTAGGATTATTAAAGATTGGGATACTGGTGAGGTGTGTAAATAGCTTCTGTTATTGTTTCACAGTAGTTAAATAAGATTAGTCACCATTTTCCAATCAGCTACATACAGAGTTGTTCCAGTGATCTAATTCTGACATTTACTTTTGCTTTTATGTTTGAAACAGAAAACAATTATAATTAAACCTAATTTTCAATTTTCAGTTAGATGTATTATAATAGAGCTATGTATTTTCAAGTTTACAACTGTACTTCACTAATGGTTTGTTGTAAATGTATACCAACAATCATGTATTTAGTATTTCACTTTCATTATTACAATGCACCTCTGTAAATCTTAATTGCATGTCTATCATTATAAGGACAAGATTGAAGCACTATTGCTAATCATCAGGTTGTGCTGTTACTTTTTAATTCTCTCAGTGTTTTATTGATTTTAAATGTAAAATTGAAGTGCTATTTTCATACCATTCATTTTGAGTGTTTCTAATGTTTATTTATTGAACAGGCAATGTAATTTGTGTAACTTATTTTGTTGCAGTTATCCCACGATTGCAGGAGAATCAACTTTTCTGAGATTAAAGAGGGTGCTCTGCCGTGAAACCCCAATTTGGCTGTGGAAAGGAAACTGTTGATGAGTACAGTCAATATTTTAACTGGATCAAATATGTTGTGCACAAAGCTCTGTCATCTCAGGTACCGTTATCTCAGGTGCAGGCAGTCTAAGTGGATTTTGACAGGAGTCATCTCTTTGGTGGCATTATTCATTCTCATAAGCCATGAGAAAGATTATGTAAACTTGGAACTCACTGAAGAGGATCCCAGATATTACGTAAACTGTACGAACATTATCAATGGAAATGAAGAGGCAATACAATACGCTAAACTTCAGACAATGTCAAAAGCGTATAAACATCGTTATGTGCTGAATGAGAAAGATTACATAAACTTGACCAAACACTGTGGTAACTACATTAAGTTACAAAAATATATCACATTTCCACTGAGTAAAGAAGAGGAAGATTTTCCAATAGCATATTCAATTATAATCCATCATAGAATTGAGATGTTTGAAAGACTTTTAAGGTCCATATACACACCTCAGAATTTTTACTGTATTCATGTGGACCAAAAATCACCCAAGATCTTTCAAGATGCAGTTAAGAGCATTGCTGCATGCTTTGATAATGTATTTCTTGCTAGCCATTTTGAGTCTGTAATCTATGCATCCTGGAGTAGGGTTCAGGCCGATTTAAACTGTATGAAAGATCTCCTACGAAATAAATCAAAATGGAAATACCTCATTAATCTCTGTGGCGTGGATTTCCCCATAAAAACCAATCTAGAAATGGTGGAAATACTCAAAACCTTAAAAGGATCAAACAGTCTGGAAACAGAAATGACCGCACCCCATAAAGCAAAGAGGTGGAAAGTGAAACATACTATAGTGAATGGAGCGATAAAAAATGCAGCGATTGATAAAGAACCTCCTCCAATTGACACACCAATGTTTTCTGGAAGTGCCTATTTTGTTGTTAATAGAGATTTTGTGGAATATTTATGGAGAAGCCCTAAAGTACAGAAGTTTATTGAATGGGAAAAGGACACTTACAGTCCCGATGAGCACATGTGGGCAACCCTTCAAAGAATGCCTGATGTCCCTGGATCAACCCCTGTCAGTAAGAAATTTGACATCTCTGACATGAATGCTATAGCAAAACTGGTAAAATGGAGCTACCTAGAAGGTGATGTTTCCAAAGGAGCACCTTATCCACCCTGCACTGGTGAACACATCCGTGCAGTGTGTGTGTACGGAGCAGGAGATCTGAAGTGGATGTTACAGCAGCATCACCTGTTTGCCAATAAGTTTGACTCAATGGTTGATAATGTTGCAATTCAATGCTTAGAGTGGCATCTCAGGCATAAAGTAATTTCTAATCTTTTAAACATTGTATAGATATTTTCCTAAAGATTTGAGAGCATGAGAGGACACCATCATTTTTTGCACACTTAATTTAGCGAAGAACATCAAACGGATCATATTAATTTTGAATCAAAAAGTCCCTGTCTTGACATGGAAGGATTGGGCAAGTTATTGGGTTGGGCCTTGGCGGTGGTCCTGACTCCTGAGTCTTCACACCTTCTAATTGCCCTAATAGACTTTTGACAACTTGTATGGCCAAAGATTTTTTTTAAATACTGTTAAATATCAATGATGATTAGAGATATTTTTTAAATGTTGATGTTAATACCTATTGTTATTAATAAGGTGGTGGTGCAAAATACCTATTATTATTAATAAGGTGGTGGTCCTGTATGGTCCATATGAATAGGTTTAGGTACCTTTTGATGTTGAAATTGTCAAGATAAAGTAAGCAAGCTACTGTTCTGTTAAGCAAGGGAGGAAGGGACAGGGCTCTTCTTGAGAAAGGCAAAGGTACGTTCTCCTTCTGCTCCTCACGACCCATAGGTAGTTTTTGGTTATCCATATCTTCTTTCATCAGCCAGGTGTCCTGTGGCCCAGAACACAGAAATGGGTTGGCAACCCAGTAAAGGATGGACTTGTTTGATGTTAAATTCGAGGCTACAAGCTTGAATCAGTCAATCCATCTTCTGGGATTAGATGATCAACTGTCCCACCTTCATTATGCTTGGAAGAGGGCAGGTTGGGTTGAATCTTTTTTAATCACACTCAGCCTACCTGACTTTGAGTTTTAATTAATCTCCAGGATTCCCTAAAATTTCACACTTACTTCATTCCTAATTACATCAAATTTTCCAGGCTGGTACTGGAAAATATTTTATAACTATACCGGACTCGCAGCTAAATCATAGATTACAAGGTAGGATTTTTAAAAACAACATCTCTCTCACTTCCTTCTCAAACTGACATCAAGTTATGACATCCGATTGTGTTATTCATTTATTCATTAATGCTAATCACAGATTCTTGATGCAGCTTATTTTAAATAACATACTTTTGTTTACAAAGCATGGGGATGAATATACTGTAATTTTACATTGGGTCAACTCGCAACTCACATGCGATGACCTCCATGGTCACATCAGTCTTTGTAGCCCTATGTATCTTGTTGAGCGTCAGAGCTCACTGACATAGCAGACCCACCGGAGTGGTCCATGAGCAGTGACTAAACCAAGGCACTTTAAATCATAGACCAAGTGGTAGTAAATGAATTTAGTAATGATAGGATGGCCATGACAAGGTAAGCTCAAGGGGCTGTTTCTGTACTGTATGACTCTCAGATGTAGGGGCTACCCTAGATTGCCTTGATGACCTGTGACAGTTTCTGCTGCCAAAATCCTTTTCAATGCAGGGTAGAAAGGAACTGCAGGTGCTGGTTTATACCGAAGATAGACATAAAGTGCTGAAGTGACTCAGCAGTTCAAGCAGCATCTCTGGAGGAAAAGGATGGGTGACATTTCAGACTGAAGAAGGGTTCCAACCCAAAAGGTCTCAACCTCAAATGTTGGCTTACAACTTTTCCATCCGCAATGGTAATTGGCTTGCTGTGTTCTTCAAGTGTTTGTTTTTGTTTAAGGTACAGGAACCATTTGCTTCACTCATCTTTTTCATCATGATCAGTTACCCGATTTAAACATATGGAAGTTGTGGTCAGTGGGAAGCTGAGCAACCAAATATAGGGTACATCTCGTTCCTCAATTTCCTATATCTGTGGTCCACTCTCAGTCACGTTGCAGAGTTCAGCAACAGAGGCGAAGGTCAGATCCATCAGCATCTGACCTTTAGTACATTCCTGACACTATAATATACTGGGAGATAAGTCAGGGTGGTACCAGCTAGGGATGAGGAGATCGTCAGCAGTTCCGTCTCATCCTCTGGAAAGTGACAAGTATGTTTTGGATCAATAATATATGAACTGAAATGTTTTCAATTACATCCACTATTCATGACACTTATAAAGTTTGGTCTGGTTCAATCCAAATATAAAATTTGCAATGTATTGGACTCCACAAAGTAAACAATTCACGGTGAAAAATGCACAAAATGATATCTGGGCTTAAGATGATTTAAGGGGCTGTCCCACTGCGGCGACCTAATTGGCGAGTTTAGAAGAGTTTAGCAGAGTTTGAAAAAATGTCATGTTGAAGACCTTCTTCGACTATGTAGAAGACCTCCTTCGACCTCCTTCGACTATGTTGAAGACTAGCTTCATCTAGCTACGAGTAGCTACGACTAACTTCGGGAAAATTGGACACCGAATAGTGGAGAGTGAAGACGACCTCCTTCGATCTCCCTTTGACCTCCCTTCGACTATGATGAAGACTAGCTATGACTACCTTCGACTACCCTAGATTACCTACGACTAACATGCCGACCTACTACGACCAAACCTACGAGTAAAAAAAGTATCGATTTTTTCCATGGCGACCTTATTTTACTCGCGGGCATTTTTCAACATGTTGATAAATACGCCACAACCTAGCTGAGGCCCCGAGTACATGGGGAATACTCTCGAGCATGAAGGAGGGTTACAAAGGCCTCCTAGGACCTCGTGTCGACCATGCTGCGAGTATGAGTCGAGGGCAAACTCGCCAGAACTCGTGGATTAGGTCGCCCAAGTGGGACAGCCCCGTTAGTGTCCTGTAGATCTTGTTTTTGTTCAGACCATAAGTGGAAACAAGTACAGGCCATTCACCCCTCAAGCCTATTCCACCCTTCAATAGGACAATGACTAATCCAAGATTCCTCAAGTCCACATTCCTGCGCTCTCTCCATAACTCTTGATTCCCCCAGTTTAAAAATCTTTCTATCTTACTCTTTATTGTAACCAATGATTCTGCCCATTCAAAAGATTAGCAACTTTCTGAGAGAAGAAATTCTTCCTTATCTCTGTTTAAAATGGACATCTTATTCTCAGATGATGGCCTCTCAGCCCTCCAAGAAGCTTATATTTCAAATGATTGACTCTCTTTCTTTTCGAATCCTATGAATAGTCTCAACTTCTTTTACCTTTCTTCATAGGACAACCACACCATGCCTCCATTACATGTTCTCATGTAATAGACGATCTACCAATTAGTTGCTCACTTACTTTATTTAACAACATCTATCCATAAGTAGTTTGTATCTGCTTCCCAGCTTGTCTTCCAACCCATTTTTGTATCATCCTCAAATTTGGCTCTTGTACATTTACTTCTTTCAGGTCATTACCATATGTTGCACATATTGCAGTTCCAGCAATGATCTCAGAGGTAGACCACTGGTCAGAGTTTGCCAACCTGAAAATGACCTTCATCTCTTACTCATTGCTTCCTACCTGTTAGCCAACCCTCTATTGATGCCAAAACATACATGCAATACCAGGGGCTCTTATGTTCTGCCTTTACCTTTGTGAGGCACTTTGTCAAAAGCATTCTGAAAGTGCAAATAGATTTACTGGTCCCTCTACCCACTTTGGTTGAAAGCTCTCAGAAAAGTCTGATATGTTTTTAAGACACAATATCTTCTTCATGAAGCCATGCTGACTCTTCCAAAACTAAAATAGTTTAGTTTTCTTTTGCTTTGGATGATTGTTAATGGGGCTTCAAGTGACATTTTAGGTTGAGGCGCTTCTTCATCTGTGTATTTGTGCAAGTGTCTTTTAAGTATCTTAATTGTTTTCCAATTCCTCTGGCAGCTCATTCCATATACATGCAGTTTCTTGGCTTCCTGTACCTGTATGCATTCTGTATTTTTGGGAAGTGGGCATGGAAGAGACTGATAAGAAAGTATCAGATGGGAGTCAGGTTGATCTTGCTATTTTCTCACAACATTTGGAGGCTGAAGGCAATTTTTTAAAGAAAGTTGGACCACAAGTAAATCACACAAAAGCTATATTTACACAATCGTATATTTCAGCCTATATTTCAGTCCCCACCAGACTGGCCGAGAAGCTGCTGGCATTGGGGCTCAACACCCCCCTGTGTGCCTGGGTCCTGGACTTTCTCACCACCAGGCCCCAGGTAGTCAAGATGGGGGGAAATACATCGAAGTCCCTCACCCTGAGCACAGGACCCCCCCCAGGGTTGCGTCCTCAGCCCCCTACTATACTCCCTGTACACACATGACTGTGTGGCTAGGTTCAGCTCCAACTCAATAATCAAGTTTGCTGATGACATTGTGGTGGTGGGCCTGATATCAGATAACGATGAGAAGGCCTACCGGGAGAAGGTGGCTGATCTGGCACTCTGGTGTCAGGACAACAGCCTCCTCTTGAACATCAAAAAAACTAAGGAGCTGATCGTCGACTTTAGGAGGGCACAACATCCGAGGACGTCCACACCATTGAGGATAAATGGGGAAACTGTGGATAGGGTGAGCTGCTTTAAATACCTGGGAGTCCACATCTCTGAGGATATGACATGGACATCACACGCTGCAGGACTCGTGAGTAAGGCAAGGCAGCGCCTTTACCACCTCAGGCAATTGAGGAAATTCAGAGTGTCTCTGAGGTTCCTCCAGTGCTTCTACTCAGCGGCTGTGGAAAGCATCTTTTCCGGAAATATCACGATTTGGTTTGGGAACTGCTCTGCCCAGGACAAGAAGGCTCTGCAGAGAGTAGTGCGTTCGGCCGAACGCACTATGGGAACTACACTCGCCCCCCTGCAGGAACTATACATCAGAAGGTGCAACTCCAGAGCAAACAAGATCATGGGAGACCTCTTCCACCCCAGCAACGGACTGTTCCAGCTGCTACAGTCAGGCAAACGCCTCCGTTGCCATGCTGTGAGAACGGAAAGGATGAGAAGGAGTTTCTTCCCAGAGGCCATTAGGACTGTAAACTCCTATCTCACCAGGGACTAACTTTACTGGACCATTTCACTGTTTTTTTTAAATTGCTGTTTCTTTCCTTTTTCTTTCCTCCCACAAATATGTAATATGTGAATATGTGATTCTGTTCCATTCTGTTTGTAGTTTGTTTTGCACAATCCACGAGCATTGCCACTTTTCATTTCACTGCACATCTCGTATGTGTATGTGACGAATAAACTTGACTTGACTTGATATAGTTGAGTGCCTTGCTCGTGTCCTGACGTTCCCTGTCACATCAAAGTGTGTGAACAATCCCATATAACCTGTTTCAAGGCTCATTCTACCTTTAGATAATGCTTAAAAGTAGGATACCAGGTTGGATCCAATAGCAAAAACATAAAAGGTATCATTTAAAATAGCAGGGAAAAAATAATAAAAATCTCAAATCAGCATGGAAACAGGCCTTTGGTCCAATTTGTCCGTTCCAATCATATGCTTCTTTAAACTAATACCATTTGCCTGCATTTGACATAAATTCATGTGATAAGAGCAGAATTAGGCAATTCAGCCCATCAAGTCTACTCCCCCATTCAATCATGGCTGATCTATCTATACCTTTTAACCCATTCTCCTGCCTTCTCCCCATAATCCCTGACATCGGTACTAATCATGAATCTATCTATCTCTGCCTTAAAAAATATCTATTGACTTGGCCTCCACTGCCTTCTGTGGCAATGAATTCCAAATGGAATGTCCTTTAATTCTGAGGCTACTTCCTCTGGTCCTCGACTTTCCCACTAGACTCCTATTCGTCTAGAGGTTTTCGACCCATGTACTTTTCCAAATATTGTAGACATATTGCTATTTTGTTAAAGAAATTAAGAAAAATGGGAAAAACAGATGATTCTGAAGGATTGTTTTGGAAAGAACTGCAGGTGCTGCTTTAAATCAAAGGTAGACACAAAATGTTGGAGTAACTCAGCAGGACAGGCTGCATCTTTGGAGAGAAAGAATGGGTGACGTTTCGAGTGGGTGTCGATCCGAAGCGTCACCCATTCCTTCTCTCCAGAGATGATTCTGAAGGATTGTATTTGTGTAGTACGCCTTCTGTCTGGTGTTCAACTATTGCGCGGGAGTCCCCCTTTGGCACAGTGCACAGTTGCTTTCTGTGAATAAGCATTCCCAATTCCCCCCTTCTGTTTTCTAAAGGGACCTGCGTGATCTATATGAAGGGCTCTCAAAATATGGCATCAGTCCAAACTTTGCTGGGAAGGGGTGGGTACGAGTTTCACCAATATTTTCGGTGAACTACCACTCAGTTCTCAACTAGATGATAATCAGCTCAGTGCCTTTATGTCTGAAGTTTTGAGATTCGATACATGTATTGTTAATTTGTGCTAATTTTATCGAACAATTTCTTTGAATGTATTACAAAGATCATTATTGTAAAACATTGCTACAGGAAATTATATATCAAAATTAAAAAAATATATATACATAAATGAGAAAGAATATAGTAACCTTTCATCAAATTCGATGTTAAGTTACTCGAAATTTGCCTGGAACCAAAAGCATCTGTGTAGACAGGAGCATACTTTCAACGAGACATGGCGTAATCTGGATCTTTCGATTCCTTTCGCTCCAGTGCACACACTTTGCAACAACATAGCAACAAGCAATTAAAGTTTAACGGAATTCAAACATTTCTATAGTAAACAAGAAGCAACATTTATGAGAAAAGAATGAAAAAGTGCAAAACGATTTTTACTAACCAATGATTCCAAGCAAAAAAAAGTGAACACAATGTTATTCAGAGCACAACATGACCACTGGGACATTGTCTCTTATTCTGATTTCTAAGCTCCCTTACAAACTGTCGGCACATAACCCACCACAAGGCCCATAGTTCAGGTCAGTCATTACAGCTGCGTTTTTTTGAATTTTTTATAAATTGCGACGAGTGCAAAAAAAAACGTTATAACATTGACGATGTCAAAAACTGGAGGGAAAATGAGATCAATAAAATAGGTGAGCAAACTAGATTTTTATTTCATGATTTTAAGTTCTATTCATTATTACGTATTTCAATGGAAAGCTTCAACACAAAATATAAACAATAAAAAGAGAAACAATAAATAAAAAACGATTAAAAAATAAAAAAAGCAGGTTACTCTGCTTTTAATTCACACATTTCACACGTGACCAAAAGGACACGGCTACTCACGTTGTGCTGCACAAACTTGGGCCATCTAATCGGGTGATAAATGATTAAAAAATCATAAGCATAATCAGAATTTGGCTTATATAGAGTTATTTAATTGCAAAATTAATGTAATCTTTCTGGTATAAATTAGCCTTAGGATTTGATGAAATCCTGCTTGAAAAATGTCACAAAACAAGGCAAGAAAACACAGAGACATATCTGATTTTTTTTTTTGTAAAAACAGATTTCATTATTTTTGCTTCATCTCATTATTTTGGCCATAGACGATGATTTACTGTATGCTACTTACAGGATATGAAACAGTGGGAATATTACATTAAAAACAGGAAAATAACCTGGAAGTTTGAAGAGCTTCAGTTTCCCTATTGAGTGCTGTATTTACGGAAACGCACATGTGCTGATGCAAAGGTCTGAATTTAATTGAGAAAGGACAAGATTGATTACTTTTAAAACAAATTGAAACCAGTGTAAATTGAATTATGAGAATAAGTTAAGAAAATCATACATGCAGCATTATCAGATAAATGTTTCTATGAGTGCCTCGTTAAAGTGTGTTTGACATTTTTTTAGCTTGTTTTCGTATAAAAATTAAAATCTCAAATCTGTATAACCATTGGAAACTTGGCAGTGGAAAATTTTATTAAAAATAAATTTGGTGCATGTGATCACACGTCATGTTATTTCCATTGTGCCATGACAGTAGGACAGTCTATTTACACATACATGCCAAGGAAGAAATGTGGATCTAAGGAAGAATTATTTACACCCAGAGAGTGGTTGAAATCTCGAACGCACTGCCCAAGTGGATAATGGAAGCAAATCCTCTCTAAACATTTAGGAAATATATGGAGAAGCATTTGAATCACCTTGAATAGAAAACCACAGACCATGCCGCTAAGTGCAGTTAGTACAAATCTGCTGGGACAAAGTAATTCATCTGGATGGTTCATGTAGCTGACATGTACACAACAGTCAGGATGCCTGTATCCATGCAATATCAATCCATGATTTGAACGAATGACTTCAGTTCAGAAATGACAATATTAAGGTAGTGATTAAAAATTTGATGAACTGGGTGAGCCTTTAGGTAGTTTAAAAAAAAATGAGAATGAGAGAATTAGATTAGCAAGGACAAAGATCATTCATGGTTTTGAGTCTGCCCCTTGTATCTTTTTATGAGTCAGCAAGCCCAATGTTTCTAACTTCATAGGAATAATGGATGAGAAAGTATGGGCAGCAGAGGTTTTGAATACGCAAAACATTTAGAAAGCGAAAAGCAGGACCCCGGTTTGAAGTGGTCTTGAATCATTGAAGATGGTCATTTTGGAAATAACAATGGTATGAATGAAAGTTTCAGTAACAGCTGAGCTCAGGCAGAAGAGATGGTGTAAAGTGAAAACTAATAGTAAACACGCTGTTGCTCAGACCTGAATTTCATGCCACACTTGTTGAGACTCGTGAACTGCAACATTTGGAGATGCTGAAACTGTAGGAAGACACAAAATGCTGGAGTAACTCAGTGGGTGAAGCAGCATCTCTGGAGAGAAGGAATGGGCAATGTTTTGGGTCGAGACCCTTCTTCAGACTCAAAGCTTCTGAGGTCAGAGATACCAGACTTCCAAAATTTATGTTGTGAAGGTTGACTCTTGAGTACCAAAACCCCAATTATTGATGAACAAATCTGGCTAAGACGTTGATGTCCTTCATATCTCCAAATTCAGTACCTCCGAGTGACTAATGTGACAAGTCACAACATTTGTGAACTTGTCCAGGGTGCGTCGTGACCCATTACATGGCCAGAGACCTCAGCACTCCAAGAGGATGAGTATTTTTAAATGCCACATCTCACAGTTGCCCAGATTAAACTTCATCCATCATTTTTCTGCTTGCATTTCCAACTGGAATATATCCCGATGAATCCTCCTCACAATCTTCCTCACCATCTACAACTTTGCCGCTTTTTATGCTATCTGCAGTCTTGTCCATCATCAGTCAGGATAGTGAGTAGAGAGGTTGGGATGGTCTGTTACAATTGTACAGGACATCAGTGAGGCCACATTTAGAGCACTGTGTCCAGTTTTGCAATAGGAAGGAAGTCATTAAGTTGGGAAGAATATGGAGAATATTTATGAGGATATTGCAAGGACTCAAGGGCCTGAGGGAGTGGTTGGGCAAGTTAGGACTTTAATCCAGAGAATGCAGGAGGCTGAGTGGTGATCTTATAGAGGTGAATAAGATCATGAGGGGAATAGTTCACTTTCGTCCATCATTTATAAATATAACAAACAATAGAAGTTAATCATAGAGAGTATGACTGTGAAACATTGTGGAAACAGGCCCTTCGGCCCAACTTGCCCACACAGGCCAACATGTCCCAGCTGCACTAGTCCCACCTGCCAGCATTTGGTCCATATCCCTCCAACCCTGTCCTACCATATACCTGTCTATAACTGCATCTTAAATATTGGTCCCTGCCTCAACTACTTCCTCCTGGAAGCTTGTTCCATATACCCTTTGTGTGAAAAAGGTACTCCTCAGATTCCTATTAAATCTTTTCCCATTCACGATAAACCTATGTCATCTGGTCCTCGATTCACCTACTCTGGTCAAGAGATTCTGTGCATCTACCCGATCTATTCCTCTCATGATCTTATACACTATTAGATCATCCCTCATTCTACTGCGTTTTGAAGTCCCAACCTATTCAACCTCCCCCTATAGCTCAGACCCTCTAGTCCTGTCAACATCCTCATGAATCTTCTCTGTATGCTTTCCAGCTTGACAACATCTTTCCTATAACACAGTGCCCAGAACTGAACACAATACTCTAAATGTGGCCTCACCAATGTCTTATACAACTGCAACATGACCTCCCAACCACTATACTTGTCTAAACCCGACATGTCACCCATTCCTTCTCTCCAGAGATTCTGCCTGACCCGCTGAGTTACTCCAGCATTTTGTGTCTACCTTCGAATTAAACCAGCATCTGCAGTTCTTTCCTACACACTCTATACTCAATACACTGGCTGATGAAGGCAAGTGTGCCAAAAGATTTTTGACCACCCGATCTACCTGTGACCACCTTCAGGGAACTATGCATCTGCACTCCTAAGTACCTCTGGTCTACAACACTACCCAGAGCCCTACCATTCATTGTGTAGGTCCTGCCCATGTTAGACTTCTCAAAATGCAACTCCTCACATTTTTCTGCATTAAATTCCATCAACCATTCCTCAGACCAGTTGGCCAATTGATCAAGATCCTGCTGCAATTTTTCACAACCATAGAAGCATAGAAACATAGAAAATAGGTGCAGGAGTTGGCCATTCGGCCCTTCCAGCCTGCACCACCATTCAATATGATCATGGCTGATCATCCAACTCAGTATCCTGTATCTGCTTTCTCTCTATACCCCCTGATCCCTTTAGCCACAAGGGCCACATCTAACTCCCTCTTAAATATAGCCAATGAACTGGCCTCAACTACATTCTGTGGCAGAGAATTCCAGAGATTCACCACTCTCCGTGTAAAAAATGTTTTTCTCATCTCAGTCCTAAAAGATTTCCCCTTTATCCTTAAACTGTGACCCTTTGTTCTGGACTTCCCCAACATCGGGAACAATCTTCCTGCATCTAGCCTGTCCAACCCCTTAAGAATTTTGTGAGTTTCTATAAGATCCCCCCTCAATCTTCTAAATTCTAGCGAGTACAAGCCGAGTCTATCCAGTCTTTCTTCATATGAAAGTCCTGACATCCCAGGAATCAGTCTGGTGAACGTTCTCTGTACTCCCTCTATGGCAAGAATGTCCTTCCTCAGATTAGGAGACCAAAACTGTACGCAATACCCCAGGTGTGGTCTCACCAAGACGCTGTACAACTGCAGTAGAACCTCCCTGCTCCTATACTCAAATCCTTTTGCTATGAATGCTAATATACCATTCGCTTTCTTCACTGCCTGCTGCACCTGCATGCCTACTTTCAATGACTGGTGTACCATGACACCCAGGTCTCGTTGCATCTCCCCTTTTCCTAATCGGCCACCATTCAGGTAATAGTCTACTTTCCTGTTTTTGCCACCAAAGTGGATAACCTCACATTTATCCACATTATACTGCATCTGCCATGCATTTGCCCACTCACCCAGCCTATCCAAGTCATCTTGCAGCCTCCTAGCACCCTCCTCACAGCTAACACTGACCCCCAGCTTCGTGTCATCCACAAACTTGGAGATGTTGCATTCAATTCCCTCATCCAAATCATTAATATATATTGTAAATAGCTGGGGTCCCAGCACTGAGCCTTGCTGTACCCCACTAGTCACTGCCTGCAATTCTGAAAAGGACCCGTTAACTCCTACACTTTGCTTCCTGTCTGCCAGCCAGTTCTCTATCCACTTCAATACTGAACCCCCAATACCGTGTGCTTTAAGTTTGTATACTAATCTCTTATGTGGGACCTTGTCTAAAGCCTTCTGAAAGTCCAGATATAACACATCCACTGCTTCTCCTTTATCCGCTCTACTAGTTACATCCTCGAAAAGTTCTATAAGAGTCGTCAGACATGATTTACCTTTTATAAATCCATGCTGACTTTGTCCAATGATTTCACCATTTTCCAAATGTGCTGCTATCCCATCTTTAATAACTGACTCTAGCAGTTTCCCCACTACCGATGTTAGACTAACTGGTCTGTAATTCCCCGTTTTCTCTGTCCGTGCCTTTTTAAAAAGTGGGGTTATATTAGCTACCCTCCAATCCTCAGGAACTACTCCAGAATCTAACGAGTTTTGAAAAATCATCACTAATGCATCCACTGTTTCTGGGGTTACTTCCTTAAGTACTCTGGGATGCAGCCTATCTGGCCCTGGGGATTTATCGGCCTTTAATCCATTCAATTTACCTAACACCACTTCCCAGCTAACCTGGATTTCACTCAGTTCCTCCATCTTATTTGACACCCGATCCCCTGCTATTTCCGGCAGATTAATTAAGTCTTCCTTAGTGAAGACAGAACCAAAGTAGTTATTCAATTGGTCTGCCATGTCCTTGTTCCCCATGATCAATTCACCTGTTTCTGACTGCAAGGAACCTACATTTGTTTTAACTAATCTTTTTCTCTTCACATATCTATAAAAACTTTTGCAGTCAGTTTTTATGTTCCCTGCCCTAATTAAGCCCTTTGTCCTCCTCTGCTGGACTCTGAATTTCTCCCAGTCCTCTGGTAGGCTGCTTTTTTTGGCTAATTTGTATGCTTCATCTTTTGTTTTGGTACTATCCCTGATTTCCCTTGTTATCCTTGGATGCACAACCTTCCCTGATTTATTCTTTTGCCAAACTGGGATGAACAATTGTTGTAGTTCATCCATGCAGCCTTTAAATGCCTTCCATTGGATATCCACCATCAACCTTTTAAGAATCAATTGCCAGTCTATCTTGGCCAATTCACGTCTCATACCCTCAAAGTTACCTTTCTTTAAGTTCAGAACCCTCGTTTCTGAATTAATTATGTCACTCTACATCCTAATGAAGAACTTATTAATTATGTCACTCTACATTCTAATCATTTTACACCCCTCTGCCTCTCTGCTCACACATTTAAGAAACCCACCACCTCTTATTCTCTGTTTATTATCTTTTTCTTCTTCCCCCCCTACATGTTGGTTATGAGTGCTTCCCTTCTCTGCCACCTGCCTCACACACTGTCTACTAGCTTTCTCTATTTGAGTCCCTCCCCCCAACCGTTCTAGTTTAAAGTCTCCCCAGTAGCCTTTGCAAATCTCCCCGCCAGGATATTGGTCCCCCTCGGGTTCAAGTGCAACCCGTCAAGTGCAACCATCTTCACTATCTGCAAAATCACCCATTTTTGTACCATCTGCAAACTTGCAAATTTTGCCATGTATGTTCTCATCCAAATCATTGGTATAGATGACAAACAGTAACCGGCCCAGCACCGAACCCTGAGGCACACCACTAGTCACAGACCTCCAGTCCGAGCAGCAACCATCCACCATCACCCTCTGTTTTCTCCACGAAGCCAATTTTCTATATATTCAGCTATCTCTTGTTGGATCCCATGCAATCTAACCTTCCAGAGCAACCTACCATGAGGAAACTTGTCGAATGCTTCACTGACGGAAGTCCGTCTGTTTTTACTTTTTTTTTTTTCCTTTTGTCCTGTTTTAGTTTCATTTTTATTTATTGGGTTGTGTATGTGTGTGTGGGGGGGAGGTGAAACATGATTTTTGTCTCTTCCTTCGGGGGAATGCGACTTTTTCTTGTATCCCCCTTCTCTGCGCTGAGGCCTAATGGTGGCCTCCAACTGCGACCGACCTCGAGGCTCCGGAGGCAGAGCCAGGACTTACCAACGCGAGGCTGGCCAACTTCGGGGCTGCGGTGGCGTTCCGGCATTCCGGCGGTGGCAACCAAAGACACTGGTGGCGACCTGAATCCGGGGCTCGGCCCCGGCTGGCCCAGTGGACGACATCGTCGGGAGCTCGCAGGTCACAGGTGGGTGACCTGTTTTTCTGGAGCTCCCGCAACTACTGCTGCGTCCGCTGGACTGGAGGGCGGCAGCTTCGGCAGCTTCGGCCACCCCGGGCCGCGGAGTTTGAACTGGCCCGTCGCGGAGCACGGATTCAGCCGCGGGACTAACTTACCATCACCCGGCGGGGTCGCAACATCAGAAGCCTGGATCGCCTCAATGCAGAGGGAGAACAAAGAGGGAAGAGACAGAGACTTTAAGACTTTTGCCTCCATCACAGTGAGGAGGTGCCTGGTGAACTCACTGTGGTGGATGTTAATTTTTGTTTATTGTGTGTTTTGTTATTTATTATTATATGTATGACTGCATGCAACGAAATTTTGTTCAGACCGAAAGGTCTGAATGACAAATAAAGAAATCTAATCTAATCTAATCTAATCTAATCTAATGAAGTCCATATATACAACATCTACAGCGACCTTTTTGGTCACGTCTTCAAAAATCTCAATCAGATTGGTGTGACACGATCTCACACGTACAAAGCCATGCTGACTAAGCCTAATCAGCCCTTGTCCGCCTAAATGCCTGTATATCCTATCGCTGAGACTACCCTCTAGTAACTTTCCAACAACAAATGTTAAGTTCACTGGCCTATAGTTCCCAGCATTTTCCCTGCAGCCCTTCTTGAATAAAGGCACAACATTTGTCACCCTCCAGTTTTCCGGCACCTCTCCTGTATTTAAAGACGACTCATAAATGTCAACCCGGGCTCCTGCAATTTCTTCCTCTTTGGTTTCCCACAATGTCCTCAGATATATATGACCAAGCCCTGGAGATTTGTCTACCTTCATACACGATTGTACCTTCAGCACCTCTTCGACCGTAACACTGACTGCTCTCAAGACACTTCCTTTGACTGCCCCTCGGTAAATACAGAGGAGAAATATTTATTGAGGACCTTGCCCATCTCCTGTGGCTTCACACAGAGGTGACCACGTTGATTCCTGAGGGGTCCCACTCTCTCTCTCTAGTTAGCCTTTTATGAATTTTTAAAATCTCTTGGGATTGTCCTTGATGCTATCTGCCAGAGCTATCTCATGGCCCCTTTTTGGTCTTTCTGATTTCCCTTTTTTACATACATAGATACATAGACAATAGGTGCAGGAGTAGGCCATTTGGCCCTTTGAGCCAGGGCCATTCAATGTGATCATGGCTGATCCTCCACAATCAGTATCCCGTTCCTGCCTTCTCCCCATATCCCTTGATTCCACTAGCCATAAGAGCTCTATCTAACTCTCTTTTGAATGAATCCAGTGAATTGGTGTCCACTGCCTTCTGAGGCCGAGAATTCCACAAATTCACAACTCTCTGTGTGAAAACATTTTTCCTCATCTCAGTTCTAAATGGCCTACCCCTTATTCTTAATGGTCCCTAGTTCCGGACTCCCCCAACATCGGGAACATGTTGTCTGCATTTAGCGTGTCCAATCCCTTAATAATTTTATGTTTCTATTAGATCCCGTCTCATTCTTCCAAATTCCAGTGAGTACAAGCCCAGTTGCTCCATTTTTTCATCGTATGACAGTCCCGCCATCCCTGGAATTAACCTCGTGAACTTATGCTGCGCTCCCTCAATAGCAAGAATGTCTTCAAATTAGGAGACCAAAGCTGTACACAATACTCCAGCTGTAGTCTCACCAGGGCCGTGTTACAACTGCAGGAGGACTTCTTTCATCCTTTACTCCTCTCGTTATGAAGGCCAACATGCCATTAGCTTTCTTCACTGCCTGCTGTACCTGCATGCTTACTTTCAGTGACTGATGAACAAGAACTCCCAGATCTCGTTGTACTTCCCCTTTTCCCAACTTGACACCATTCAGATAATAATCTGCCTTCTTGCTCTTGCTACTAAAGTGGATAACCTCACATTTATCCACATTATACTGCATCTGCTATGCATCTGCCCACTCACCCAACCTGTCCAAGTCACCCTGCACCCTCATAGCATCCTTTTCACAGTTCACACTACCACCCAGCTTTGTGTCATCTGCAAATTTGCTGATGTTACTTTTAATTCCTTCATCTAAATCATTAATATATATTGAAAATAGTTGCAGTCCCAGCACCGAACCTTGCGGCACCCCATTAGTCACAGCCTGCCATTCTGAAAGGGACCCATTAATCCCTACTCTTTGTTTCCTGTCTGCCAACCAATTTTCTATCCATGTCAATACCCTACCCCAATACCATGTGCTCTAATTTTGCCCACTAATCTCTGTTTGGGACCTTATCAAATGCTTTCTGAAAGTCCAGGTACACCACATCCACTGGCTCTCCCTTGTCCATTTTACTTGTTATATCCCCAAAAAATTCCAGAAGATTAGTCAAGCATGATTTCCTCTTGGTAAATCTATGCTGACTTGGACCGATCCTGTTATTACTAATCAAATGCGCCGCTATTACATCTTTAATAATCGACTCCAACATTTTCCCTACCACTGATGTCAGGCTAACTGGTCTATAATTCCCTGCTTTCTCTCTCCCTGTTTCTCCCATGTGATCTTTTATTCTTAACCAATGCCTCTATTTCTCTCAACAGCCAAGCTTCCTTACATTTGCCAGCCTTGCCTTCACTCTAACGGGGACGTGCATATCCTGAGCTTTTGTCATCACACTTTTAAAACATCCCACTTGGCTGATGTTCCTTTCCCTTCAAACAACCTGCTCCAATGAACTTGAGCGAGACTTTCTCTCATACCCTGAAAGTTGGCCTTACCTCAATTTAGCATTTAACTCGTGAGCCCTCTCTGTCCCTATCAATAACTATCTTAAACCTAATCGAACACTTGTCTCAAAATGCTCCTCCACGAACACTTGACCTTCCCAATTTCATAAGACTAGATCAAGTGTCGTCCGCTCATGAGTGGGGTTCTCTATGTATTGTTGGAGAAAGCTCTCTTGAACACCTTTGAGAAACTGCACCCCACCTAAACCTTTCACACTATGATTTTCCCGGTCAATATTTGGAAAGTTAAAATTCCCTACTACAACAACCTTACAGTATTTGTTAAAGAAGGAACTGCAGATGCTGGAAAATCGAAGGTACACAAAAATGCTGGAGAAACTCAGCGGGTGCAGCAGCATCTATGGAGCGAAGGAAATAGGTAACCTTTCGGGCCGAAACCCTTCTTCAGACTGGTCTCTATGTATGAAGAAGGGTTTCGGCCCAAAACGTTACCTATTTCCTTCGCTCCATAGATGCTGCTGCACCCGCTGAGTTTCTCCAGCATTTTTGTGAACCTACAGTATTTGTTGTGCAGCTGTCTAAATGAAACATCACTAGACACAGATCTCCAGTCAGAATAGACATCTTCATCTTAAGTTATTTCACATCATCACTAGAGAGATGAAGGAAACTTTCAGACCAGACGTATTTGTTACTTGGCACAGCAAATGTGGTCATAACCATATTTGTTTGTCTGTCCATAGTTGGGGTATTTGTTCATATGGATGGTCTAAAAGCTTCAAGGTCAGAGGACCCAGACACTCAAAAAATATGTGCCAAGTGACAAGTATATCTGGTCAGAGTATAATCTGGGCAAAATGTGGCATTTTGAGAGGTCAAATGTAAAAGGAAAGAATGTAGTAATTGGTAGGAACGTTAGGAACATTGATGTACAGGGGGACTTTGGATGCATGTCCACAACTAGATGAAAATGGCAACACAAGTATATAAGGCAATAAAATAGACTTTGGCCATCATCAGTGAGGGTATTGAGTAGAGGTTGGTATGTTCTGTTACAATTGTACAGGACATTGGTGAGGCCGCATTTGGAGTATATAGTGTTAAATTTT
>JAXLNO010000913.1:24368-72529 GCA_038087875.1 Malacoraja senta | reverse complement strand
TGGTTTTGCAGATAGTGAACATGGTTGTGAAAGATTGCAGCAGGATCTAGATCGATTGGCCAGGTGGGCTGAGGAATGGTTGATGGAATTTAATACAGAGAAAGTGAGGTGTTGCATTTTGGGACGTCTAATAAGGGCAGGACCTACACAGTAAATGGTAGGCCTCTGGGGAGTGTTGTAGAGCAGAGGGATCAAGGTGCATGGTTCCTTGAAGGTTAAGCCACAGGTAGATAAGGCGGTCAAAAAGGCCTTTGGCACATTGGCCTTCATCAGTCAGAGTATTGAGTATAGAAGTTGGGAGGTCATGTTGCAGTTGTATAAGACATTGGTGAGACTGCATATAGAGTACTGTGTTCAGTTCTGGGCACCATGTTATAGGAAAGATATTGCAAACTTGAAAGAGTTCAGATAAGATTTACGAGGATGTTGCCAGGACTAGAAGGTGTGAGCTATAGGGAGAGGTTGAGTAGGCTGGGTCTCTATTCCTTGGAGCGCAGGAGGATGAGGGGTGATCTTATAAAGTTGTATCAAATCATGAGAGGAATAAATCGGGTAGATGCACATAATCTCTTGCCCAGAGTAGGGGAATTGAGGACCAGAGGATATAGGATCAAGGTGAAGAGGAAAAGATTTAATAGGAATCGGATCAGTAAATTTTGCACACAAAGGGTGGTGGGAGTATGGAACAAGCTGCCAGAGGAGGTAGTTGAGGCTGGGACTATCCCAACGTGTAAGAAACAGTTAAACAAGTACATGGATAGGACAAGTTTGGGGGGATATGTACCAAATACATGCGGGTGGGACTAGTGTAGCTGGGATATGTTGGCCGGTGTGGGTGTTGGGCCAAAGGGCCTGTTTCCACACTGTATAACCCTCTATGACTCTATGAGTTAATGCAATATAAGTCTGGATCTACTCACTGTCAAATACAAAGTATTGGAGGAACTCAGCAGATATCATATGGAGAGGGAATAGGCAGACAATGTTTAAGGTCGGGACACTTCTTCAGACTGTTTGTAGGGAGAAAGCTAAAAAAAGAGGTGGGGGTGAAACAAGCCTGGCAGGTGATAGGTGGATACAGGTGAGGGGGGGTTGATTGGTGAATGTGACAAAGGCTAGAGGTGAAAAGGAGACAAAAGGGTGTCAGAAAAGGAGAGGAGAGGCAGGGTAAAGTGTAAGGCCAGATGGAGGGATGTAGGTGGAAGGAGACAAGGGGAAGGCAGTGATGGGGTGTTAAAATGAAATGAGGGACCCAGGGATGAGGTATGCGTGTACAAGAAGGGGAAAGAAGTGGGAATGGGTGGGTGGAATGGGAGCGCTTCAAGTTGGGATGGGGGGGCAGAGGAAAGAACGAGGGGGTGGGAGGTATTAGTTGAAGTTGGATAATTCAATGTTCATACCAAGCTACACGAGTGGAATATGAGGTGTTGAACCTCCATTTTGTCTGTGGCATCACTCTTTGCAATGGAGAAGGCCAAGGACTGGGAACGGGAAGGGGTGTTAAAATGGTTGGCAACTGTGAAAACCAGTAGTTCAGCAAAACGGTAACATAGTCTCTACTAGATCTCACCAATGTAAGGGAGGCCACATCAGGAACTATTCACTGCCTGATGTTGTTTTGTAGGCATGCCAGTGTGTTTTGGCCAGAGGGCTCTTCAATTTCAGTTGGCACCAAAGCAAAATTTTGACATTAGCCAACTTGATGCGGCGTGACAGAGATTCACATAAAGTGCATATTGATTATCTTTATAGTGACATTTTTGGCAATATTTATTGTCAACTAAAGGGTCTGTCCCACTTACGCGACTTTTTCGGCAACTGCTGACACCTGTCATAGGTCGCCGAAAAATGTCAACATGTTGAAAATTCAGAGGCGACCAGAAAGACACTACGACTCTTTGGGTGACTAGGAGACCTTTCACGACCATACAGGCGACCCCCCTGGCGACATGTCACGGGTGTTGCGGGGTGTCACCAGGGGGCATGTCGCCAGGGGGTCGTGACAGGTCTCCTAGTCACCTAAAGAGTCGTAGCGTCTTTCTGGTCGCCGCTGAATTTTCAACATGTTGACAATTTTCGGCGACCTGATGGGTGCCGGCAGTCACCGAAAAAGTTGCGTCAGTGGGACAGGCCCTACACTCAACACATTTTAGGACCAATTTCCAAAGCTTTCTGGGTTTGCATGTTTCTAGGACCATTCTAAGCTGCAAACTTAACAGTCGATCACCAGAAATGTATTCTGAAATTAAACATGTTCCCGAAACATGTTGCATTAAACATGTTGCAGAAATTAATTACCCAGAAAAATAACATGCATTACTTTTACATAATGTATGATGGTTATTTAAACGATTAAAGCCAGAAGCCTGCTACATAATTTTAAATAGGCCACATTTTAATTAATTTTATGTATTCAGCCTCCATGCAGAAAATCCAGGATGGAACCTAATTACCACAAACACATTTTAACAGGGCTGTAGATGGAAAATAAAGTCCCCTGGGTAAAGTTTATTTTAATTTCTGATTTTAGATCACTACTCCAGTTTGTCTCTGATGACTGTTGAATTTGTTTTCCTTGTTGACACGATCAACAGAAAAGCCTAACAGGAGTCTATAATCGTATAGATTCTATAATTGCAATATACAGTGAATGGATTGATGGAACACACAAGTCTGCATAGTTCCCCTGAAAACAATTTTAATAGATAGTGCATCCACCCTCTATGACTGTAAGGAATTTTGGCAAAACTCGTCACCCGAGAACAAATGCCATGTGTGTCTAATGTGCTACTCTGGTTTAAGAGAACAACAATTGGCTGAAATATATCTGATGATTTTAATTAGCATTACAAACCACAGTGGCTGATTATGTGCAATTGGAAATATATTTTGAATGTATTACATTGCCATTCTCAAAAATATCACTCCACTGACAAAAGTTTGAGTGTCCACACAAGAACAGGCCCTTTGGCAGACAGCATGAAGATCCTTGTGGTGACAATGTATGGTCATTTTTTTAAATATAGGAAAGTTACAGCTAGGATATGGAAACTGTGTAAAGACATGGAGAACAGGCTTTCCAGATATGTGTTGGGTAGCAGGGCCACTGGGGAGGCCTTCCACCCACCAATATGATTGCAGCTCTAGCAGAGTGTGGTGGCTTGTGGCTTTTAGTGATTTTAGAGATTCAGCATGGAAACAGGCCCTTCAGCCCAGCAAACGAATGAATGAATAAATGTTTATTAGCCAAGTATGCACACCTACAAGGAATTTGCCTAACCGACCATCAATCACCCGCTCATACCAGTTTTATCCCTCATGTTATCCCACATTCTCCCTACACACTAGGAGCAATTTACAGAGGCCAATTAGCCTACAAACCCACACATCTTTGGGATGTGAGAGGAAACTGGACCACCCCAAGGAAACCCATGCGGTCACAGGGAAAACGTGAAAACTCTACACAAACAGCACCCGAGGTCAGAATCAAACCCAGCTCTTTGGCGCTGAGGCAGCAGCTCTGCCGGCTGCTCCACTGTGCTGCCCTGCAGCCTCCCGATAGAGACAAAAGGGCATTTAGTTTCCTGAATCAATACTCCACAATAGAATTCTAAACACATGGGCTAAATTTCCAATAACGAGAAACCAGCAGTGCCAAACACCCTGTTTGTGACGTTTAAGAATTAAAGCACTTGATGTTTTTATCTCTAAGGAGCCCAACACTTGTACACACTCCAAAAGCTTGGTCTGTGCCAAACCATATGCATCAGAGGTAGTTTCACAAGGCTTTTGAGAAATATAGATTGCAACTAGATCTTTGGGCCTTGCTCTTTCACATATCTGCAATAACAGCTGGCTCAGATGCCCTGAGATGAGAGGCAATTCAAATATATTCCCCAAAACATGAGAGTTTGGAGTTAATCTCTCAGATTGTTTCCAGGAAAATAAATGAGCATATTAGAAAAAAAAAGGCATACACTAGCATAAAGATTAAGGTGAGCCACCAGGATTCTGAACAATTGAAACGCCACCTCCAAAGGGATCCCACCCCTTTCCGCCTTCTGCAGGGACCGTTCCCTCCGCAACTCCCTGATTAACTCATCTTTTCCCACCCAAACCACCCCCTCCTTCTAGGTACCTTCCCCTGCAAACGCAGAAGATGCAACACCTGTTACTATACCTCCTCCCTCGATTCTGTCCAGGGACCCCGACAGTCCTTTCAGGTTAGGCAGAGATTCACTTGAACCCCCTCCAACCTCATTTACTGTATCTGTTGTTCAAGATGTGGAGTCTTATATATCGGCGAGACCAAACGCAGACTGGGCGATTGTTTCATGGAATACCTTCGCTCAGCCCGCCTGAACCTACCTGATCGCCAGGTTGCCGGACACGTTAATTCTCCTTCCCATTCCTATACAGACTTTTCTGTCCTAGGCCTTCTCCATTGTCAGAGTGAAGCTGAACGCAAATTGGAGGACCAGCATCTCATATTTCGTTTAGGCAGCTTACAGCCCAGTGGTATGAATTTTGATTTCTCTCACTTCAAGTAACCCTGGCATTCCCTCTCTCTCTATCCCTCCCCCACCCAAGTTGCACTAGTTTCTCATTTTCACCCAACGAACAACTAACAATGGCCTGTTTCCTTTATCATCGTTAATTTTTTGCATTTCTTTCATTCATTGTTCTTTATCTCTCCACATCACTGTCTATATCTCTCATTTCCCTTATCCCTAACCAATCTGAAGAAGGGTCTTGACCCGAAACATCACCCATTCCTTCTCTCCAGAGATGCTGCCTGTCCCCCTGAGTTATTCCAGCTTTTTGTGTCTATCTTTGGTTTAAACCAGCATCTGCAGTTCCTTCTTACACAATATTTACTCAGTCATCTAAAGAGCTTGTGTCCATACTGTGTGGCACGAAGAAGAGAATTATTTCTTCGCATGATGTAAAATTATTTCTCTGTATCTACCTCACCGAATGCAAAAAAATTCAATGTCCTTGAAAAAGTCTCAACATTTTAGCATTTTCAACAGAAGCACTGGAGACACAGTCATACAGTGGAAACAGACCCTTCTGACCAACATGCCACATCTACACTCGTCCCACCACCCTCCTTTTGACCCATATTGTTCTAAACCTATCCTATCTATGTCCCTGTCCAAATGTTTTTTAAACGTTGTGATAGTACCTGCTTCAACTCCCTCCTCCGGCAGCTCATTCCATACACCCACCAACCTTTGTATTAAAAAAGTTGCCCCTCATCTTCCTATTAAACCTTTTCCCTTCACCTTAAATCTATGTTCTCTAGTTCTTGATTCCTTTCCTCTGGGTAAACGTCTCTACATTTACCCTATCTCATCCCCTCTTGTGCACAGTGGACTAATGGAAAAATATTCTTTACCCTTCTTCAGCCATCAACCTCTTAGAAAATCTTATTTTCCAAAGAAATAAAATAGTGTGTCAGTCTGGATAAACATTTATCCAGCTAAAAATATGGCAACCTCCAAATCAGCCATGCACCCTATTTACTGGCTCCCACCCATTCCCTGCAGATATCACCATACTGACAGACTGATTCAATATTGGGCAATTCTGTGAGTATAACTTTGCTCAGTTTCATAGGTAGAGAATTACTAGTTCCAAAACCAAGTCTGGACTCTTTCTGTCAAATCTAAAAGACAAGCTTCGAGGCAGCGTGCCTGAAAAAACATTGACCTTGTTTTCCCTTCAACATGTCTTATGAAACACGGTTTTGTGTGTAGACATAAAGAACTACTGTGAGCCACATCATTACAGGGATTGGTAATGAAACAGATTATGAAGCAGTGGTATGAATTTCCAGTAGTTACTTGTTTGGATAAATTTTCACTGCTGTTTCTGTAATGCTATCCATTAATCTGCAGCTTGAACAATTTAATATTGTTTTTGCTGCTCTGAGCACAAGGAAATAAGGTAAAGTCCACACTATGCACTCATAGGAAATCTCTCTTCAAAATGGTTTTAAATTTACTCTTTTAGATGAAGAAATATGAGAAACCTTTTATTAGTGTTAAAAAAATACAGAAATATGCATTACTTACATTTTGGATTCCTGAGTATGTCGTTTCTAAGTTTTTAATAAAATACCAACCTATCATGTGTCCTGGGTAATGCTGATCTTTTAATCGTTTGAGCTAATGGGACAGTATAAAAGTTGGATATCTCTATACCTATAAAAGTCTCATCTTGTATGTGTGTGTATGTGTGTATGTGTTTTTGTATTTTCGCCAAAACGCTACGCGGTAGCATTTACATTTTTACATATTCTGACACATTTTTCCCCTGCACGCAGTGATCAGGATCACTTAAGATTTCATCCTATATTTCACGTTATTGGTGAATAAAATTTAAAAAAAGACAAAACAGCCTTTTTAAACCGCCTTTCAGAGATTCTTCAACCAGCTTCGACTGCTGACGTCACAATGAGGTGGGTGAGCACCATGGCTCGGGTCAGCGCCCGTTTTACACAGGCCCGCGGCCTCGCGCGGGTCCATGACCGCCTGCGGCCTCTCTCGGGTCCACGCCCGCCCGTGGCCCCGCTCGGTTCCTCGGGTCCACGCCTGCCTGCAGCCCCGCTTGGGTCCTTGGGTCCACGCCTGCCTGTGGCCTCCCTTCCTCCCACAGCACGGTACCCCTTCCTCACCACCCCTCCCACACATTTCCCAGCATGTACCAAAAGAGATTCGAAAGTAATACGGCCAACTCAACACCGTAGTAAAGGAATTCAATCCCACTTACAGACCAGTTTCTAAAGTTATTCAAGGTCATTCTCCAATTTCACATTCCTGACAACAGCTCAGAAACCATAGAGACTTCAATGCACATCGTTCTGAAATTTGCTCCGAGCAAGAAAGGACCAAAATTGCAAAGCCATGAAGTTATCCCTTCCAAACACCCCCCTCACCCCTCCCCCACACACACCCTGCCCCCCCGCACATTCCCACGTTGCGTTGGGGGAACGGGTTGCATTGGGGGAATGGGTGAGTGCTGGAATATTGCGTTGGGGGAGCAGACCCAATGGATCTGCATCTGCAATGGCTCAATTTAGAGAGTTGAGCAGAGTTCTGGTTACCGCACTATAGGAAGAATGTGGAAACGGTGTGAAAGAGGTTCCCGAAAATGTTGCCTGGATTGGAGGGTATTAGCTGTAAGCAGAGATGGACACAAAATGCTGGAGTAACCCAGCGGGACAGGCAGCATCTCTGGAGAGAAGGAATGGGTGACGTTTTGGATCGAGACCCTTACTGCTGTAAAAGAGATTGGATACACTTGAATGATTTTCTTTAGGCATTGGAGGCTGATAGAAGTACAGAAGATTATGAGAGTATTTATATGCATTTGGATACACTGAGGTTGATTAGGGATGGTCAGCATGGTTTTGTTTGTGGGAGATCATGCCTACAAATCAGATTAGATTTTTTGAAGTTGTAACAACAAATGTTGATGAGGGCTAAGCCATAGACATTGTCAATATGTTTTTCAGCAAGGCATTCAATACAGTTCCCATGTATCTGAAGAAGGGTCTCGACCCGAAACGTCACCCATTCCTTCTCTCCAGAGATGCTGCCTGTCCTGCTGAGTTATTCCAGCATTTTGTGTCTAGCTCTAGAAGGTTAGATATCATAGGATCCAGGAAGAGCTAGCAGACTGGATAGAGAATTAACTTCATGGATGGAAGCAAACAGTAATGGTGGAGTGCTGTTTTTCAGTCCATTTCTTGTAGATAATTGTTCAATCACTGGGCCGTGCTCCTGCTGCATTGTTAATCCTTGACTATGACTATTGTCCCAGAACATCAGGAGTGAAAGATTTCAATTTCTAACTGTTGTTATTTTCAACTATCCCTCTATGTATGTATGTATGTATGGTCCAACAGATAAATAATAACATTAGTAGCATTTTTGCATTCACATATATATACTTAATCCTGTACATCTGAACTCTTTAATTATGAAAGTCCCATCGCTAAAGGATTTTATCTTTGAAAACGGATTCACGGTTTCTATTCCCATCTAAGATCCTGTGTCTGTGGTTGAAAAAAAGTCATGTCATTTATCAATTAGTGATATGTTAACAAGTTTCTCATCTTCTATAAGGGATTATGTTCTAAGTATTCATGTTTAAATCATCTTCCATTTAGAATTTAGAAATTGTTCTAAAATTATTTGATTCTATTTGTTTTGAAAAATAATTATATATGTCAAGTTAGATTTGAGGCTTTATTCATGACAGAGGGTCAACAGTGAGGAAGTCAAAGATGCTTTTGCAACTCAATTCTTGGCTTCCTCATTAACTGTCTTCAGTCTTTGTGGATCAGTGACAACATCTCCTCCATACTGACCATGAACCACAGGTGCACCTCCAGGCTGTGTGCTTTGGTCCCCCTGCTCTACTTCCTTTACACCATGGAGATGGTTGAAAACTTCAAATTCCGAGGAGAAAATATCACCAACAACCTCCTGGACCCCCACATTGAAGCAACAACCAAGATAGCACACCAACACCTCTACTTCCTACTTCCTTCCTCGGAATGTTCCCGTCAACCCTCACCAACTTTTACAGATGCGTCTTAGAAAGCATTCTATCGCATCAAATTGTGTTTCTTATTTTCTTTTGGTGCTCTTGAAATTGAATTCTGTCCTTGATTTGTGTACTGTGATGTTTTTATATTTAATTTATTCCGATTATGTGTTTTGTATTTTTTTGTGATTCTATGCATTGTAAGGTGTCCTTGGGTTTTAGAAAGGCGCCAGTAAATAAAATGATTATTATTATTATTATTATTATCACTGTTATGTTTGGGAACAGCTCCATCCACAAGAAATTGCAGCAAATTATGGACAGTTCGGACCATCACACAAAAGCAACCTCCCTTCCATTGACTCCATTCATACCTCATGTTGCCCCGGCAAGGCCAGCACCATAATCAAGGATGGGTCGCACCTCTTCCCCCCTCTCCCATCAGGCAAAAGGTATAGAAGTGTGAAAACACACACCTCCAGATTCAGGGAGTTTCTTTCCAAGTTAGATTTGCTGTTATCAGACAACTGAACCATTCTACCGCAGCCAAAGAGCAGTCTTGAACTACTATCTACCTCATTGGGGACTCTCAGAGAATATTTGATCAGACTTTACTGGCTTCACCTTGTACTAAAAGTTATTCCCTTATCATGTATCTGTACACCGAATGGCTCGATTGTAATCATGTATTGTCTTGGCACAGGAGGGGAGGAAAAAGAGTGGAAGGGCTATAGTAATAGGGGATTCAATTGTAAGGGGAATAGATAGGCGTTTCTGCGGCCGCAAACGAGACTCCAGGATGGTATGTTGCCTCCCTGGTGCAAGAATCAGGGATGTCACTGAACGGCTGCAGAACATTCTGGAGGGGGAGGGTGAACAGCCAGCTGTCATGGTGCACATTGGCACCAACGATATAGGTAAAAAACGGGATGAAGCCCTACAAGGCGAATTTAGGGAGCTAGGAGATAAACTTAAAAGTAGACCTCAAAGGTCATAATCTCTGGATTACTACCAGTGCCACATGCTAGTCAGAGTATAAATAGGAGGATATTGCAGATGAATACGTGGCTTGAAAAATGGTGCAAGGGGGAGGGATTCAAATTTCTAGGGCATTGGAACCAGTTCTCGGGGTGGTGGGACCAGTACAAACAGGACGGTCTGCACCTGGGCTGGAATGGAACCAATGTCCTTGGGGGAGTGTTTGCTAGTGCTGTCGGGGAGGATTTAAACCAATGTGGCAGGGGGATGGGAGCATGAGCAGAGAGACAGTGGGGTGTAAAATGAGGGTAGAAGCAATAGGTAGCAAGGTGAAAAGTAAAAGTGGCAGGCAGAAAGATCCAGGGCAAAAATCAAAAAGGGCCACTTTTCAACATAATTGTATAAGGGGTAAGTGTGTTGTAAAAACAAGCCTGAAGGCTTTGTGTCTCAATGCAAGGAGCATTCGTAATAAGGTGGATGAATTAAATGTGCAGATAGTTATTAATGAATATGATATAGTTGGGATCACGGAGACATGGCTCCAGGGTGACCAAGGCTGGGAGCTGAACATCCAGGGATATTCAATATTCAGGATGGATAGACAGAATGGAAAAGGGGGTGGGGTAGCATTGCTGGTTAAAGAGATTAACGCAATAGAAAGGAAGGACATTAGCTTGGAGGATGTGGAATCGATATGGGTAGAGCTGCAAAATACTAAGGGGCAGAAAACGCTAGTGGGAGTTGTGTACAGGCCACCTAACAGTAGTAGTGGAGTTGGGGATGGCATCAAACAGGAAATTAGAAATGCATGCAACAAAGGTAAAACAGTTATAATGGGTGACTTTAATCTACATATAGATTGGGTGAATCAAATTGGCAGGGGTGCTGAGGAAGAGGATTTCTTGGAATGTATTTTTTTTTTTTCCTTTTTTTAAATTTTACATTACAGTAATCTGCAATAACGTAAATTTATACAGTTCTTGTACCACTTCTGTTTTTCAACTTTAATAGAAAGAAAGGATAGAAAGAGCTAGCAAAGACAGTCAGTGAGTGAATGAAAAAGTGGTCCAGGAACACACATGTGAACCTAAACCACAAGAAGTAGTTAAAGAAGAAAAGAAAAAAAGAGAAAAAAGAAAATAAGATAGGACAATATGAAAGGGATGCACCTACTTCTTATCTTTACTCACCCCTCGCCAGGTCCTAAAACCATTTATTATCAACATTTTGTTGCACCCTATGTTTGTAATAAGTCGATATATGGAGACCAAATCTTTTGGAATTGGTCTTGTTTACCTGCTAGGAGGAATCTCATATCTTCTAGATGTAACATATTAGGTCCACATTTTTATTGTTGGCGTAGGAGCATTTTTCCAAAATTTTAGTATCAATTTTTTTGCCGTTATTAAGCCATAACTAAGAAAACTCCTTTGAAACGTAGTCAGCTCCAAACTTGCTTCTATTGTTCCAAAATAATCAATTCTGCATTCGGTTTCAGTTTTATTTTAAATAATTTAGTGAAAATTTCAAAATTTTCATACCAACATTTTTGAATTTTTATACAGAAAACAAAAGAATGTGCTATAGTTGATTCTTGGACTAGGCATTTGTCACAGTTAGCAGAGGTATTCGGGTAAAATTTACTTAATTTAGCTTTTGAATAATATAATCTATGTAAAATTTTAAATTAAATCAGAGTATGTCTTACGTTAATCAAACATTTATGCACATATAATAGATGTTTATCCCAACTCTCTTTCGAGATTTTTATAGCTAGTTCCTGTTCCCATTCTCTTCTAATCCCGTCTGATGATGGAATTTCTATATTTAAAATGGAATTATAAAGGTATGATATTAAATTAGCTGATTCCGCTTTTATATTCATTATCCCGTCTAATAGGTCAGGAGACATATTTTGATATTCTCGTGTATTCTTTTTCAAATAGTCACGTAGTTGGAATATTTGAAATATTGATTACTATTCAAGTTGTATTTAAGTTGTAATTGGTGAAATGTTAAAAAAACTTCCATTATCATACATATCTCCAAACATTTTAATTCCTGCTCTTTCCCAATTTATAAAAGCTCTATCTATCATAGGTTTAAACGAAGGGTTATTCATTATAGGTGAAAGAAGTGATAGATTTCTTAATTTTAACGTTAATTTTATTTGTTTCCAAATTCTAATTGTACTATGAATAATTGGATTTTTACTATATATTGTATTCTTCATTTTTGTTGGTGAGAGAAGGATCGCTCCTATGTTAAAAGGGGAACAGTCCTCTCTCTCCATTACTATCCAATCCACCTGCTGGGCCGAATTGTCCAACAGGTGAATCATATTTTTGACATTTGTGGCCCAATAATAATATAAAAAATTGGGGAGTGATAATCCACCAAATTCCTTAGGTTTACACAAATGTTTTCTTTGGATTCTGTGGGATTTATAGTCCCATATAAAGTTTGTAATATCAGCGTCCAATTTAAAAAAACATTTTTTTGGTAAGTATATCGGTATTGACTGGAATAGATCTAAAATTTGTGGTAAAAAGATCATTTTTATAGCATTTATTCGGCCTATAAGAGACATCGGGAGGGTTTTCCAGAATTTAATCAGTGTGTTTAGTTTATTAAGTAAGGGCATATAATTTGCATTAAATAGAGATTTCTATTTTCTAGTAATTTCAATTCCCAAATATTTAAATTTTTCTGAAGCGATTTTAAAAGGGAATTTTAACAAGTGTGTCGATTCTTGAGGTTTAATCGTCATAATTTTGCTTTTATTCCAATTTATTCTATATCCTGAAAAGGATCCAAATTCCTCGATTAAATTTAATATATTTGGTATACTAGTTTGTGATTTTGTAATATATAATAGTACATCATCTGCATATAAAGATATCTTATTATTTGAATATTTTGTATTGAACCCATGAATATTCGGATGTATCCTAATACATTCTGCTAACGGTTCTATTACAAGAGCAAATAGCAGCGGTGATAATGAACACCCCTGTCTATTTCCCCTTGATAACTGAAATTTCGAGGACAACATATTATTAGTTAATATTCTGGCCATTGGCCTATCATATAATAATTTTACCCAAGCGATAAAATTCTCTCCCACTTGAAATTTTTGCAATACTTTAACCATATAATCCCATTCCACTTGATCAAATGCTTTTTCTGCGTCCAGTGAAATAATTGATAAGTCTTGCTCTTCGGTTTTATGTGAGTACATTATATTAAACAGACGTCTCAGGTTATTGCTTGAGTATCTCTTGGGTATAAACCCTGTTTGATCCGGATTTATTAATTTACTAACATAGTTACTTAGCCTTCTAGCTAATGTTTTCGCTAATATTTTTTGATCTGTATTTAACAGCGCAATAGCTCTATAAGATCCCGGATCTTCTAAATCTTTACCTTTTTTAGGTATAAGTGTAATCGTTGACTCCGCCAATGTTTCTGGAAGTGTATGTTCTTTAAAAGCATACGTATACATTTTATGTAGTCGTGGTGTAATTATCTCATAAAATCTTTTGTAAAATTCATTACTAAAACCATCTGGTCCTGGAGTTTTTCCATTCTTTAATGTATTTATTGTTTCTTCTATTTCCTTAGTTGAGACTTGTGCACCTAATTTTTCTTGTTCACTCAGATTGAGTTTTGGGAGATTACAATTGTCCAGGAACTCTCTAACTTTGGTACTGTCTGCTACCGCTTTAGATGTATATAAATGTTGATAAAATTGAGCGAATCTTTTATTAATATCCTTAGGTAGTGTTAACAAATCCCCTTTATCTGATTTAATCTTTAAAATCGTGTGGTACTTTTCCTGTTTTTTCAGTTGTCGAGCCAGAAGCTTGTGTGGTTTATCCCCAAATTCAAAATTTTCCTGTTTTGTGATTTGAAATAATCTAATAACATTTGCTGATAATATTTTGTTTAATTTAAATTACATTATTGTTATTTTATTATGTTTGTCTATAGTAGGCTCTTTAGCATTATCTAATTCCAATTCTCTAATTCGTTCTTCTAACTGCCTTTGTTCTTTCTTATTCCTTTTATTTAAAAAAAGCTTGGTATGAGATTATAGATCCTCTAATAACTGCTTTGAATGATTCCCATAGTAGAACTGGTGAGTTATCTGGGGTGTCATTATTCTTTTAAAAAAGTTCCATCTGTTGTTTTAAATATATTTCCCCTTGTGGATCATTTAAGATTTGAGGATTAAACCTCCAGAACGATTTATTAGAAGGCATTCCTTCTAAGTAAAAAAAAAAGGTTAACGGGGAGTGATCAGAAATTATACTATTGAGATATTTTGGATTCATTGTATAGGGAATTTGTTTTGTATCCACTAGGAAATAGTCGATACGTGAATAAGTTTTGTGTACCATTGAATAAAACGAGTATTCCCTTCCGACAGGGTTAGCGATCCTCCAAACATCTGTTATATTTGTATTTTTTATGTATTTAAGATTTCCCTGGTTTTAGATTTTGTGTTGCCCCTACTCTGTTGTGAAGATTTATCCAAGTATGGATCTAAAACACAGTTAAAATCTCCCCCAATTATCACATTTTGATAATTGAACTCTGTAATTATATTCAGAATTTTATTAAAAAATTGAGGATTATCAAAATTAGGCGCATATTTACCAAGGTAATTGGGGTAGCATGAATCTCTCCGGTAACTATAAGGTATCTCCCTTCCTTATCTGTCATGATATTCTTCGATTAAATGGTATACCTTTTCGAATAATGATTGCTATGCCTCGCTTTGGAAATATATGAAGATTGGTAAGTTTGGCCTATCCAGTTTGCCTTCAATCTGGCTTGAGCTTGCAGTTTCAAGTGAGTTTCTTGTAGGAATATTATGTCCGTATTGAGTGACTTCAATTGTGCAAAAATCTTACCCCTTTTAATTGGTTCATTAGCACCCCTAATATTCCAACTGCAGAATGTGATTCCTCCAAATTTATTTTGTTTATCGTCTTGCATTTTGAGTTATTTAATACCTTTTAAACATGTGGTGCAAGCAATACCTTAGGTCTCTGGCTGTTGGGCGAGCATTTGCAATATTAAATTCAGTTATTACATCCCTCTCAAAATTGTCCTTAAGTAAAGAAACAAAAAAAGTGTCCATTATTGTGAAATAAAAAAAAATAAAAAAAGTGAGGTTAGTGTCTAAAAATGACGACTGTGACCAATTATCCACCAAATGGTGGTAGTTACACATTTAATGACTTCCGTAGTTGTTAATCTACATTTAGCTCCGTCCCCTTGAATAATCTTACAAAAGGGAGTTGGGACCCATTCAAAGCCAAATTTTATGTGTCAGCCTTACCATATCTACCATATCTTTATATCTAAATAAATCTTCTCTAATCTCCAAACTTATCTACCATTTAATTATGTTAACAATTATTACATTTTCTTCCCCTTCCATACTAATCTGCTTTTGGTTGGAAGGGGTTAACTCGATTCAGGCACCTGGCTATTTGCCAAGATTCTGAATCTCCTCACCTCCTTCCACTCAAAATTTGAACTACAGCTTATCATAATTTCTAAATTAGTTTGTTAGTCTGTTGTAAATCTATTTACTTATATATATTTAGCCCCCCTCCTCCCCTACCCGGGGGGGGAGGGGGGTCAATCCTTATAATGAATTATTACATTTTATCAATTAAACAATTCAATTTAAAATCAATTACTATTACTGTTAGTGTGTTAATTTCAATAACTTTAATTACTATTACTATATTAGTTCAGTAGTTTTTGTGTTAGTATGGAATTAGTGTAGGGATAAAATTTTAATAGTCTTTCATTCAGGAATTTTTTTCCATCCATCTTCATTAGGTTGCTCATTCAGCCACGCCCTTGTTATTCCATCTTTCGCTCATGTTGGAGCCGAATTTGTCCTTGAGGAGATAAGAGAGTCTAGACAGCCGCACATGGAGAAGCTGCGCCATCTTAAGCCTTTTTAAAAAAAGTTTAAAAGTTATTTCTATCGACCTTCCCTCAGCCGTTGTCTGTAGAATAAAAACCTTGTCTTAAAGATGTAATGTTTTACTTAAGCCTCTATTTCTTTTACGATATCTTGAGCGTATTTGTAAGCAGCTTCTGGATCATTACATTTGCGTTCGGTACGATTATAAGTAATGATCATCTTAGCTGGATAAATTATTCCATATCTGATGTCCCTGTGCCCTTTCAAGATCTGTTGTGTATTTTTAAACGCTTCTTGTTTTTTTTAGCAATTTCATAAGGATAGTCTCTAAAAAGTCCGATAGTGTCCGTCCCAAAATTCATAATCTTTTCATATTGAATTTTCCTCATGGCCTCTTCCAAAGCTGAAATGTCCCGAAATTTCACAATGATCTGTCGTGGGGGAGCTCCTTTTGTTTGTGCCCTTGATTTTGGCCGATTCACCCGGTGTGCCACTTCTATTTTCGGTTTAGCTGACAGGTCAAGTATATTTTTAAGTAAGTTAGCAGTATACTCTCGGGGGTCATTCCCCTCCTCTCCTTCTGTCACTCCAACTATTCTTAAATTCTGCCTTCTTGACCTTGCTTCCAAATCAAGGCATTTATCCGACGTTTTAGCCAGCTGACCCACGACATCTTCATAATTCTTCTTGATTTTCTGCATTTCTTCAGCCATTTGTAACATTGCTATTTCCATATCTTTCATGGTAGTACAACATGTTGTAACAGTTTGGTGGACCACATCCAACTTACTAGTAGTCTTTTTCCACCTTATCAATTTTCAAAGATAATTCACCATGAACATTGTCTATTTGTTTATTTATATTACCGATTGAATCAATTACTTTCTGATTCCCAATGTTCATGTTCTTCATCATGCTCTCCATCATACTTTTATTACATGCCAAAAGTTCATTTTTTAAGTCACTCACCGATGTCTTAATTTCCTCCATCTCTTTGTCCTTTAAAACTTTTTCAGCCATTTCAGCCTTTGATCTTGTAGTCATTTTCAGGGCTAGTTCAGCAGTTACTTCTTCAAGTTCTTGAAGTTCAGCAGTTACTTCTTCAGGTTCTTGAATTTTTTCAGGTGGTGACTGTTTTTTCAGAAGTTGCTTGGAGACAGATCTCTGAGGGCTCTGACAGGTAGTCGTTCTTTACATTTAAAAATAGATTAAACCTCTGTTATTTTTGCGGCGATTTCTGTTGACGTCATCAGCACCGCAACAAGCAGCTCCGGTAAGTTTTTGCACACGGTCCCGACCTACAAATCAATTTTTAAAGCGAAAATGCGCCGATTACGGGCACGGAGCTAAACGCTACGCCTGTTCAGTCCAACATGGCACCACCGGAAGTCGATTTCTTGGAATGTATGCGGGATAGTTTTCTAAACCAACATGTAGAGGAAGCAACGAGAGAACAGGCTATTCTAGACTGGGTATTGAGTAATGAGGAAGGGTTAGTTAGCAGTCTTGTTGTGCGTGGCCCCTTGGGCAAGAGTGACCATAATATGGTTGAGTTCTTCATTAGGATGGAGAGTGACATAATTAATTCAGGAACAAGGGTTCTGAACTTAAAGAAAGGTAACTTTGAGGGTATGAGACGTGAATTGGCCAAGATAGACTGGCAAGTGATTCTTAAAGGGTTGACGGTGGATATGCAATGGAAGGCATTTAAAGACTGCATGGATGAACTACAACAATTGTTCATCCCAGTTTGGCAAAAGAATAAATCAGGGAAGGTAGCGCATCCATGGATAACAAGGGAAATGAGGGATAGTATCAAAACAAAAGATGAAGCATACAAATTAGCCAAAAAAAGCAGCCAACCAGAGGACTGGGAGAAATTCAGAATGCGTAGAGGGGGACAAAGGGCTTAATTAGGAAAGGGAAAATAGATTATGAAAGAAAACTGGCAGGGAACATAACAACTGACTGCAAAAGGTTTTATAGATATGTGAAGAGAAAAAGATTAGTTAAAACAAATGTAGGTCCCTTGCAGTCAGAAACTGGTGAATTGATCATGGGGAACAAGGACATGGCAGACCAATTGAATAACTACTTTGGTTCTGTCTTCACTAAGGAGGACATAAATAATCTGCCGGAAATAGCAGGGGACCAGGGGTCAAATGAGATCGAGGAACTGAGTGAAATCCAGGTTAGCCGGGAAGTGGTGTTAGGTAAATTGAATGGATTAAAGGCCGATAAATCACCAGGGCCAGATAGGCGGCATCCCAGAGTACTTAAGGAAGTAGCCCCAGAAATAGTGGATGCATTAGTGATAATTTTTCAAAACTCTTTAGATTCTGGAGTAGTTTCTGAGGATTGGAGGGTAGCTAATGTAACCCCACTTTTTAAAAAGGGAGGGAGAGAGAAAACGGTGAATTGCAGACTAGTTAGTCTAACATCGGTAGTGGGGAAAATGCTAGAGTCAGTTATTAAAGATGGGATAGCAGCACATTTGGAAAGTGGTGAAATCATTGGACAAAATCAGCATGGATTTATGAAAGGTAAATCATGTCTGACGAACCTTATAGAATTTTTCGAGGATGTAACTAGTAGAGTGGATAAGGGAGAACCAGTGGATGTGTTATATCTGGACTATCAGAAGGCTTTCAACAAGGTCCCACATAAGAGATTAGTATGCAAACTTAAAGCACACGGTATTGGGGGTTCAGTATTGATGTGGATAGAGAACTGGCTGGCAGACAGGAAGCAAAGAGTAGGAGTAAACGGGTCCTTTTCAGAATGGCAGGCAGTGACTAGTGGGGTACCGCAAGGCTCAGTGCTGGGACCCCAGCTATTTACAATATATATTAATGAACTGGATGAGGGAATTGAATGCAACATCTCCAAGTTTGCAGATGACACGAAGCTGGGGGCCAGTGTTAGCTGTGAGGAGGATGCTAGGAGGCTGCAAGGTGACTTAGATAAGTTGGGTGAGTGGGCAAATGCATGGCAGATGCAGTATAATGTGGATAAATGTGAGGTTATCCACCTTTGTGGCAAAAAGAGGAAAGTAGACAATTATCTGAATGGTGGCCGATTAGGAAAAGGGGTGATGCAACGAGGCCTGGGTGTCATGGTACACCAGTCATTGAAAGTAGGCATGCAGGTGCAACAGGCAGTGAAGAAAGCAAATGGTATGTTAGCATTCATAGCAAAAGGATTTGAATATAAGAGCAGGGAGGTTCTACTGCAGTTGTACAGGGTCTTGGTGGGGCCACACCTGGAGTATTGCGTATAGTTTTGGTCTCCGAATCTGAGGAAAGACATTCTTGCCATAGAGGGAGTACAGAGAAGGTTCACCAGACTGATTCCTGGGATGGCAGGACTTTCATATTAAAAAATACTAGATAGACTCGGCTTGTACTCGCTAGAATTTAGAAGATTGAGGGGGGATCTTATAGAAACGTACAAAATTCTTAAGGGGTTGGACAGGCTAGATGCAGGAAGATTGTTCCTGATGTTGGGGAAGTCCAGAACAAGGGGTCACAGTTTAAGGATAAGGGGGAAGTCTTTTAGGACCGAGATGAGAAAATCATTTTTCACACAGAGAGTGGTGAATCTGTGGAATTCTCTTCCACAGAAGGTAGTTGAGGCCAGTCCATCACCCACAATCATCACTCTCCTAAACTCACCAAATCTGAATGGAGGATCTATCCGACCACCGTGAAGGATCTCAAAGCCCACAGTGATGCCCTGAATGGCAGAAGCACAGTCAAGAAGCTGCACTCTTGAAACTCCGGGACAGCTTTGATAGCCGGCATGTTCCTATTCCCAGGTTTGCTAATAGTCACCTCACGGTTTATAAATGTCTCTAAATGTATCATACATTAAAAGGTATTAAATTTAACAAAAATATTTTAAAAATATATTAAAAATTAAGTCAACCAAAAATGCTTAAAACTCCTCAAAATAATTAAAAAGGTCAAAGAAACTTGGACATAATCTATGTTCTCTCAGATTATTTACAATGCAAGAGCTGGGTTCCCTTATAATTGGAATTAATTTTGTGAGCTCCATTTCCCCAGAGTTTAGGATCAGCATTTATGCTGAATGACCTTGGTAGCTATGTGAGATGCTCCAACCCTTTCTGTTTAAATCTGCTTCCCTCTGTAGTGTAATGGTCAAACCCGGCAGCTACCCAGAGTGCCCGATGATCACGATCTATCATCATCAGCCAGGCTACTGAAGCATTTCCTGACGTGTCTTGAGTGCGGTGTTTATGTTTCGACTGCTGGTTCAGGTCGCAAGGAGAGGGTTGGAGTGGTGGTGGGGGGGGGGGGGGGGGGATGCAATTGCCAACGGGGGAAGACCTCTGAAGGGGGTAATCAGCAGGGGTGGGTGGGTGAGAAAGTGAATCGGGAGGGAAAGGGATGGGCCAAGGGTGAACCAGATGAGTGAGTACAGTGGGAGCACATGTGACAAAGTATTAATGGGAGAGAGGACTGAGGTAAGCAGTTATGGAAGAGGGTTGGGTGAATGGGGGAGAAGGTAGGGGCGTGTATGCATGTCCCATTGAATGCACATTCAGTGGATGAACTATTTTGGTGTAAAGCTGGAATGGAGGCATAGAGCTTTTTCATCATGTATGCTATGAATTGTTCATTAACCAAGGCAATGTAAAAGGGAGATTTGGGACAGTGATACCAAAATTGCAAAGAAAGATTACAGAATAACTCCATACAGAATGTGTGTTAAATGAACACGAAGGCAGTGATTAAGGCATTTGTCTATTGGCCAGAATCAAACATGAGAGCATGCCCATCAAACACATGAATGGAAGTCATTATTGCAGGACTCTTTAAGTACCACTCCAGGTATGGAATGCCAAACCATTCCAGCATCCACATTTATTATTTATTATGAATGGAAAGAAAATTGGTTGAAAATAAACCATGTAGAATCATGCACTGCAAAACATTTGTTACTGAGACTTCCCAGCAAGTTGGAGGTGAGAAAATGTGACATTGCAGAAATTGTATTTCTCATGAAGGTTGGTGGGAAATTTCCCAAAGCCTTTGTGGACAACCTCTCATCAAAATTAAGGAGCAGGATATCAACTTGTGGAAGCAGAGTGGAGTACACAGTCAATTTGCCCTTTTCCAACCACATTGATGATACTGCCAAGAAAGCACACAAATACCTCTACTTACTCAGAGGGCAAAATAAATCTGGCATGGCTTCAATGACTTACCAATTTATACAGATGCACCAGAGAAGGTTTCCAATGCATCACAGCTTAATTATGACAATTGCTCTGCTCAAGAGCCCAATAAATTGAAGAGTGTGAATGCAGTCTATTATGCAAACCACAATCCTCCCCATCGACCATCTATACTTCACACCATCTCATGAAAGCAGCCAACATAATCAAGGACCACTCACACCTGGAAATCATCTCTTCTCCCCTCAGCCATCATAAAGAAAATCCAAAATCTTGAAACCAAATATCACCAGATTCAAGAACAGGTTTTTCTCTGAGATTTTCAGTCTCTTGAATAGATCTCTCATACGCTAAGGATGAATTTCTGATCTTCAAATTTACCCCATTGCAGCTTTGTACCTTTTTTTCCGCACTTTCTCTGAAGCTGTAACAATATATACAGCACTATTTATTTTCTCTTTTGCTCTATAAAATGTACTCATTCTTGGTATAATTTGCCTGGGTTGCAGCCAAACACAGTTTTCTCACTGTATCTCAGTACATATGGCAATAATAGACAAATACCAATGGAAATATTTGCTAGAAAGCACAATCCCAGGGGAATAGTGAAGAAAACTGTGATATCACAGATCTTCTTAAGCCCTTTGCTCCTCTAGGGAGTATATGCCATTGACAAAAGTCCTCCACCTCACTCGGTTGTTGACAGTTCTTTTGAGATCTCCCCAGTTGAGCCCACTCTGACATTTCAGTCTGAACACCTCTTCTCCAGCTGTTCCTGGGGCGACCTCTTTTCCTTTTTCCTTGGGAGTTCCATTTCAGGGCTTGCCGGGTGATGTTTGTGGCAGGTTTCCTGAGGGTGTGTCCAATCCAACTCCATTTTCTCCTTCGAATTTGTAAGTCAATGGGCTCCTGGCTTGTTCTTTTCCACAGCTCCACATTGCTTACTTTGTCTCTCCACCAGAAGTTAAGTATTCTCCTAAGGCATTTACTTCACAGATGCTCTGAAGTAAATACTGCAATTGCTTCAGAAGAACACAGAATATTTCTGACGAGTCAGAATTAGACTCCACAGAACTTAGAAACAGATGATATCCCAACGGCATTTGTGTTCAACAAAAATAATGCAATGCCATTGCAAAGATTACAACAAACAAAACTTGTGACTGCATTAAATTTGTAGCATTTGTGAAATCTATAAAAGATTGACAGATGTTTAATTAAAAAAAATATGGAAAGCACTGTAGTACATGTAATATTCATTGTTGCTTTCACTATATCAGCATAGCCTTTAGCTGGATGAAGAATAATAATTGAAGATAAACCAAGCAAAAACTTATTCTACATGATACTAGAGATCGGTAGAGTCGATGTTTCAGATCAAGAACCTTCCTCTGGACTGAAATAGTGAAGAGTCAAACCAGGGCAGGATTTACACAGTAAATGTTATAGCCTTGACGAGCATTGCAGAACAGAGAGATCTGGAAGTGCATGGATTCCTAAAAGTAACAAGTCAGGTGGATATTGTGTTGAAGGCGGCATTTTTAGTTTAGTTTAGAAATACGGTGCTGAGTCCGCACCGACCAGTGATCTAGACAAAAGGTGCACGAGTAGGCCATTCGGCCCTTCGAGCCAGCACGGCCATTCAATGTGATCATGGCTGATCATCCCCAATCAGTGTCCCATTTCCCGCCTTCTCCCCATATCCCCCGACTCCGCTATCTTTAAGAGCAGTATCTAGCTCTCTCTTGAAAGTATCCAGAGAACTGGCCTCCACCGCACTCTGAGGTAGAGAATTCCACAGACTCACAACTGTGTGTGAAAAAGTGTTTCCTCATCTCCGTTCTAAATGGCTTACCCCTTATTCTTAAACTGTGGCCCCTGGTTCTGGACTCCCCCAACATCGGGAACGTGTTTCCTGCCTCCAGCGTGTCCAAACCCTTAATCTTATATGTTTCAATAAGATATCCTCTCATCCTTCTAAATTCCAGAGTATACAAGCCCAGCCGCTCCATTCTCTCAGCATATGACAATCCCGCCATCCCGGGAATTAACCTTGTAAACCTATGCTGCACTCCCTCAATAGCAAGAATGTCCTTCCTCAAATTAGGGGACCAAAACTGCACACAATACTCCAGGTGTCATCTCACTAAAGCCCAGTACAACTGCAGGACCTCTTTGCTCCTATACTCAACTCCCCTTGTTATGAAGGCCAACATGCCATTCGCTTTCTTCACTGCCTGCTGTACCTGCATGCTTACTTTCATTGACTGATGAAGAAGGACCCCCAGATCCCGTTGTACTTTCCCTTTTCCCAACTTGCACCATTTAGATAATAATCTGCCTTCCTGTTTTTGCTACCCATGTGGATAACCTCACATTTATCCACATTAAACTGCATCTGCCCACTCACCCAACCTGTCCAAGTCACCCTGCATTCTCACAGCATCCTCCTCACAGTTCACACTGCCACCCAGCTATGTGTCATCTGCAAATTTGCTAATGTTACTTTGAATCCCTTCATCTAAATCATTGATGTATATTATAAATACCTGCGTTCCCAGCACCAAGCCTTGCGGTACCCCACTAGTCACTGCCTGCCATTCTGAAAGGGACCCGTTAATCCCTACTCTTTGTTTCCTGTCTGCCAACCAATTTTCTATCCGTGTCAGCACTACCCTCAATACCATGTGCCCTAATTTTCCCCACTAATCTCCTATGTGGGACCTTATCAAATGCTTTGTGAAAGTCCAGGTATATTACATCCACTGGCTCTCCCTCATCCATTTTCATAGTTACATCCTCATAAAATTCCAGAAGATTAGTCAAGCATGATTTCCCCTTCGTAAATCCATGCTGACTCGGACCGATCTTGTTACTGCTATCCATTACTGAGGTCTGAGGTTCCCAAGTGCTTTAAAAGAGCATCAATAATATAATTGTCCAAGAACAATAAGGTGACATACCTCAATGACCATCGACCAGTGGCACTAACATCCATAGTGATGACATGACTTGAGAGGTTATTTATGGTACATATTAACTCCTACCTTACCATGAACATGGACCTATTATAATTTGCCTACTGCTGGAATAGATCAATGGAGGATGCGGTGTTGCTGGAATCTCCACTGTGCATTGGACTACTTGGACAATAATTGGAATTGGAATTAATTTATGAGCCAAGTATGTAAACATACAAGGAATTTGATACAAGAATAAAAACATATATGTCAGGCTGTTGTACAACGATAGCTTGATGTTCAACAACTTCATCCCCTCCATACTTGTTACCATGCACAGGGAACTGGGTCGCTGCACATCCCTTTGCAACTGGAACCTCGACTTCCTCATCAACACAACACAATAGGTATGAATTGGCAACAACAATGTTGAATTCCTCATCAACATACCACAATTAGCATGAATTGGCAACACTTCCTCCTCAATGACCACCAGCACAGGGCAGAGAGATCAAGAAAGGGGAGAGAAACGTCTGAAATGTTCCAAATGAACGAGAGCAGAGTGGAAGTTAGCTGAAAAGTTTATGAAATTAATAAGCTGCACATGGGTGCAGGAGGCAGCACCAATGAAGTTGCCGATGTGGCAGACTAGGAATTGGAGAAATATGCTAAAGTAGGTTTGAAAAACAGACTGCTTCGCTTGGCCAATCAAGAGGCAGGTGCATAATCCATACGTCCATACAAGCATCCATACAAGTGTTCTTGGCTATGCTTTAGATTTGTCAAAAATGAGAGTTGTCGAATGAGAAGTTGTTAGGGATAGCATGTTCCATCAGGCCCCAGAAGAGTCTTTGTAGAGGGGATATTTTTGGATCCTCATCTTAATACCCTAAGATGCGCCAGTACAGTAAAACTTTGCAGCCTTTACGTTTATTTATAAAATTTTAACCATGTATGCTACTTGGGTTGTCCAGGGCAGAACTAGTTTTGGCTGATCATTGGTCAGTATGATCTTGAAGTGCCAATGGGCCTTTTTCCATGCTGTTTCTCTAAACTAAATGTTCATGTGTAAGCTATGGCAACTTTGCCTATGATATTAAATGGAGCCCATTTAACATCAGATGATTTAATTTATGTCACCTTTCCTTCTGTTTTCCCCCAAAAATACATAATTCACATTTCTTGACATTAAATGTCATCTACTATTTGCCTGCTCTTCTAAAGTATGCTACCCTCATTGGTTACCACATTTCTAAACTTCATATCAACCATAAACATTAATTCATTGATATTTATTGAAAGCTCCAGGAGTCACTTAATTATGCGCTTCCCAATTCACAGCATATGCATTACTTTAATTGCTTATTTCGTTACGGTCACATTAGAAAAAACAATGCAATAGATAGAAGAGCACGGCATTTAATAGTGCAAATTACTATTCTTTGTAAGGTTATGTAGTCTCACATTTTTTTCATACAGGTTCACCTTGCCACAGATTTTTCAAAGTAATAGTGATTTATGGTAACTATAACAGAGATCGTTCCTCAGCCATGGCAGCTGGACAGAGCCAGAAATAACTACATTTCAGGTGGTGTTTCTTCCTTCAGTGAAACTGTAGTCTCTGCCAAGAATAAAGGTGTCCTTTTAACAGCTGATCATCTTTAATTCAGAACATATAACCAACATATATGAAAAACAGCATTTTTTTAGATTCAAACATTTCCATCTCACAAAAGATAATACAGAAATATATCTTAAGATAGAATCACAGTTAGATTTACCATTATTAACTTGAACATTTCCAAATTCTATGCCACCCATATGGCACAAAAAGAATGAGAATGTTAACTCTCTTATCTTATAGCAATTACATATCTTTTTTAAACATCTTTGTCATTTTTGCTATCACAATAGGTAGTTTATAAACCTAATAAAGAGAAAATTCAACTATTAAAATTACCTAGTCAATTGTACAGAATGACAGTGGGACTCACTTAGACAAATTGTAACATAAATAAAATACTGTGGAACACATAATGGGTAATATCCAGCTTGATTGTTGTTAAGTCCAATGCATTTTCTACCAAATGTTGAGGTCTGTTATGAAGTAACATCAATGTTGTGATACATTAAAAACATTTCTGGTTTTGGCTTTTATTTATAGTAATCCAATGACCACAAATTGGAAATGGAAATGTTATAGAATTTAGCAAGGGAAATCTAGAATTCCATTACACTGTTCAAAATATATATTGGATTCCATCACATATTAGTAGCAAATTCTGTAACTAGTCACAAATAATTTATTAATTGCAATGTAGATTTTCCATCAATCAAATACATTATTTTCCAATGGGAAAAATGCTGGAGGTTTTTCAATTAAGTTTTATTTACAGGAATAGCTCGGGTTTGATTTTTGAAAATATTTTGGAATTTTGTAGATTGCAATATACGAGATATTGAAGGGAAAAAAATTATTGAGAAAATGATTCTAAACATTTATTTGGTAAATAAACTGGTCGTGGAAGTGGATTAATTTTAAGATATTTCACAGAGAAAATAATAAACCAACCCCATATGTAACTAACTATTCCAAAAGCACGATACAAGATAATTTCAAAATTTTTGAATGATAGATCACAGAAATCTTAAGAAAATAATCCAAAATGAAATAGTGAGTGAGTTAAGCATTTAACTTATACTGCTGTGGAAGGGAAAGACAATATTAAATAGTTAATGGATGTCACTGAATGAGATTTCAGAGTTGGTATTCTAGTTAAATATTTTTGAAAGAAAATTGACACCTTTTTTGTCTGTAGTCAATATTTTCATGACCTTATATTGATAATAATATTAAATGCAGCCGACCTTTCGCAAGGAAAAGAATAATTCTAATTTACTTATAGTATTTAAATTGTTTAATGTCAAACCACAGGTATTGCAACTTCATATATAGTAATCAATAATGCTGAAGTTATTTTATTTCAATCCAATATTTGACATGGAAGGAAAGAACCTATTGCAAAATTCCCCAGTGTACATATAGTAAATGCTATCCTGGTTTCCAAAGCATGCCAGCAGTTTTAATTTATGTTGTAGAAGATACAATTTAAATGGAGCAGTGCTTTTGCTTTTATTAATTAACTCATCTATATCTAATCTTACTGTATTAATAATTTCTTACTCCCTTTGAAAGCCTTCTTACGAGCAAAATCTCATCAATAAAGAATTCCTATTTTAGGCCCATCATAATTAATTAATTAATTATGCTGTTAGTATTATGCTATTGGTTACTGCGCAATTAGTTTCTGCTCTTTACAAAAATGATTAAAAGGAGCAAGCAGCTCGAGAATTAGGATATGAAAGTTAATATCTAGCAATATTCAATCATCTGCCCCAATAAACTTTTTCCTGGGATATGTGAAACTGAAAATCATCATGAAAAAAATAAAGTTAATCTTTGATTCCTCAAAGTGAGCACAGAAATCAATGGTTCATTGAACCAATGATTGAAATCAAAGTTACGTTTTGCAATCTCAAATATATTCTGATTTCTCAACCAACTAGAATGGCTCTTGGTGTAACAGGTTGATTTGTATTTGCAAAGATTTCAAGGTTAACAAGGAAGTAAAGGAATGCCTATATCTTTAGGAAGTAAAGGGATGCCCATGTATCAAGAATCACGGGTGCAGCCAGCATTTTATTGCCGTCCTTGGTTGGTTTGAAGAAGCTTAGAACTCCTCCATCAACTGCAGGTGGTGAAGATTCTTCAAAACTGCTGTTATCCGGAGAGCAACAAGATTTTGATCAAGCAATGAAAATGTTTGATGAAACATAACTAAACCAGGATGATGGAGTATTTGAAAATGCTGGAAAAATATATTTTTTGTTTTAGGGTCTGTATTGAAATAATGAAAATGAATTATGATTTGGATCAGCTGTTTACAATTAAAGGTATGCATTTAATGCAAACATTTTCATTGTGATGTGCTTGAAAAAAGCTATTTGAAATTAATATAATTGCTAGATCTGAAATCCTAACACGAGAGTTGCCTTTCCAACTTTACCTTTAATATCTTGTGCACCAGCTGTAATTGCAGATATGTGAAAGAGTGCAGATATGTGAATGAAGTGAGTTAATGTAACTGATTTTAAAACAAATTTGTAAATTGTTTTGCATTTAACAACAGGTCCCTCACTGGTTATGAATGCTGGACCTGTGGACACCCCATACATTTGCTTTTGGGCCACCAGCGGGATGGATGGGGATGGATTTTCTGGCTCGATGGGGGCTACAGGTATCTTCCACCTATCCTTCTCCTCAACCCTCCTCCACACCACAATAATGGGGGGCTGGGTTGAGCAGAGCAGTGCTGGGGGCACTGACCGGACTCGCTTGTTCACTCACTGAGTCAGTGGGGCCGAATAGCGGCCACTCTTCCCACCCCCGCGCATTCTCCTATCACGGGTGCTTCTATGATCCTCTCCCATGCAATGCTTTTGTTCATTTCCAACTTACCACTCAGGTTATGAATAGGTCTCAGCAGCGGAATCCTCTCATAACCTGGGGACTGACTGCAGGCAGTGAAGTATTTTTTTTAGAGGAACGAACAGTCGCTGCAACAAAAATGAGCTAAAAATAAACCACCCTTCAACTTTTGCACAAAAAAAGCTATTTTTGCTGAAGATGTACATAAAGATAACATGAGAAAGCTCTAAAACATAACTCACATGATCTATCTCTGCCAGAAAATAGTCAAGCACATGGTCTATATTGGCTTTTAATGATTTCATATGAACGTTGTAAAGCTCTTCTATTATTCTCCTGAAACGTGAAACAATCTCAAAATACCACATTGGCATTCGCCAGGCTGGGATCTTATGCCAACCAGATAATTTCACGAAGAACGATGGTGATGGGGAGTGGTTGGGCAACGGTGGAAGGGGTGGCAGGATGAAAGGAGGCACTACTATTCAATTTGGCATCGTAAGATTCTCTTTAATATGGCAATGCTGAAGTGTTCTTTTTAAATGCACAATTATTTTGAAATAAACATTTCATTAAGTAGATGCATATTATTGCCACTCATCACTATATTCTTTATGACATTATATTCACAGGCACAACTGTTAGTCTCAATTTATAACTCACAGATAACACTTCTTAAACATGAATAGCCAACAGGTAAATAGGTAAATCAGGAAGTGATGAAAGAGTTGCTGTTGCTAGTCGGAACCAAAAATATATGTGAGAGTTGGGATTCCATATTTGACTGGTTACTCGATGTGTTTATCAAGTGTTGTTTCGGCTCTAGTTAAAACATTAAAACAAAACAGAAACTGGTTATAGTATTGTTGCAGCAGTGACATATTAGAATAAAAGCATAATAATTCCACGTTTCTTCTCCAAAATAAGACAAACGAGTAAAGACACAATGATTTAGATATGTACTGCACCGGCTATGGCTAAACTATAACATTTTTTAATTGTCTTATTACCAGTGTCAGCAGTACACACAGAAAGCCCAACCAGTTGTTGCTGTTACCAGAGTGATAATAGAACAGAAGAATGCTCATTCCAAATTTTTGAAGACGAGACAATCCATTAAAGTGACTGAGTTATTGGAACAGATCATCTTTCAAATTGCGTAAAATAAATGTTACTGAAAATTGCTGTGCATTTACCACCAAAATGAAGAGTTTTCACAATTGAAAAAAACAAATATGAGCACATAAACATGGCAACATTATTGCTACCCTAGACAGGAGAGCCATTATAAATTGTTTTATATACACATAAAGCATAGACTTTCTTCAATAGTTTTCAAAGTAACATAATATTTTTGTCATGAGAAAAGGGACTATATCATTGACAGAAACTAAATTGGAATAGTTTGAAATGAAATGTTTCAATCATCTAAGAGGTTTATGCCACAAATCCACAAAAACATAATGCAACAGCACAACACAACAAACAATAAATAGATCTGACCAGCCATGCATCTGAACACAAGACACTGGAGATGATTCATTCCAATCATTAAACTATTCTTACACTTGTTCATCTGAAGATGCTTCTGATTCAATCGACAATCTGCTGGTTTTATTGTGACAAAAATAAATGTACCAATAAAAACAAAGGGAACAATAAAAAAGTTTAGTGTATCAACATGTTCATGGCACTATAGTCAAAGTAGTGAAATTGAACAATTCTGAATCTGAGCACCTATTAAGATTCTGACAGATGAAACCAAGCAATAAGCAAATAATCCAATAAAGCAGTTAACTAAATTAAAAACCATCAAAGTTGAGCATTTTTCTATTTTCTTCAGAGCAGAGATGAAGTTTTGCGTGGTAAATGGCAAATTATGTTGGCCAGGAAGGTGTCAAGCTTTCTCAGAATTGTTGACAATGCAGACAACTTGGCAAATAGAGAATATTCGATCATACTCATGATCGTGCCTTGTCAATGGTGAAAGAGCCCTGAAGAAGGGTCTTGACCCGAAACGTCGCCTATTCCTTCTCTCCATAGATGCTGCCTCGTCCGCTGAGTTTCTCCAGCATTTTTGTCTACCTTGGAATATCACAATGTGAGTCACTCACCAGATTCTATCCAGCGTTTAAGCTCTTCTTGCGACCATAGCATTATATGCCAGGTCCAGTTGAGGTCTGGTCAGTGGTAAGCCCAAGATAATGGCATTGGTGGCGAGGGACACAGCAGTGGTATTGATGTAGAATACCAAAAGTAGGCAGTAAGATTCTCTGTATTTGTAAATGATCATTGTTTGGGACTTTATTTTAGCATAAATATTATGGCATATAATATTATGGTTACAAGAAGAGCTCAAAGGTTGGATAGCCCATCGTGACATTCCAAGGCTCTTTCACCATTGATAAGACATAAATGTTACCTGCCACTCATCAACCTATTACTGAATATTGTCTTTGGCTTGGTGCATGCAGTTTTGGGCTGCTTCCTTTATTTAACACAAACCCATCACCCAATTTATCACTGCACATTTTGTTCTTTCATACATGCCCATTAACAACCCTTGATTCCTTATCATCCATCTATGACAGGTGCAATTTACTGTTAATAATTCACTTAACAACCAGCATGTCTTTGGGATGTGCATGCAAACTGGAACATCAACAGGAAACTCCTATGGTCACAAGCCGCCAACAGTACACAGACAGGATTGAACCCAAATTGCTGGAGCTGTGGGACAGCAATTCCACTGGCAGCACCACTGGAATTCACCTGTTTGGTCCTGATTTGGACCAAGGCTGTGATGAGATCTGGAGCCAGGCAATCCTGGTAACAAAAGCTGTTCACTGTACCTCGGTACACGTGACCATAAACTAAACTGAACTGGTGAAACACAACCAAGTGTTGGTGATTAGGTTATTGGTGAGTAAATTCCACTTGATAACACTGTTAAAGAAAGCTTCCATACTTTAGTGAAGATTGAGAGTAGACCAAATTGTATTTAATAATTAATCAGAATGAATTTGACCATTTTTTCCCCGCCAATCTTTTTCCTCACTGTAACTTGGAAACTTCACCATTAAGCAAATAATGATTTCTTGATTATCTAGAGAGCTTTCGTAGTATTGATTATTAATAGGTAACTCAAGTATAGAAAACATTGAATTCTCGACCAAGAGTCAAGAGTGTTTAATTTTCATATACAATGGGACCAGAACAATAAAATTCATACTTGCTGTAGCTAGTAAGATCACTGCTGGTACTGATCAGTACCTCCAATTACAACATGCAATACTCTGGCAACTTAAGAATTTTCTTTGCAACTGTACAAAACAAAACAGAAACCTTCAATAAGCTGGAAGTGCACATAAAAACTTGCAATGTATAAAAGGCCCAAACATTCCAGTTAAATGTTAAATGCCACATACGTCATCTGCTTAATCCACATTGTCATAATGTATTGTGAGAGGGATCTTATTATGGTGTATTCAGTAACTGGTTAAATTCAAGTATACATTGGACCACTCCTTCTATTCAACCCTGTTTTGTTTCAAATTGACCTTATGGCTAGGGAGTAGGCCTCACATAGCAATTAGCTAAATCACCTTCATTATGTTTAAGAAGGAACGGCAGATGCTGGAAAATCGAAGGTAGACAAAAATGCTGGAGAAACTCAGCGGGTGAGGCAGCATCTATGGAGCAAAGGAAATAGGCAACGTTTCGGGTCGAAACCCTTCTTCATACTGATGTGATGGTGGGGGGCATGTGGGAAGAAGAAAGGAAGAGGTGGAGCCAGTGGGCTGAGGGAGAGCTGAGAAGGAGAGGAGAAAGTAGGGACTACCTGAAATTAGAGAAGTCAAAGTTCATACCGCTGGGGTGCAAACTGCCCAAGTGAAATATGAGGTGCTGCTCCTCCAATTTACGGTGGTCCTCACTCTGGCCATGGAGGAGGCTCAGGACAGAAAGGTCGGATACGGAATGGGAGGGGGAGTTGAAGTGCTGAGCCACCGGGAGATCTGGTTGGTTATTGCGAACCGAGCGGAGGTGTTCGGCGAAGCGATAGCCAAGCCTACGCTTGGTCTCACCGATGTAGAGCAGCTGACATCTAGAGCAGCGGATGCAATAGATGAGGTTGGAGGTGCAGGTGAACCTCTGCCGCACCTGGAAAGACTGCTTGGGTCCTTGAATGGAGTCAAGGGGGGAGGTAAAGCGACAAGTGTAGCATTTCCTGCGGTTGCATGGGAAGGTGCCCGGAGAGGGGGTGGTTCGGGTGGGAAGGGTCGAATTGACCAGGGAGTTACAGAGGGAGCGGTCTCTGTGGAAAGCAGACAGGGGAGGAGATGGGAAGATGTAGCAATAGCAAGTGGTGGGATCACGTTGGAGGTGGCGAAAATGTCGGAGGATTATTTGTTGTATGTGATGGCTGGTAGGGTGGAACGTGAGGACAAGGGGGACTCTGCCCTTGCTTTGAGTGGGGGGGATGGGGAGTGAGAGCAGAGTTACGGGGTATAGAAGAGATCCTGGTGAGAGCCTCATCTATAGTAGGAGAGGGGAACCCCCGTTCCCTGAAGAATGAGGACATCTCCGATGCCCTGGTGTGGAACACCTCATCCTGGGTGCAGATTCAACAACACCAACAATCAGTTTTATTCGTCACTTGCACATAAAGTGCAAGTGAAATGAATTTGCCAGCAGCGGTACAATGAAAAAGAACACACAATACACAATCAAAATTTAACACAAACATCCACCACAGCATTCATCACTGTGGTGGAAGGCACAACATTTGGCGAGTCCTCCTCCATTTTCCCCCGTGGTCGGGACCTCAATGCGGCGTAGACGGAGGAATTGGGAGTAGGGGATGTAGTCCTTACAGGAAGCAGGGTGGGAAGAAGTGTAGTCCAGATAGCCATGGGAGTCTGTGGGTTTATAGTGGATGTCAGTCAGAAGTCTATCACCTGCGATGGAGATAGTGAGGTCAAGAAATGGTAAGGAAATGTCGGAAATGGCCCAGGTGTATTTGAGTGCCGGATGGAAGTTAGTGGTGAAATGGATGAAGTCAGTGAGTTGTGAGTGTAGGTAGCACGAATGCAGTCGTCGATGTAGCGGAGGTAGAGTTCGGGGATAGGGCCCTGGTACACCTCGAACAAGGATTGTTCGACGTACCCTACAAAGAGGCAGGCATAGCTAGGGCTATGTGCCTGCCTATAGTTGCGCCTTGTATTTGGAGGAAATGGGAGGAAGGACCAGCTCCGCTAGGTGGAGGAAAGTATCAGTAGACGGGGATTGGTTGGTTCTGCGGTCGAGGAAGAAACGGAGGGCTTTGAGACCCTGCTGGTGGGGGATGGAGGTGTAGAGTGACTGAACATCCATGGTGAAGATGAGGGAATGAGGGCCAAGAAAACGGAAATCCTGGAGTAGATGAAGAGCGTGTGAGGTGTCTTGAACATAGGTAGGGAGGGATCTAACCAGGGGGGATAGGATGGAGTCGAGGTATGTGGAAATAGGTATAATAGGACACGAACAGGCAGAGACAATGGGTCTGCCAGGACAGTCACGTTTGTGGATTTTGGGGAGAAGGTAAAATGGGGCCTTGCGGGGCTGGGGAACGATGAGGTTGGAGGCTTGGGGGGGCAGGGAGTTGATGAAGTCAGTGATGTTGCTAGAGATGGTGGCCTGGTGCTCGAATGTGGGGTCATGGTCCAAGGATATGTAGGAGGTGTCTGAGAGTTGGCACGTGGTCTCAGCCTTGTAGAGATCAGCGTGCCAGACTACCACGGCACCTCCCTTGTCGGCAGGTTTGATCACCCAGTCGGGGTTGTTGCAGAATGAGTGGAGGGCTGTACGTTCAGGGGGGGAGAGGTTAGAGTGAGACAGGGGAGTGGAGAAGTTGAGGCGGTTGATGTCCGGCAGTTTAAAATAAAAAGGTCTAAAGCCGGTAGATGGCCATGAGGGTGAGTCCAAGAGGAGGGGGTCCGTTGGAGATGGGAGAAAGGGTCATCACTGGGGGGGTGAGGACTCCTTCCCATGGAAGAACGCTTTGAGGCGGAGGCGACGGAAGAAGAGTTCCACATCGTGGCGGGCGCGGAACTCATTGAGGTGGGGACGGAGGGGAACAAAGGTGAGGCCTCTGCTGAGGACAGACCGTTTGGTATCAGAGAGGTGGAGGTCAGGGGGGATGGTGAACACACGGCAAGGATGGGGGTTGGGGCCAGAGGAAGGCAGGTGAGTGGACTGAGGTCGAGGCGATGTCTGGTGGAAGGAGTGGTGGGTGGTCAGGGAGGAAGGGGGTATGAGGACTATAGTGTGGGTGGGGAAGAGCTGGGGTCACATGGTTTGAGGGGGAAGGGGAAGACCCAGTGGAACAACCACTGAGGTTCCCTGGGTTAGCGAGACTAGCACTAGGACACAGCGCAGTTAGACCCCGTGATGTCAAAGTCTGCAGCGTGGAGACTTCAGACCCGGTGCTGAGCCTAGGACTCAGGTAAGGCGGCAGCTGCGGCCTGCTGGAGAGCGGTGGAGTGGCGAGGGTCGGTGGAGTCGATGGTGGAGACCCGCAGGGAGTGGAGTCTGGGTCAGCGGGTGAAGCGTATGAGGTCCAGGTCAGCGGATGGTCGGTGAGGCGGCGAGGTTCGGCGGGCCCGGTGAGGCGGCGAGGGTTGGCGGACCCGGTGAGGCAGCGAGGTTCGGCGGGCCCGGTGAGGCGGCGAGGTTGGACGATCCTGGTGAGGCAGCGAGGTTCGGCGGACCCGGTGAGGCAGCGAGGTTCGGCGGGCCCGGTGAGGCGGCGAGGGTCGGCGGACCCGGTGAGGCAGCGAGGTTCGGCGGGCCCGGTGAGGCGGCGAGGGTCGGCGGACCCGGTGAGGCAGCGAGGTTCGGCGGGCCCGGTGAGGCGGCGAGGGTCGGCGGACCCGGTGAGGCAGCGAGGTTCGGCGGGCCCGGTGAGGCGGCGAGGTTGGACGATCCCGGTGAGGCGGTGAGGTTCGGCGATCCCGGTAAGGTGGCGAGGTGATTAGGCCCCAGTGAGGCGGCGAGGTTCGATGGCCCTGGTGAGGCAGCGAGGTTTGGCGGTCACGTTATGGTGGCGATAGTCAGAGGAATCGGGAAGGTAGCGAGGGTCGGCGTAATCGGTGAGGGGGCGATAGTCAGAGTTACCGGTGAGGCAGCGAGGATCGGCGTAAATGGTGGGCAGGTGAAGGTCGGCGGCAGCATTGACGTGGAGGTCGGCGAAGGCGGCATCCTCGGTGGTCCGGGAGGCGGTGAGTGCAGGTGCTGCTCCTCCTTGCCAAGATGGTGTCGCAGGACTCAGCCAGGCAGCGCGGGCCAGCGTTGGGGCCCAGGGCCTGCAGGCATTCGAGTCGCGGAGTGTCGGTGGCAGGAGCGGCCTGGAGGCGGGCGAGTTTAAGGTCCTTGGTGGAGTTCAGGTGAGCCAGGAATCGTTTGTTGAAGTCGTGGATTTGCCGTAGGATGAAGTAGAGTTGGGGCCGTTGCAGGTCTGGGTGAGTGAGGCCCGAAGTTTTGGGAGAGTGAAAGCGAGGTCCTGCTGGTGCCGACGCATCGCAGCCAGAGTAGATCGTAGAGCACACAAGGAGAATTGCCGTGTATGGCGGCAGATAGCCAGTCGGTATCTATAGTCTGGGTTGGGTCCGAACTGGGAGGTAGGGAACTGGAGCTGGAAACCATGAGGTACAAGATGGAGGCGCTGGCAAGTACCGAGAAAGCAAACGTGGCTGTGGTACCAGGTCTGGGTTAGGATGTGGTCGTAGAGTTTGCCACATCTTCCCATCTCATCCCGTCTGCTTTCCGCAGAGACCGCTCCCTCCGTAACTCCCTGGTCAATTCGCCCCTTCCCACCCGAACCACCTCCTCTCCGGGCACTTTCCATTGCAACTGCAGGAAATGCTACACTTGTCACTTTTCCTCCCCCCTTGACTCCATTCAAGGACCCAAGCAGTCTTTCCAGGTGTGCCAGAGGTTCACCTGCACCTCCTCCAACCTCATCTATTGCATCCACTGCTCTAGAAATCAACTTCATTGTTTGCCAGAAGATAGACACAAAAAGCTGGAGTAACTCATTGGGACAGGCAGCATCTCTGGAGAGAAGGAATGTGTGACGTTTCGGAACTAAATACAGGAGAGGGAGATGGCCGTTCGGAGGAGAGCAGCAGCTGGTTTGTGACACCAGCTTGTTTCTGAAGGGTAGAGTTATAGTGATAGGTGACCCACTAGTTAGGAGGATGGACAGGAGATCCCGTGGCAGCAAATGGAGCTCCAGGATGATGTGCTGCAGAACACTCTGAGTTGATGGTTAATATTCAACCATATTCACGCGGAACTAGTTACCTGTCGGCCACGTGCCAAGAATGATATATGCTTCCTTAAGCCACGTGGTTCATTTAAAAAATAAAAACCCAACATTTTCATGGGCATATTTACTTTTAGGAGGTTTTCAAACGTTGAAACTGAACAAAACTCAAGCAGGCATGACGGCATTTGAGTTGAGCTTAAGATGAAAAATGGACTTAATTTGATCCAAGCTAAAACAAGCGAGAAAATATTTTTTGGGACTATATGACCAGTGTTATAAAGGTTCTTAAGGTACAGTATTTTTCTCTATCATTAATTATACTTACTAACGTCGATCGTGGTCTAATGTTACTGGCAATGCTGGTAAGACAAGTGCTATTAGATTAACAGTGATGCTTAGTGATCTGTTCTGCTCGATTCATAGTGTTTATATTATTTTGAATAAATATTCTCGGTAGTTTATAGCTCATATAATGTTTTGAAGGTGCTGAATTTACTGCTTTCCAAAGACTATAAGAGGCCAAGCAACAAATTGGAACAAAAACTTCTATTTGACTCCTAGAATTGCTTCATTGTGTAAATAAAGCTTCTCTCTAGTTTTTAAGGAAATAAGAAGTGATATTTGGTGCAACGCCAAGAAAAAATAAATAAGAAAACCCCAAAATATAGATGTGCACACTGGCTTACTTTGTAGTGTCTGATGCTTCTTTTAGTTCTTCATCCAACCTGTGGAAGAAAAAATATGAAGAATAACAAAAAAATCTGTGTGAAGCAAGATTCACATGAATGTTCAGATCCTTCCAACTCAGAATGCTCACTATAGCGTTCATCTGTCATTATTTAATAATATTCAGAATGCAGAAAGATAAATCCCCTCACACGAAAACCATAACACACAAGATTGCATGCTTATTAAACTGTGCCGAAAGTGTAGCCATCCTGTCAAATATTGTTAATATTCAGCATTTAGTAACCTGGCAAAGCAAAAGATATTTGTTCTGGGTTAGTAAAGGAATTAAAAAACTTCCCTCAGTAGCTCTGGCTTAAGTAGGGATGTCAGGAAATGACCCAATGACCCAGGATCTCCTGCAGTACAATCTGTTTCTGATTAATGCTCACTTTCAGAATGTTGATGGTGGAAAACTCAGTGTTTCATATTGCCTTAAATAAGAAGGGTGAATACTTAGGTGAGTGCCTCAGGCCACTCTTGACATTTGTTCATCGCTTGACATTTACATACCACTTTCAACTCACTAACCTTGCATGAATGTTCAGATCCTTCCATACCGTATCTCCCTCAGCCTTGCAAACCTTTGAATTCTCTGCAAACTTTCATGGTCTTGGGCTGTCCCTCATCCCACAATCTTTGCTCTACCATGCTATTTCCGTGTCCATTATTTTCTCTACTATAGACAATGCTCATTACCCATATTGCTGCCCATCCTAATGTCTCTTCCTTCTGCTCAGTATCAGATTTTTCCCTGCTTCAATTTTGTGAAAGGCCTTGGAATAATTTACAGCATTGAAGGTGCTGTCTGTTACTGCCTATGAAGCTATGCTATGGTATTATATTTTCTTTCTTAGGAGGAGACAGAAGAAAGATAGATTAGCACATTCAAGCAGCTTTAGCTTATTGTTGAGCACAAGGTTAATTTTCTGCAAAGGAGGCCAATGCTACAGCATATGACGTGGCTTGAAATGCCATAATTTACCTCATCCTTCTTTTTTTATACTTTTCTTCTTCACACCTTTTAGGAAATAAGTCATTAAACCAAAGTTAGGAAAAGGACACTCATAAAATAGATATGCAGGCAGAAGAAATCACCTTCAGGACATAAATTGAAATGAATGAGAATATATTTATGATTTAAAAGAGGTTTTGATTTTGACATAAAGACATTTAACAATTGCTGTAATCACAAAAATGTCATTGGTCCAATGCCATCTATGCCATCTAGGACGACAGATGGCGCAATGGGCTAAGTGTTCGGCTGGCAACCGGAAGGTAGCCGGTTCGAATCCCGCTTGGAGTGCATACTGTCGTTGTGTCCTTGGGCAAGACACTTCACCCACCTTTGCCTGCGTGTGAATGTGTGTGTGAATGTGTGTGAATGTGTGTGAGTGATTGGTGGTGGTCGGAGGGGCCGTAGGCGCAAATTAGCAGCCACGCTTCCGTCAGTCTGCCCCAGGGCAGCTGTGGCTACAGAAGTAGCTTACCACCACCGAGTGTGACTGAGGAGTGAATGAATAATGCGATGTAAAGCGCCTTGAGTATTAGAAAGGCGCTATATAAATCCAATCCATTATTATTATTTATTATCTATGTCACAGATCTACAAGAGTATCTAGGCTTTACATGTTGAAGTAAGAATCTGCACACTCAATAATGTATACTTCACAGCAAACTATTATAGTATGTGGTACCTATTTTTTCATTGACTTACATACAACAGTTTGGAGAAGAATGTTTATGCACGTAAGGAAGGTAATGCTCTCATTACTATGTTATACTCTCATTACATTGTCCAGTCAGTCATTTAAGTATATACATGTCTTATACAAGGCCTGAAACACTCCTTAAAGGGCCTGTCCCACGCCGATTTTTTCGGCGACTGCCAGCGTCATATCAGTGTCGCCAAAAGATTTTGAACATTTCATAATCCAGAGGCGACAAAAAATGTTGCGACACTTGAAAAAACACCATGCGCCATACGTCATCACGCCGCAAATTTTTCAATGACCTGATACGTCAGTCAATGATGCCTGCAGTCGCCGAAAAAATCGCCATGTGGGACAGGTCCATAAGAGTATTTATATTAAAAAGATTAATTAAATATTTTACATTTTGAGTGATCTTTTGCAACCCAAAGGAAAAGAAAGGTTACTTGGAGCCAATATGTTAAGTAGAAGATGGTGCATCAATCTCTTAAATGATTTTAATGATAGTGCCTCTCATGCAAAATTCTGAATGAGCATGTGTAAATTTTATTGGAGTTAAGCTCAAAATAATAACATACCTTTCCTTCTGATTGGTGCTAATGAACTTTGACATAATAGTTATTGTACAGCTTTCAATTTTGACTTTTAGCTATAGTTAAGAGAAAAGATGAGAGAAAAAGCAAGAGAGAGAAAAAGTGGAATGTGCAAGGATAGAACCCCTAGACTACCAAAATGGTGTAGCCAAAGAGTGAGTAAGTAAAAGAAATAAGGAAGGAATAGAGAAATAAAAAGACAAAAAAGAAAGAAAAAGAGAAGTGATGATATACCTGCCTCGCATCCCTCCCCACCCATCACCCAACCCGTAATTAGATTTAACTCCAAAGTTGTGTTGTGCCATACTATCCTTGTAATAAATCAATGAATGGTGTACATGTCTTCGAAAAATAGTAGAGTCTGTGCAGTATTTTAAATTGAATTAACGAAAGTCTAACGTTAATCGAACAATTGTGTATATATAAAAGGTTTTCTTCCCATCTGTCTTTTAGAATTTTTAGGCCAAGTTCCTCTTCCCAGGCTCTTCTAATTACTTCTGACGATGGGGTTTCTATATTTAAAAGGGTGTTATACAAATATGATGTTAACTTGTTTGACTCCGAATTTCTGTCTAGTATATCTGGCAGCAAAGTTTGGTAGTCTTGGGTATATGTTTTCAGATAGTCTCGAATTTGAAGGTATCTGAAATATTGATTACCTTTCAGGTGATATTTCGACTGTAATTCTTGAAATGAGATAAGAGTTCACATCTCATATCTGCTAAAATTTAACATGTAACTTGGCACCGAGTGAATAACATAACTATCCACAAGTACCAAAGTTAACACCAATAGAATTACAATCATTATTCATGCTCAAGTAATGGTTCCCTTGTATTGGATTTCAGTCCACTGTACTGACAAGCAGGGCTGTGGAGTCGGTGTCATAGTTGTTGAGTCGGAGTCGGAGCAATTTTGGTGCTGCTGGAGTCGGAGTCGGGACTTTTTTACTGACCTCAACATAAATTTCAGAGACTACGTAAATCGGAAAAAATCCCACTTTTTAAACATACCACAAACTTTATTTCCACCCGAAAGAATGAGAAATCACAACGGTGCTGCCATCCGGCGGCAGAACGGCGAGAATCAAAACGTAAACAAACGCCATCACTAGCTGATTTCCTTCTCAACAGCAGTAAACACTAGTCTTGGCAAAGTGTCAAGGAATTTGGTAATTTTTTGTCAATACAAACCATAATTTCTACTTTCAGTGGGATGCTTGACACAATATTCTAGGTTAAAAGGTTAGTAAGGGGTTGGGTAAAGAAGGGAAAAAAAACTTAGGGCTCAATTAGGTAAAGGTATAGTAAACACCGGCACCACTAACCTAAACTAACTAACTAATGCGTTCCCTTGACCCCCCCCCCCTTTAATCTAACCTAAACTATCAAGGGGGGGGGGGCTGCATCCCCTTGACCCCCCTAATCCCTTCCAACAAGTTTCCTTAAATAATAAAATTATTACCAATGAACAGAGACTACCAAAGTGAGTTAGTAAGGATAAGTAAAGTATGTCAGTTCATCCGCCGGAGTTAGAATTATTACTAGACTAAGTGCAGACCCGTTGTGTCCCCCAACGCAATATATCACGACACATCCGTTCCCCCAACGCAACCCGTTCCCCCAACTCAATATTCCACCACTCATGCATAGCCCCCAACAGCGCAGGCGCAGCTCATTTCCCCTCATCCCCAGCACTCCCTTCCCCTCCTCTTCACCCTCCCTCTTCTTTTCCCTCTCCTCCTCCCCTCCCCAATCCCTCCCTCACCTCTCCCTCCCTCGCTTTCCCCTACCCTGTCACTCCCTCCCTCCCTCCATAACTCCTCTCCCCTCCCTACCCCCCTCCTATCCCTGCCCCTCACTTCCCCCACTCCTCACCTCCCCTATTCTCTCCCTCTATCCCTCCTCACCTCCCCCACTGCCCTCCTCTCCCTCTATTCCCCACTCCCTACCTCCCCTCTCCTCTCCCTCTATTCCCCACTCCCCCTCCTCCCCCACCAGACATGAGACAGGAAAAAACTGAAAAAAGAGGAAGAGATAGATTTCTCCGCGGGTTTTGAAATTTGTCGAGGCCCCACCGCCGCGGCGGCCCCATCGTCGTGAGGCCTCACCGCTGCAGTCTCGATGCCTCCTGGATCGCCGCATAGAACCCCGGCCGGGGCCTCGCGAGTAGAAGCCCGGGTCGGACGAAGCGGCCGATGGCGACCACGGCTGGGCACCACGGAGGCCGTGAAGTGGACTCGGCCGCTCGGCACCACGGAGGTGCCGGCAGATGCAGATGGCGGAGCGTTAGTGATGCCCATTCCGCTCCTTCAGTTTTATATTCTCCTCGCCGGGCGAGGCGGGCGCCGCCCTTTACTGACAGCGGACCCGGCCAATCTGTGCGGCGATGGTGCAGGAAGGGGTATCGCCGTCCCAACGACTGACAGGAGTGGAGAGTTTTAGTTATGAATGTACTAGACTAAGTGGGACCCCTAACTGCACAGGGTGTGGGCAGGGGGGGTTGTGGGGGGGTGGTGTGTGGGCAGGGGGGTGTTGTGTGGGCAGGGGGGGGCGGGGGGGATGTTGGGGGGAGGGGTGTGTGGGCAGGGTGGAGGGGGAGAGAGGTCAGAGAAAAGACGGGGAAGAGCCATGGGGAGAGGGGGGTATCACGGGGATGGGGAGAGCTGGCGGTATGTTGGGACTCACAGCAGGCGCTGGTCGCTGGTCGTTCTCCTCCTCCGGGATCAGAGTTTCCGTTTGGCGACATCGGCGACATCTCCGACTCCGCGCCGAGCGAGGCCGCTTCCGGATCCTTCGAAATTGTGAGACCTCCGCCGGCCATCGAGAGCATCTCTCAGTTCCAGTAAAGACGCGATGGTGCAAGAAGGGGCAGGCCATCCCGCGGAGTGACAGGAGAAGAGACTAATCCGCGCGGTGCTGACCGGCAGGAGAGAAGATCGATCTGCGCACGCGCGGTTTTGAAGATTATTAAACCTCGCTAACTTTTACAATAGACTACCAATCGGAACGAAACTTTGTGCACTCGCAGCACAGGAGAAAGGTGAGTGAGTTGGCGAAAAATCGTATCGCTATCGTGTACCGTTTTTGCACAAATAGAAAAACTGAGCAAACCGGAAGATAACAAGATCAGAGTTTTAATTATGTATAGATAAATACCTAGGGGTCGGGGTCAGAGTCGGAGACAGAGTTGGAGTCGGAAACACATGAAATCAAGGAGTCGGGTGCTTTGGGTATCGACTCCACAGCCCTGCTGACATGTATGAGTTGCTTACTGGTGTACAGACCCCATGGCCATATTGAGTCATCCATATATATCATGGACTTGCTAGCTGCTCATTACACACATTTAATAACTAATAAAATAAATGTAATTAATCATGGCAATTATTATACTTTAATTTTGATAGCTCTTCATTTTAATAGCACATATCACCACCTCCAAATGATTCAAAATGCAATCCACATTGCTGTTAATTAAAATTAAAATAATTAAAGGATAGGCTTGGTTAATTCACAGTCTAAACATGTTTGTCATTTTAGCGCTGTTTTTAGATGGCAGTTTACCATATTTGTGATATTATACAAACCTTACATGCTAAATGCTGTAGGAATCAGTGTCACCTCTGTTCAGTGTAACAGTGCAAGGGAACTAAATTAACACATACCTAATCGAAATGTCAGAATGTCATTAACAATTAAATTTCTACTCAGATTTTCTTGTTTTAAAACTGTTGGGCTCAGCCATTGTGCAATGTTAGTTCCACCAACGTCTTCTCTATTTCCTTCCTGCTATAAAGTCCCGAAGCTGATGCAGCATAATGGTATGTAGATTCAAGACTTGAGGGCCTGAGATTTCGGGAGATGTTAGACAGGCTAGGACTTTATTCCATGGAGCTCAGGAAGATGAGGGGTGATCTTACAAAGGTTTATAAGATGGGAATAAATAAGATAAATTGCACAAAGTCTTTTACACTGAGTTGGGGAATCAAGAACCAGAGGTCGTAGGTTTGAGGTGCGAGGGGAAAGATTCAATAGGAACATGAGGGGCAAATTTTCCACACAGAGAGTAGTGGATATATGGAACGAGCAGCCAGAGGAGTTAGTTGAGGCTGTTACTATAACAACATCTAAAATATATTTATTACAGGTACATGGCTAAGAAAAGTTTAGAGGGACATGGGCCAAATGCAGGCAGGTGAGACTAGTGTAGATAGTCAGCAAGAGGAAGTTGCATGCCGTATGACTATTATTAGTTGCATGTTAGTGCCCCAATGCTTTGGAGTAGAATTATTAATCTATACTAATTTTCAAAGCCAACTTAAGGATTTAGGCCAATCCTCAAATGCTGATTTCATCTAATGGGGGGATTGAATAGACATGATTTTTTTTTAATTCAGCAAGCCTGAAAAAAATTGTAAAGCATGATCAACAATTGGTTGTGTGGCAGTTCAGAAGAACATTTTTTAAATCTTAGATGGAGGAAGAAAATAAAATCAGCTAGGGCAAAATACTAATCTGAACCAGCACTCAGCTACACAAATTAACTTTATAAATTGGAGATCATGTGAAAGATTCAAACTGCATAAATAACAAATCCTATAATTTACAAATAAAACAATCAGTCTTTATTTCTTGTAACAATATTTAGGAAACTAGTTCAACAGTTACTCCAATACTTAATAGTAAATCAAACATTTACTATACAGTCAGTAAATTAATCATGTAACAAATTAAGGATGCAGGTTTTAATGGCATTATATTCTTTTGAATGTTGACTAATAGGTGAAACCTGAGCTATTTCAGCGTTTTTCAACAAACTATAGTTTTGTATTAACTTATTCTAGGGAAGAAACGATCCTAAGCACAAAACAACCATTCAATAGTTCAAGCAAGTAAGTGAGGATATTTTCAATTTATTATTAAGTTATCTATTGGGCAAGTGAGTCAGGTTGTTTATTTTGCCCTTTGCACTTTTTCAATTTTACACAAAATTACACAAAAAATTCCCATTCCAATGACCATTTAAGAAAAGGCTGATGGTCAAGACAAATTATAGATTTTGCAGCCTGGAAGGATTATTGCGTTCGGAAACAGCCCTCTCTAACGACGCGCCCCCCCCCCCAACCCGTCAAACTCTACCCCCTCCCTCTCTCTCCCCCGCTCCCTCTCTGCCCCCCTCATGCTCCCCCCTCCTCCCTGTGCCTCTGTGTCCCTCTATGTGCCTCTGTGTCCCTCCCTGTGCCTGTGTCCCTCTCTGTGCCTCTGTGTCCCTCTCTGTGCCTCTGTGTCCCTCTCCGTGCCTCTGTGTCCCTCTCTGTGCCTCCGCGTCCCTCTCTCTCAATCCCCCTCCCTCTCGAGCCGCACCTGCTAGTTGGGGGCTATGTGTGAGTGGATAGGGCGGGGGATGGGGTACAAGGAGTGAATGAATAATATTAATATAATATCAATGGGGGTGGTTAGTGTGTGTGGGGGGGTGTGGTTAGTGTGTGAGGGGTTGGTTAGTGTGTGTGTGAAGCCGCAGGCCGCCCCCTCCCCCCACAACCGCGCGTTGAGGGGATGGGACCCAATGGGTCCCACTTGGTCTAGTATATACATAAAAATAGGATGGCCAGGCTACAGCTTGTCAAGAAGTACTTAAAAGAGAAACCACAGTTCTGGAAAAAGGTCTTGTGAACAGATGAGACGAAGATTAACATATCAGAGTGATGGCAAAAGTAAAGTATGGAGGAGAGAAGGAAGTGCCCAAGATCCAAAGCACACCACCTCATCTGTGAAACACGGTGCTGGTGGTGTTATGGCCTGGGCATGTATGGCTGCTGAAGGTACTGGCTCACTTATCTTCATTGATGATACAACTGCTGATGGTAATAGCATAATGAATTCTGAAGTATATAGACACATCCTATCTGCTCAAATTCAAACAAATGCCTCAAAACTCAATGGCCGGTGGTTCATTCTACAGCAAGACAATGATCCCAAACATACTGCTAAAGCAACAAAGGAGATTTTCAAAGCTAAAATATGGTCAATTCATGAGTGGCCAAGTCAATCACCCGATCTGAACCCAATTGAGCAGGCCTTTTATATGCTGAAGGGAAAACTGAAGGGAACTAGCCCCCAAAACAAGCATAAGCTAAAGATGGCTGCAATACAGGCCTGGCAGAGCATCACCAGAGAAGACACCCAGCACCTGGTGATGTCCATGAATCACAGACTTCAAGCTGTCATTGCATGCAAAGGATATGCAACAAAGTACTAAACATGACTACTTTCATTTACATGACATTGCTGTGTCCCAAACATTATGGTGCCCTGAAATTTGGGGGACAATGTATAAACACTGCTGTAATTTCTACATGGTGAAACCAAAATGTATAAAAATGGTCTTTATTAAAATCTGACAAGGTGCACTTTAACCGCATGTGATTTTTTTTTTCTATTATAAATCTCAAATTGTGGAGTACAGCGGCAAATAAATAAATGATAGGTCTTTGTCCCAAACATTATTGAGGGCACTGTAACACACAGCGCATATAATGGAACACATATACTACCCTTAAAAACAATTACCATAGATCATATATAAGAAAAGGATCTTGATTTTCTTTAAAATATCAACACTAATGCCAATGAAATTTGTAACCAATATCTAGTGAATGAGAAATTAATTACTTACTCTCTTATGGTATCTGGTATCTGAACATGTTGCATAGGGATCAGCTCCTCCAGCTCAGCTAGGCTACTGACATACCTTATCTTACTGCTGAACTTTGAACTGAAAAGCAAATAGATATATATTTATTTTACATGTTTCAAAGCCAGAGAAAAAAAAATAGTACTGAGCAATTCCTCTATAAAAGTTCATGAAAGGGGCAAGACATATGCAAACTTGTATTTTTACCAATAATTTCACCTCCTCTTTATCTCAAGTCAAGTCAAGTTTATTTGTCACATACACATACGAGATGTGCAGTGAAATGAAAAGTGGCAATGCTTGCGGATTGTGCAAAAAAACTACAAAACAGAATGGAACAGAATCACATATTCACATGTTACATATTTGTGGGAGGGAAAAAAAAGAAAAAACAGCAATTTAAAAAAATACTTAGCATTGCAATGTTTTTGCTTGGAGAAGCTAAAGGGACTGGATGGTTTCAATACTATTCCAATATGCAAAATGTCCATTGTCTCCAAACATGCTTCATCCTCTTCGAAATAAAGTGAGGGGGCAAAAGTGAGTGTTGTTGCTATTACTGAGGATAAGGTCCTTGGGAAGCGGAAAGGTCTGAAGGTGAGTAGGTCGCCTGACCCGGATGGACCATTTCCCAGGATCCTGAAAGAAGTACCTGTTGAGGTTATGGACGCATTAGTAGTGATCTTTCAAGAATCAATAGTCAGGAATGGCTCCAGAGGCTGGAAAATGGCAAATATTACTCCACTGTTTAAAAAGGGAATGAGGTCAAAGAAAGGAAATTATAGGCCAGTTTGTCTGATTTCTGTGGTTGGTAAAACTTTAGTACATTATGAAGGACGAGGTTTCAGGGTACTTGGAAGCACATGATAAAATAGGCCAAAGTCATCATGGTTTTGTGAAGGGGAGATCTTGCCTGATAAATCTATTCGAATTTTTTGTGGAACAAGCAGAATAGACAAAGGAGAGTCAGTGGATGTTGCTTTCTTGGATTTTCAGAAGGGCTTTGATAGGGTACCGCACGTGAGGCTGCTCAACAAGATTAGATGGAAGAATAGATTGGCTGACTGGTAGAAGACAAAGAGTGGGAATAAAGAGGGTATTTTCTGGTTGGCTGCCAGTGGCCAGTGGTGTTCCACAGAAGCTGGTGCTGAGTCCACTACTTTTCACATTTAATGTTAATGATCTGCATGATAGAATTATTGACCGTGTGGCCAAGTTTGCAGAAGATACAAAGATAGGTGGATAGGCAGGAAGTGTTGAGGAAGCAGGTTGTCTGCAGAAGAAGGTACACAAAAATGCTGGAGAAACTCAGCGGGTGCAGCAGCATCTATGGAGCGAAGGAAATAGGTAACGTTTCGGGCTGAAACCCTTCTTCAGACTGCAGAAGAACATGGACAGGTTGGGAGAGTGGGCAAAGAAGTGGCAAATAGAATCCAGTGCAACACATTGTATGGTACTGCACTTTGAGAGGAGGAATAAAGGCATAGACTGCTTTCTAAAGGGGGAAAGGATTCAGGAATCGGAGTTTCAAAGGAACTGGTGAGTGCAGCATTAATGTACAGGTTGAGTCGGTGGTAAGGAAGGCAAATACAATGCTAGCATTCATTTTGAGGGGACAGAATATAAAAGCAAGGATGTATCGTTGAGGCTATACAAGGTGCTGGTGCGGAATAATGTGCGCAGTTTTGGGCTCCATATCTGAGAAGGACCCTCCAGAGGAAGGTTTTGAAAATGATCCTGGGGATGATTGTGTTAACATATGAGGAGTGTTTGATGGCCCCCTGGGCCTCTACTCACTGGAGTTTAGAAGGATGAGGGACGGATCTGACTGTAACATACTGAATAATGAAAGGCCTATACAGAGTGGACATGCAAAGGATGTTTCCAGTAATGGGAGAGTCTAGAATCACAGGGCGCAGCCTCAGAATAGAAGGATGTACATTTTAGAATAGCGAAGAGGAGAACTGTCTTTAGCCAGAGAGTT
>JAXLNO010000913.1:0-24168 GCA_038087875.1 Malacoraja senta | reverse complement strand
AGTGATCCTCTAAGGACAGAGGTGGAAATTAATTTAATTGATCCATACAGAATTACTGCTAAGAAATGATTTTTAAATCTCAACATAGCTGAGAGACTTATGCAATTCACTGGTACATTTGTGCTGGTATCTCGGTAGTGAAGACTGGTGAAACTGGTCAAACTATAATTTTTTCACAAAACTTGTCAGGTCAGCAACCTTATATCAGGACCTTTCTTGATGAACTGTCACTGATCCGTAACATTGACTCCGTCTTTCTCTGCAAAGATGTGCTTGCTCTGCTGCGTATTTCTAGCATTTTGGGATCTTTCTTAAGCTCAGATGACATTTTATTCACTTATTCACTTTAACAGTTCAATGTCGTAATTCTGGTTACAAATCAGAACACATGCACTTTAAAACAAATTGTGTTGTTTTACTCACAAAAAGAGATTCTCCATAATATAATTATAGTCAGGTCGGTTGCTCTCAGGCAGGAAACACGCAGCAAACACAATGATGGCATTGAGCCCATCACTATAGTATCCTGAGGAAAACAAGAAGACATTTGTTTGATATTGTGCACTGATAACAGCATAACCTAGAATCTTTTATCTTGGAAGAGAAAAGGATTTCTGGTAATTGTAAGTAGTTCAACTCCTATATCTCAGAAGAGCATCAAGTGTCAATCGATCAATTGGAGCCTGTGACGACCAAAAATATTCTGTTACTGATGATGTCATTTTATTGTCTGTATTGGTAAAAATATAATCTATAAACTATCAATCAACACTTGTGCATGATACATTCTGGACCTGTTTAGAACTTAGAAAGTAGAAATAAGGAGCTGCAAATGTTGGTTTACGAAGGGGAAAAAAACACAAAAATGCTGGAGTAACTGAGCAGGATCAGGTGGCATCCTTGGAGAATATGAAGAGGTGCTGTTTCAGGTCAGGAAGTTTCACCTGTTCATGTTCTCCAGACATGCTGTCTGACCCACTGAGTGACTCCAGCATTTTGTGTCTTTCCTTCTGTTTAGAACTATTTGATTTGAGAATTTAGGAAGACTGAGTAGGATTTCTAAATAGTACTACTAAGGAAACAGTGCAGACTTCGAATACAAATTTTTAAATACATGTCCATAGGAGAGGTTGTTTTAATACTGTACATGTTGCAATTACTAGTTACTTAATTTCTTCTCATCCTTTACCTTATCAGATCAGAAATGCATAGAGAACTAATCTTCCTATCCATCACAGCACTGTTTCCTGATTGAATAAATAAATATTCAGTGAAAAAGGTGCAGCCTACAATTTAATATGCAGTGAGAAAAACATCACTGAAATAAATATTGAATTCATCTTGACAAGGTTTCCTACACATTTTAATTCATCTCCATTGGGTGTAAGCAACAGCTGAGGTATACTGCATCAATACAGAGACAATGGGGGGGGGGGGGGGGGGAGGGGTGGTAAGATTCAGAAATCAAAGTTGGGATGCCTGAAGGAAAGGTAGTTTAAGTAGAAACACTACTTGGATCAACATGCTCTCATTACACCATATCTTATATTAATAAAGGTAATTTGTATTAATAATAGTCTTGCCCTTAAATGATTTACATTGTTTCCCATTCAATAACATGGATTCTTAAGCTATTTGTGACTGTTGTAAATGTTACAAATGTTAAATAATCATTTTTTTTTGTCATCCATCAAAAGGCCTAAACTCCAAAATTGTGTCAATGCTGTGGAAAAATACAAACCAGGCATGCTGGACCGATTAAGAGGAGATGCTGAAAAAACAAAGATTTTATGTCTGTTATAAGGAAATCTGGGTCATTATTTTATTGACTTTATGCTATGGAGAATCCAAATAGAAAACTTGTGGATTTCTCTGGAATATTGCCCTACTCAACCTCTTAATCCTCTGATTGATCCTTGATCATTAATTACTCCACCCCAATAGAAATAGCTTCTGCTGTTTTTCTAATCCCAACCTATTTTTTCTGACACGAGTCCACCCACTAAGCTAACTCCATCCACTAAGCAAGCTCAATTATATTAGGCAGCTATGTTGCATAACATTTTCTTCAGAACCCTGACCACAAAATTCATCTTAAAATATACACTGTCAAAGCAAACAAATAATTGAATAATTTCCAAGATTTTCATCTCAATTTGTCATACAAGTTCAAACAGTTAAACATATCAAGTACTCCATGCAGACCTAACAACTAGGGTTGGTGGAGTGACTGCAAATTGTTACACAAACCAGATGTTAATTAGAATAGTTTTTACCCCTGGAATAAAATATCAACAGGTGATATTTGTATAATCCTCAGAATGTTAAGGAGGAAATGAAATAATTAGAAGTATTATGAAGCAGATAGTTATGTAAACACATAACATATGATTTTATAGGTGAATCAAACCATTCAGATGCTGGAAATATTAAATAAAAACAAAAAATGATGGAAACCCAACATGATTAACAGCATCTGTGGAAAGAGGAATGGTAAACAATACAATAATACTTTAAACAATAAAACAATACTTTATTAGCCAAGTATGTTTTGCAACATAAGACAAATTTCATTTGCCAGTCAGTCATACAAATAAAAAGCAACAGAACACACAAAAAACATTTAAACATAAACATCCACCACAGTAACTCCTCCACATTCCTCGCTGTGATGGAAGGTGAAAACAAAGATCAATCTCTTCCCTTCTTTGTCCTCTCGCAGTCGGGGGCCTCGAGCCTTCCATTGACGGGACGATCTTACTCACGTAGCCGGCGGCGTCCAGGCCCTCGGCGCCGGGGCGATCACTCCTGCATCAGGGGGAAACTCAGCTCCCCCAGACCCCGGGCCGGGGCTTGTCGATTCTTCTGCATCGTTGGATCTCCCGACATCCACGGTCTCTCCCGAGATTGCGAGCTCTCAATGGTAAAGTCCGCAGGCCGTGGTTGGAGCAATCCCAGGCTAGGGATCGGCTCCGATGGTAAGTCCACACCCCACAGTGGGGATCAAAGTCAGTCCCAAGCGAGGCCTCCAGCTCCAAGATGTTAGGCCGCAGAGCGACTGGAGATACGACCCGGAAAGTAATCGCATCTCCGGCAGGGTAAGAGATTGAACAAAAGTTTCCCCCGACCACCTCCCAACATAAAACAAACCAGAGAACATTAAAACAACTTTCAAAACACATTAAAAATAACAAAAAAAGACAAAAAAACAGACTGTTGGCGAGGCTGCCAATCATACGGCGCCCCGGTGGTATATTTCAGGTCATCAAAAATGTGTTGACCTGGATATGCTGGGATGTTTTCCCTGGGACATAGAAGATATAGAGAGGTGACTCACAGAAGAATATAAAATCATGCGGGACATTAATATGGTAAAACTACCTTTGGCATAGTAGGGGAGTCTAAAAATAGAAGACAGAGTTAAGGTAGGAGGGAAACGTTTTAGAAGGGACCTGAGGGGCATCTGTTTCCACACAGCGAGTGGTGGGCACATGGAACAAACAGCCACAGAAACCTGTAGAAGCAGCTACAATGACAATGTTTAAATCAAATTTGGACAAGAACACGGATAGAAAATGTTTAGAGAAAAATGGACCAATAGAAGGCAAATAGGACTAGCTTGTATAGACATCTTGGTCAGCTTGGACGAATTGGGCTGAAGGACCTGTGTTGCATCTGCCAAGGCCTATCAGAAACTCAGTCCACCAAGGCTTACTGAATATCCCGGTTGCTAACCATTTTAACACCTCTTCCCATCCTGATCTTTCTGAACTGGAGCCCCTCTTTTTTTATGTGGGGGAGGTGGGGAGGGGAAGGGGGAAACCGTTTCCCAGTCACTTCCTGGTCGTGATGCGTCTATTCTCCGAGTGGCATCTTCGCCCCCCCCGCGGCCTACCATCTGGATTGGAGCGGCCTTTCCTGCCACAGCTTCAGCGGCGGTGCAGCACTGAATTACCATCATGGAGCGGGCGATGCCTTACCGGGGATCGCCGTGTGGAGTGTTGGGCCAGCTGATGTGGAGCTGTGGTCTGCGGAGCTTCCAGCCGCGGGCGGCGCTGACTTTAACATCGCGGAGTCCTGGGATCCTTTGCCGAGGGTCGCCAGTTTTGGACCTCCGTCCAGCTCGGCCTGTGGACTTCGGGAGTCGCGGTCTCCGGTAGGAATCGGCCGATTCGGAAACTCCAAGCCGCTGAGAGGGTTCTTCCATTCCGACGTCGGAGTTCCATCATCCCGGCGAGAGGGCCTGAACATCGGGCCGCCCGTAGCGGCGACTGCGGAGGGTTCAAAGGCCCCAACCATGGGTGAACAATGAGGAAGATGCCTGAAATGTATTGCCTCCCCTCACAGTGGGAACGTTGATTCCGCTGTGTGGGGATGTTTATGTTAAACTCTTTTTATTGTATGGCTGTATGGTAACTCAAATCTCACTGTCAATCTCAAATCTGCATGTGACAATAAATGTAACTTGTAACTTGAACTTGATCCATTGCCAGAATGTGGCCACACACAAACTGGAAGAACAGCACCTCATTTTACATGGAATATATTCAAGTAGTACACTTTAATTTTTCTTTTGCCTAATTTAGATTTTTTCAATTCACGGTCTATCACGTGGCAAATAATTACTGTTGACAGCAGGTAAAAAAAACAAGCAGAGAAAGAAGACTCAAAATACTGGAGTAACTGAGCCATCCAGTGGCATATCTGGAGAACATGGATAGGTGACGTTTCGGGTCGGGATCCTTTTTAATACAGATTGCAGGAGGAGGGGGGAGAAAGCTGGAAGGAACAAGAGGGCCAAAGAGTGCAAATCTGGGTGGGGTACAGGGAAAAGAGGGGGAATTAAAATGAGTGGCGGAGTGGGTTTTTTGGTAGGTTAGTTACCTAAAATTCAAAGTACATACCATTAGGTTGTACGCTATATTTTGTGTGTGTGTGTGTGTGAGATTTTGCCTTTGAAACGTATATCCTCAAAAACCAGATGCAGGGATGTAACTTATGATTTCAGACATCTACTCTCTAAATTTGGTCAATTATTTCCCCAGATTTTGAATAAAGTTGTTCACAAAACTCACTTTAAAAAAAATTATCGTCACAATGCCCACATACCCACCAATCGAGGCCCACCTGCCTCCTGGCCCCGCCCCTGTGGATTAATGCAGCTGCTGTCAACGCACATGCGCAGTTTTCCACGAGGTACGTTACACCACGCAACCCCCGTTCTTCAAAAGGCGCAGAAAGATCGAGAAAGTTCTGCAGCAATGCTCCGCTCTGCAATAGGATCTTTGTTCTGCAGATCGCGAGCTCAGCGTCGCTCACGCACTGTCGGCGCGGCTTGTGAAGCCCCGCCCCTCACCTCCCCCGCCCGCCCGCTCACTCAGCTGCTGGTTTCCGGAGAGTCAATCCGCTTCTGTCTCTCTCCGCTGTTCGCAGCCCACTCACTCGCCCGGCTCCACCCCACTCCTCTTCTCACCTCCTCCCCTCTCCTCCCTCCCTCTCTCCTCTCTCCCCTCTCCTCTCTCCCCGTGTCCGCGGCCTGATCCTCTGTAACGCTGGCGGAAGCCACGATCGGCCGGCCCTCTGCTGCTTTTGGCAGTCCTCAGCAAAGAGCCTATAGCTCGCTCGAGCCCCGCGACCTGCCGCACCGCCCCACTCCTCTCTCTCCCCCTCTCTCTATCTCTCCCTTTTTCTCTCTCTCTCCCCCCTCTCTCTCGCCCCCTCTCTCTTTCCCTCCTTTCTCTCTCTCCCTCCCCCCTCTCTCTCTCCCCCTCCCTCCCTCTCCCCCTCTCCCCCACCCCACCTGCCCTCCCTCCCCTAAACCCCCTTCCCCCCTCCCCTTCCCTTCCGCCCCTCTCAGCCCCCCTCCCCCTTCCCCCTCTCTCCTCCCCTCTCTCCTCCCATCTCTCTCTCCCCTCCTCGTCCACCCTCACCCTCCTCCTCCTCCCCTCCCGTCTCCCTCTGTCTCTGCCCCTCTCTCTCTGTCTCTCCCCATTCTCTCTTTGCCCTCACTCTCTACCCCCCCCCTCTCTAGACGTGCCTGCGAGTTGGGGGCTATGCGTCAGTGGATAGAGCGGTTATGGGGTAAAAGGAGCAAATGAATAATACTAATATAATATCAAGGGGGGTAGTTAGCGTGTGTGCGGGGGGGTAGTTAGTGTGTGTGGGGGTGGTTAGTGTGTGTTACGCCGTACGCCCCCCCCCCCCCCTGCAACCGCGTGTTCGGGGGGACAGACCCGACGGGTCTGCACTCGGTCTAGTAATCAATAATAACATCAGGTGATACTTTCTTGCCAAGTACCTTCCTACCAATGTAGCATTTAGATTCCATAGATTAATGGTGGATATCGATGGATTGTTCATTTCCCGAAGTGGACAGAAAAATCCAGAAAAGGAAAAGACATATCATAAATAGTCCAGGAGAATTTGAGGGCAGGGTGGAAGATGGAAGCAAAGGTGAAAAAATTAACAAGTTCTCCACGAGTGCGGGAAGGAGGACCAATGCAGTTGCATTGCAGTGAAGAAAGGAATGCCAAGGTAGTTTTGGAGCAAGGAATATTCCACAACGCCAATAAAAATACAGGCATAGATGGGGCCATGTGAGACATAGTTTGACGGGTCAAATGGCCTCCTTTTATGTTCTAAGAAAATATTAGAAATACAGTAATCAAGTCATGGATAATATCCATCTAAAAATAAGACAAAAATAAAGGCACTAACTGATATAAAAACACAACAGATGCGGGATATTCTGAGAGACTGCAAGATTTGTGAAGAGAGAAGCAGATAGTTTCCAATCAACAACCCGTTAAATCTGTGAAAAGTAAGAAAACAAGTTCCAGTGAAGGAGCAGGGATGGGGAGAATAAATTGAATATCTATGATAGGGTGGAGACCAAAGAAATCCAGATTACGATTAAAGTTTGAGACCAAGATATTGAATAATACCCAACCATAATTGGTTTGGAAGCAAGTCTGCAAGTGTAAAAATCATATTATGCCAAGAATACGCAAAATACCAACATTTTTTTGCCACATAGATTTACAAAATTACAAAACAATAATTTTACTGCATCTATTCTAACAATTCCCAACTTCACTTTTATGCCGTATGACTGTTAGCTGCTAGGGAAAGTTCTGTTTTCAAGGAGTTGTCTAAGACTGGGATGATTAATATATTTTCTCAGAGAATGGTCAATCTTTGCAAGGCTCAGTCGAAGGATTCATTCAAGGCAGAGTTCTGGATCGAGCGGGGTGGGAATAATACTGAAGAATGGCTCCAGGATTAAAACACATCTGTGAGTTTCATGTATGATGATGGAGCAGGTTTGAACAACTGGATAGAGTATTCCTGCTACCATTTCTTATGTTCTCATATTCTAAGGTTGATTAGTTGCTCAGGCATGAGACAGGAAAAATCTGAAAAAAGAGGAAGAGAGATGGGGGTCCAGGGGGTCTGGTAGGGTTCCATGGGGGCAACGTCCCAGGTGGGGGTGAAAGGGGGCAGCGCCCCCCATATGCAGACATTTTTTGATAATTGTACCTTGAAATGACACAGTTTTCTTGCCTGTTTACCCTTAATTTAAACTGTAATTTTTTAATTGTACCTTAAAAAAACACATTTTACTTGCTTGTCACTTCTTAATTTACACAGAAAATTTGTGATAATCATACCTTAAAATGACACCAACTCCTTGCTTGTTTACACTTAAGTCATATTGAAACTATTTTGTATTACACCTACTTGTAACATGATACCTGTTCTTTGCTTGTTTACTCTAATTCGAGAGAAGTATCATTTACCATTGAATTTAAACGCCAAATGAATTTCAAATAACAGTTTGGATGAAAATGATGATGCATCTACTTCAAAGATGATCATATTGTGCTACATAGCTACTCAGTCAAATTAAGTACAGTGGACAAAATATTAACATCTCAACCTGGAATTTAAGACATTATTTGAAAGTAACACATCCCAAAATTTAAAGATTTCATTTCTTTAAATCCATGGTCAAATTATTTAAAAAAAAAAGAAAAATAAGTGAATAATCTTTTATCTTCTTTTGATTGCTGGAAATTTTCTGATTGCCAGAATTTGCAAAGTCAGTGACTATTAAGGAATGCTAATTGCTGACTCAATGGCGAGTCCAAGTCGGAAATGCAACAACACATTGTATTGCGCAGCCAGAAGGCATCCCGACGGGCCGCGGCTGTGAACGGGGCCAGAGGCCTTTATCAAGGCGCCGCAGTCTCGATGCCTCCCGGATAGCCGCGTAGAACCTCAGCCGGGGCCTCGCGGGTAGAAGCCGGGTCGGATGAAACGGCCGACGGCGCCCGCGGCTGAGGCCCGGGTCGGCACCACTGAGGCATGAAGTGGGGCGTCGACAGGGGTGAGGCCTCGGCAGCAGTGAAGCCTCACGACGATGCGGCCACGGCGGCGGTGAGGCCTCGCAGCGGCGGTGATTCCTTACCAAATTTCAAAATCTGCAGATGCGCGGAGAAATCTCATGCCTGGTTGATACTACCTTCAGAGACCAGGTCATACAGTGTGATTTTCTAAAAAAAAAAAATTCACTACACATGTATAAGACGTATAACAATTCAGCATTCCAGTTTTTGGTGATTATTTTTATCTGCTTTTAAAAATTTGTTAAATTAAATGCAATCTGTTCTTCTAATTGTTTATGGGGTTCCATTGCTTTTAATTCAGAAATTATAGGATTTGTTTACCTGAAGCCCCAGATTTAAGTGAATGAAGTTGATAATCACTTCTAGTTTGGGAAAATCCAAAATCCAAACTTCCTTACAATTATAGACAATAGACATTAGGTGCAGGAGTAGGCCATTCGGCCCTTTGAGCCAGTACCGCCATTCAATGTGATCATAGCTGAATTGACGCCAGAGTTGAGCCAAATAAACAATAACATTTTGCTTGGTATATAATCTCAGTTATCCAATGTTTTTCCTCTAATAGAGAAGTAATTTGATGAGGGCACAAAGAACTACAGCTGCTAAAATCTGGAGCAAGAAAAAGAGCAGCTGGAGGTTCTCAGCAGATCAGGCAGCATCTGTGGAGGAAAGTGGACAGTCAACATATTGGGTCCAGCCCCTTCATTTAGACGGTAAGACAGTACTTTGATGAATTGTCTTACCCCCGTGAGAAACTACTTTTCTGTAAGGTTCAATAGCTTTCATGTCAATCCTGTGTTCTTGCTCGCCAATGACAACAGTTCTCCATAACCGATTGTCTGTGCGTTCCTCTTCGGCTGTGTACTCTGGTATAGGCTCTGCCACTTCTCTTCCGGTATTGATTGCACTGGGTGTTTCATCTAAAAAGAGAATACTTGGAATAAATACTTCAACATTCAGTTATATGTGCAATAGTGTTTCATAAAGAAGTAGGAATAATGGTGTAGATTATTTTCGAAATGGAGAGAGAATCCAGAAATTGGAGGTGCAAAGGGACTTGGAAGTGCTGGTGCAGGATTCCCAAAAAGTTAATCTGCAAGTCGAATCAGTAGTAAAAGAAAGCAAACGCAATGCTAGCATTTATTTCAAGAGGACTTGTATCCAAAAACAGGGATGTAATGCTGAGGCTCTATAAGGTGCTGTTCAGGCCATATTTAAAATATTGAGAGCAATTTTGGGCACCATAGATGTGATGGGAAAGATTTGCTGGCTCTGGAGAGGATCCAGAGGAGGTTTACAAGAATGATCCCTGGAATGAGTAGGTTAACCAATAATGAGTGTTTGATGGCACTGGGCCTGTACTCGCTGGAGTTTAGAAGAATGAGGGGTGACCTCATTGAAATGTACAGAATAGTGAAAGGCTTGAGTAGGGTGGACGTGGAGAGGATGTTTCCACCAGTGGGAGAGTCGAGGACTATAGGTCATAGCCTCAGAATTAAGGGACATTCTTTTAGGAAGGAGATGAGGAGGAATGTCTTTAGTCAGAGGGTGGTGAATCTGTGGAGGCAAAGTCAGTGGATATATTTAAGGCAGATATAGATAGATTCTTGATTAGTACAGGTGTCAGAGGTTATGGGGAAAAGGCAGGAGAAGGGGGTTAAGATGGGGAGATAGATCAGCCATGATTGAATGGCAGAGTAGACATGATGGGCCGAATGTCCTAATTCTGCTCCTGTCACATGATCTTATGATTTAAAAGCACAGTGATCTTACAATCATCTGATGGAACCAACAGAACCAACTCTACAGAATGCAAGTACAGCACCTGGAAGCATTGGGATTTTTTTTAATTGAAACCTGCAACCACAAGTAGTGGGCTTTTAAGCCATTTAAATGCATAAGTGATCTCAAGAACATCCAATGGACCCAACTCTCCAGAATGCAAGTATCGGGGAGGGCTCCATTGTGTTAGAAAACATGGATGCCGGGGAGGCCTTTAGGTAAGACTGAAGTGTTTATATATACTGTTTATGCTCTGAGCTTCATGTGAACAAAGCATTTCATTACACCCTGATATGTATAATAAACTAATCTGTATTCTGATTAACATTCATCTGGAAAGACAACCAGGTATAGAGCCAGTCAATTAAAGCCTCACGCCTGCTTCCAATTTTTCTAAAATATACTATATGTAATGTTGTCTTCTGGAGATGTTATGTGGAATGGCCGTCAGGACTACCCTCCACTCACATTTGTTTCAGCAACTAGCTGGAAATGCATCCAATGCTGTAACGTTATACATCCATGTTACAATGCCCCTTGCTTACACAGCCGTTGCACAATAGGTTTCCCTCCAGTTAATATGTTTCCATATCATAGTCTTCTTTCTATCAATCTCCACAAATATGGCCAGTGGTTTGAAATGCTTTTTTGACCGTTTCCTAAAGCTATAATGGATTTCAAATGAAGAGTAAAGAAAATTAAGTGCAAAATGCATTTAATGGGTGAGCTTTGCATCTGTCTTTGCAGAACATCGTTCGTCATGCCATAGAATTGATGATATTGATACTGTCCATATAAATAAAAAAGTCTGAAATATAGTTAAATCACACTACTTCTGAGGATTTATTTTGCCTTAATAACCACATAATAATTCTTGATTTGTATGAAAAGTCATTGTTTTGGTGGTTCTACAGAACTGTGGCCTGCAGTCAGATTTTACAGTTTATATATATTGGTCATGCCATCTGTCAGACTTTATTTAATCTAGCACTACTGCAACAAATAGCTTTATGCTTTTGGTCACTGTTTCCTCATTCCACGTGTGAATGTTAAAACTATTGATAGAAACAGCTGTCACAGTGAATAATTCAGTTAAACCAGTGCAGTATTTTTTTTTTTTTAAGAATTTTTAAAACCTCCAATAATTTATTGTATTATCTCTTGCCAAAGATGATAGATATAAATACACATTTGTTCCAGCAGAGTAGTGTTATGAGATTAGTCAGTACATAATAAATGAGCTAGAAGATACATGTCTTGGCATAAGCAATGGTAGCATGGTGACCGAATCTCATTATGGGATTGCACAGTAGAAACAAGAAACTGCAGATGCTGGTTTACAAAAAAAAGACACAAAGTACTGGATTAACTCAGCTGATCAGGCAGCATCTCCGGAGAATATGGATAGGTGACGTCTCACCTTGGGACAGATTAGGCAGGGATGGAGAAATTGAGAGTAGGCGACAGCGTATTTGCATGAGGCAGGATGGGAGAAGGTGAAGTCCTGTGGGAGTCGGTGGGCAGGGTGGATGTTAGTGGTAAAGTTAAAGAAATCACTGAGTTCTGCACGGGTACAGGAGCAGTCCCAATGCAGCCATCGATGTAGCGGGGGATGATACCAATGTACATTTAAAGTGTAAAGACAGTTTCACAAAACCATCAAAAAGGCAGGCATATAGGATCAAAGAACTGCAGATGCTGCCTTGCACTAAGTGTTGGAGTGACACTGCAGGTCAGGCAACATGTCTGGAGAACATGGACAGGCATAGTTGGGGCGCATGCCAGTGCCCATGGCTACAGTTTTAACTCGAAGAAAGTAAGAGGATCAAAATGAGATTTTACTACAGCACACAAAGCCACAATAACTTATTGATAAGCTATCTAGAATTCTGCAGATACATCTGGTGGCGTAGCTGTGGAGCTACTGCCTTACAGTGCTAGAGACCCGGGTTCGATCCTGAATATGGGTGCCTGCCTGTACGGAGTTTGTACGTTCTTCCCGTGACCTGTGTGGGTTTTCTCCGAGATCTTTGGCTTCCTCCAACACTCCAAAGGTGCACATGTTTGTAGGTTAATTAGCTTGGTGTAATGTGAAGGGTAGTGTTAATGTGCAAGGATCGCTGGTCGGTGCGGACTCAAAGGGTCTGTACCCACGCTGTATCTCAAAAACTAAAAACGAAAACAGTGTAATCAAGGTAGTTTGTAATTTTCATAACACTGTACAATCATTCAAATTTACATCAGAAACAAGCCGGCAATGGTGGCGGTGCTTCCCTGGAAGGCCGTGCACTGCAGAAAGTGCCTCGAATGCAGCCGAACGCTGCCGACAGGTAAAACTGTCAGTGAGATATTTTGGGCAGGGGATGGGCATGACGATTCTGACTTGCATAACATACTTAAAAGTTCACAGAACGAACGTCGTGGAGTGCCTGCATTGTGAGATCAGTGTAGGGTATTCCAACATGTACTGTTCTATGTTCAAAGCATTGCAATGAAATGCTCAACCATTTTGCTTTCCATATATTTCTTGGCTTTTTTGCCTGAAATTTAAGCCTTGCTCAGAGAGATTTTTCTTGCACAGTATTAATTGGAAATTTTGTATAGATTCTGAGATATTTCCATTTCCATCAGATTTGTTTGATTTTCCATCCTTGCTAGTGCAAACAGATGGGATTTTCTGGCACATTACAGACTAACATCCTGTCAAACGTGGGAGATTTATTTAACATTCAGCTGTCCAATCTGCATTTCTAGCTCTATTTAAGCCTGTCAGATACATCAGGCTTGCACACAAAGCAGATCCCAAAGGTTGGCCTCCTTGAATGACATCTTTAATTTTCATAACCCAATTACTCCTCACACTCCAACCTGCCATAAGGCCAGAGTCAAACAGCACAAAAAACAGGCCCTATCGTCCACCACATCCATGCTTTGCTCGCTTTACAACCATATCCTCAATGCCTTGTCTATTTAAGAGTCTGGTTAAAAGCCTCTTCAATGGGGTAATTATATCTGATTCCATACCTCCTCTGGCATTGAATTCCAGACATTAAACACTTGATCAAAAACACTCATATGATCCCCTTTTCATCTCATTCCTCTTGCTTTAGAATGATGCATTCTTTATTTTGCTAACATTCCAATGCGAAAAAGATTTTGACCATCGACCCTTTGTATGCCTTTCATAATCTTATTTAATTATAACAGATCATTTCCTAGTCTTCTTCACTCCAGTCAAAACAAACCCAGCCTATCCAATCCCTCCCCAAATACTCCAAATGCAGCCTAACCAATGTCTATAAAGCTGCTTCGTAACATCCTGACTATTATACTCAATGGCCCGACCTATGAAAGCAAGTATACCATATACCTTCTTTAACATTCTATCCACTTGTGTTGCCATTTCAGTGAATATGGACTTGGGCCCCAAGATCGCTCTGAACATCAATACTGTTCATGCCCTTAATTGTTTATTTTTCCCTTACATCTGACTTCTTAAAATGCAACACCTCACACTTGCTTGGATTAAACTCCATCTGCCATTTCTCCACCCTATGGGAGAGGCATTTAAAAGGCTCTTAGATAGGTACATGGATATACAGGGAATGGAGGGATGTGGATTTGATGCAGGCAAAGGAGATTAATTTAGCATGGCATCATATTCAGCAAGGACATTCTGGGCCAAATGGTCTGTTCCTGTGCTGTACTGTTCTATGCATTTTATTTTTTAAATACCACTTTTCCACTGAAACCTAATCAATTTGCTTGCTGAAGAATTGCCTTCCTGTTAAATTTCAAGAATCACCACAAACTTAAACTCCAGACCTACACTTAGCATTTTCTTAGATTTTTCTTTGTCAATTATTTTGCCAACTTGATTTGTCCATTTGAAATAAATTGTTTAAATCTTGCACTGACATAATAGACATGGGTAGCAATGCAATCTATTTACCTGGGATCTGTAAATTCTAGTCATGATATTTTTGCAGTCTAAATTTATATCATATTAACTATTCTCATTCATTTGAGAATAGTTACTGACCACATCACAATTTAATGCCTTCCATGGCAAATATTAAATTAGTTGACTGACAACAGGAACTAACAACATGCAAGATATTTTAGTAATGTTCAAGTTTTAGAGAACTATTATTACAGCTCTAGTGCAAATTTGACCAGAATTGCTGTCTGCTAATTGCATTGAAATTTTAAGAGCAAGTTCTCTTCCATAATTATTATCTGAGAGAAATGCTGAAGATCCTGGTGTAGGTATTATTTAAAGGTTTGCATTTACTTGAAGGTAACATTTGGAGACTTTTATAGCTGTCAGCAAGCACAATGACATTTCATATCATTGGCAGCCTTTTCCAAGGGCAAAGTGGATCAGTAAGGAAGAAAATATCAGGAATAAATTATGGTTTGAAACTTATTAAGTTGTTATCTGTAATTCTTTCAGGCCAACAGCAAACATGTGCATCAAAATATGTTGTACAATGTATTATGACAAAAACTGAATTTGTCAACAAGCTTGAAAACATTTTTTCTTCACCACTGAATAGATTTTGGAATAGATTTTACGAATGTGGATTCCTTTCATTGTTTTCTGCATGAGAGACACTGACCCATTTTATGCGGTGAGTGCTCAGTGATTAAAAGACTCCTTTGTGCACTCAGTAAATCCACGTACATTTCTTTGATTACAGATGATAAATATTCAATGCCATTTTCATGCCAAATCAGCAGTCCTTTTATAATGTAAAACCAAATGCTTCAAATGTCCAGCATAAACAAAGATAAGCATGAACACATAAGACTGAATTCTTTCTTATGAAAATAGAACTCAGAATCATTAGGTTATACAGCAGGGAAACAGGCCCTTCGGCCCTATGCATTCATGTCAATCAGGATCATCGCTACTGTAGTTTAATTTGTCTGGATTGGCCCATAACACTCTAAACCTTTCCTGTCCCATTAACCTGTCTAAATGTCTTTAACACGTTGTAATTGTACAAATTCCTTTTGCAGTTCATTCCATTTACCCACCTCATTCAATTTGGAAAATGTTGTCCCTCAGGTTCCTTTCAAAACTTCCCCTTCTCACCTTAAATCTATGCCCTCTAGTTTTAGGCAGTGCTACCCAAGGAAAATGATTGCTACCATCCATCTTAAATACCTTCCATTGCCCCTCATGGTTCTATCTATATAATTAAAAGTCTCATCTTGACCACTTCCTGTCTGCGCTGTATATTAATTTTAGAAAAAACACTACCCTGTATCGCTGTGATTTTTGGCCATCTTACTCACAGTCCTCCTCTGCTGAGCCAACCCTGAGGATTTTTCCCATCAATGAAAAATAAAAAAGTTATGAGTGTTTAAAAAAACCTTGAGATCAGCTGATTGGTCCTCTCGCCTGTCAATCACCACGATGAAGGTAACGCTCCTTCCGGGGGGGGGCAGGACTATAAAACCCCGGATGCCTGGACATGAGTCAGTCACTCTGCAAGATCGCGAGGGAGAGGCCACGGCTGCCATTCTAAGCTGTGAATCAACTGAACTGTGAGTCTGCAATGTACTTGCAATAAATGATTTATTAGCCCATAATGACAATGCCATGAGTTGTTTGGCCTGCTGCCCTGCCTGTGCTTGAAACTGCAATGCTTTATTAGGTCCGACTGTGTTTGGAAGGAATAAATGCTTTATTAGGTCTGGCTGTGTTTGGAAGGAATAAATGCTTTATTAGATCCGACTGTGTTTGGAAGGAATAAATGCTTTATTAGGTCCGACTGTTTTTTCATCTGACCGCTCATTTCGTGACTTAGTGGCCAGGTCGCGCTGATTGCGTAATTTCCGGTGAGGGCAGAGGTCGTGCTGATTGCGTAATTTCCGGTAATGCAGAGGTCACTCTGATTGCGGAAGTGCCGCCGACTGCGGAAACCCCACAGTGGAGAGGCCACACTCAGCCGTGTGAGTAGATTCAAGAAAGTTTACTGTCATATATATGGTGTGTGAGTCAGTGTGTGTGAGTATAAGTGTGTGTGCGTGAGTGTATGTGTGTGTGTGTGTGTGTGTATGTGTGTGAGTGTGTGTGTGTGTGCGAGTGTGTGTGTGAGTGTATGTGTGTGTGTGTGTGTGTGCGAGTGTGTGTGTGTGTGTGTGTGTGTGTGTATGTGTGTGTGTGTGTGTGTGAGTGTATGTGTGTGAGTGTGTCTGTGTGTGAGGTGGAGGGTGTGTGTGTGTGTGTGTGTGTGTGTGTGTGTGAGTGTGTGTGAGTGTGTGAGTGTGTGTGTGTGTGAGTGTATGTGTGTGAGTGTGTGTGTGTGTGAGGTGGAGGGTGTGTGTGTGTGTGTGTGTGAGTGTGTGTGTGTGTGTGTGTGTGTGTGTGTATTGGAATTGGTGGAGAGGTGGAATATTGCGTTGGGGGACCAGCCCTCCCGTGTGAAGCTGGGACCCAACGGGTCCCACTTAGTCTAGTATACCTCTATAAGGTCAACCCTAGCCCAGTGAGCCTCTCCTTAGAACTCAACCTCTCCTTATAATTCAAATCCCTCAGGGGTTGATGGTAAATATCAAAAACCTTTATACACTCGCATGTCAGTTCAAATCTGAAAATATTTTACATGGGAAGATATGCAAACACTGTTTGAAAGAAATTGCATGTGTAATTGGAGTGAGTTCTGGAGGACATTGGCTTAATTACTGAAAAATCAGAACCTGATGATGGAGCAGTGGATATGGTGTTTCAGCAGTGAAGGAGCTGATTCGGAAGTTGGCTACAGAAAGAAAAACAGGAAAGTAAGTTGTAGGAGAGTCAAAATAAAGAATTCAGATCAGCCTGTTCTTGATGATGAATTCCCCTGCAGCAGACAGCATAGAGAACCCCTGCAGTTACCACAGATGGATTGTGTCCTTTCTAGAAGATGGTAATGATTTAGTATATCTTTCTCCCGTCAGATTTATGTTCAGTTTAGTTTATTGTCACATGTACCAAGATACAGTGAAAAGCTTTTGATGCGTCCTATCAACAGAAAGACAATACATGATTACAATTGAGCCATTTGCAGCGTATAGATACATGATATGGGAATAATGTTTATTGCAAGTTAAAGCCAGCAAAGTCAGATCAAGGATAATCCAAGGGTTACCAAAAGGTAGATAGTAGTTCAGCACTGCTCTCTGATTGTGATGTGTGATGAGATTGCAGATTTGTGACTATAGTTCTTCACTACTAAATTTTAGGATTTTAGCAGGGAATTCATCTGTCCCCAAGGCCTCGTTATTTGTTAGGAAGGAACTGCAGATGCTGGTTTACACCAATGATACACAAAATGCTGGAGTAACTCAGCGGGACAAGCAGCATCCCTGGATAGAAGGAATGAGTGTCGTTTTGGGTGGAGACCCTTCTTCAGACGGAAGAAGGGTTTCGAACCAAAATGTCACCCATTCCTTCTCTCCAGAGGTGCTGCCTGCTCCGCTGTTACTCCAGCATTTTGTGTCTATCATGTTATTTGTTCGTTAGGATTTGACCTCTTTGATTTTGTGTTGGTCTTGAAAAGTTGAAACGGTCTTGAAGAGTTCCTTCCAGCAGGCATGGTGTGCCTTTTTGTCCCTAATAGTCCTTTTCTTATCTAGGTCGTAGATCATTTTTACTGCACTAAAGAATCCACCCATGCCATGTCTGTCATTGAGCACAGAGCTTCCTCTACTCTCACCATTGATCATCTGTTCATTTAGTCACATGTTTTCTGCTACATTCCTGTTATCTGGATTCTGAGGAGCTGTTTCTTTTTCCCTTGTGAAATGGTGGAACCAGGAACAGTTTACATTTGTGATTAATTAGTTCCGCAATCACCTATTCCTTCTCATAAATCAGTTCTGGTTTGTAGATTGGCTATAGCATGTTAGCCAATCAGAATGCTTAGTAATTATAACCCTGCCTAATTATAACATTCATAGTGTAAGAACCTACCCACTGTCTACCAGTTAGAGGAGCAGTGTGAATGTGTGATGACCTGCTTAGCAGTTAATGACCTGAACAATAAAGATGCTTGTGTTTCAACCCGTGTGAGTTTGGACTCTTTACATGGTGTCAGAAAAACGGGTCTACCCCGCGTCTGTTTACCGCGATTTATTTCGTTTACCAGTTTTTATATACGTGGTTTTTGCGACTTGAGGACATGGTGAACTCTTGTCGAAAGCCCAGCCCGTTAGTGTTTGATTCTGATATTGCCAAGCGATGACGAATGTTTGAGAAGGACTACTCTCATTATATCCGCATCGTTCACCGAAACGATCCCGACGATTTGAAGGCTTCGCTACTGTTGAATTTAGCGGGTCCGGAGGCTATGATCCACGCTGACTCATTCGAATTTGCACCTGCTCAACTGGATGGGAATGGCCAGGTATTGGTGCCAGCTGAATCTATTGACAACTCTATGGTGTTGCTGAGGAAGTTTAGAGAACTGTGTGACCTGCCGTCTAACAGAATCCTTGAGAGAACAAGATTTTTTGCTCGGATGCAACAGGCTGATGAGCCTGTGGAACGATTCATCAGTGACCTGAGACACAGCAGCTCTCGATGCAGATTTGGTGAGTTGACAAATGAGATAGTTCGCGATAAAATTGTGGGAGGAATGAGCGACCGCAAACTGCGAGCCGAACTGCTGCGGAATGCAGAAGTGACTTTAGAGCAAGCAATTCATGCTTGTAGGATGGCTGAGACTGTGGCACCACTGGCTGATTTTGATAGCGTGAATGCTAATCAACAGTTGAATGTGAATTTGGCTAGTTACTCTCCACAAAGATTTCTCAATGCGTCCTGCAAAGCTCAGAACATGCCTAACACGAGGCGCACAAACTGTAACTATTTCCACCCCAGGGGGCGTCAATTTTGCTTAGCCCATGGGAAAGTATGTCATAATTGCAAAAAATTCAACCACTTTGCTAATTGTTGTCGATCCAGTGGGAGTATAGCTCCAAGGACGAAGCTGCACCTGATTCAACAAGACCTGTCTGATTCTGATGAACAAGACGAATCTTCCCACGGGAACGACTCTGATAACACAGACACTGAGCCTACCGTACTTTCCCTAAACCTGCCCACCCCAGGCAAAGTAACTGATCCTGCTGTGACCATGATAATCAATAACAAACCCCTGATTGCCAAAGTCGATACCGGCGCCCTCATGAACGTCATGTCACTCAAAGTGTGCAACAAGATAAGAACCACTGAGCGCATGAAAAAAGACTCCTCCACTCTACATGCTTATGGAGGAGAATTTCTTCACCCGCTGGGTAAAGCTGACTTTAAATGTACCATCAATGAACAGACCAAGGACTTGCTATTTTACATCATTCAGCCAAGTTCTGAAACCCTGCTAGGCATCGATGCGAGCCATGACCTGGGTTTGGTCTATTTCGGGCGTGCTGTCCACAAACTCTGTTTGACAGAGGAGCCAACCAGACAGATGCTATCCAACTACAAAGATTCGTTTGACAACAAACTCGGCAAACTACCCACAACATACAAGATCATTGTTGACCATACGGTCACCCCAATCGTGCGTGCCCCTCACCGCGTCCCGCATGGTATGCGTGACAAATACACGATGAACTGAAATGTATGGTCTCTATCGGAGTTCTTGCCAATTCAGTGAACCCTCCGACTGGGTCTCCACTATGGTTGTCACCACAAAGAAAGACAAGAAGGAGTTACGCATCTGCATCAATCCTAAAGATTTGAACACAGCAATCAAACGCCAACACTACCCCATGAGGACCATCGAAGACGTAGCGGCACAAATCGGTAACGCAATGATGTTCTCAGTCTTGGATGCCAAGAATTCCTTCTGGCAAATCCCGTTAGACCGTGCCTCATCGGCGTTAACAACCTTCGCCACCCCGTTCGGACGTTACCGATTCCTAAGAATGCCCCTTGGCACCATCTCTGCCAGCGAAGTTTTCCAGCGTGCAATGGAACAACTGTTTGCAGAATTCCCCTGTGCCATCATTGTTGACGACATCCTAGTTTATGGCCGCGATGCCACCGAACACGATGCTAACCTACGTAAAGTACTGGACCGTGCCAGAGACACCAATTTAAAACTGAACCCTCTGAAGTGCAAGTTCAGGGTTCCCGAAGTCATTAACGTAGGTCACGTGTTCACCAGTAATGGGCTAAAACCAGATCCGCTGAAGACTGCAGCAATCAACGAGCTGCCGCTACCAACTGACATCACCAGCCTACAACGATTTCTAGGCATGGTCAACTACCTGGGAAAATTCTCAGCGAATTGTCAGCCCCCCTGCGTCAACTAACCCACAAGGAAAACACCTGGTCCTGGTACCCAAACCACCAGCGAGCTTTCGAAACTTTAAAGCTACAGCTCGCTAGTGCTCCTACCTTGTCTTACTTCAATATCGACTTGCCAGTAACAATCACCTGCGATGCATCCCAATATGGACTAGGCGCAGCATGTCTGCAGACCTCTTTCAACAGCGATGTTATGCCAGTATCCTACGCTTCACGAACCCTGACGGATACCGAACAGCGCTATGCACAGATAGAGAAAGAACTGCTCGCCGTAGTTTTTGCCTGCTCCAAATTTAAAGACTTTATTTTCGGCAAAACTTTCAAGGTAGTTACCATCCTGAGCAAACCGATTCATGCAGCCCCAACAAGGCTTCAACGAATGATGATGCAGTTACAACGCTTTGATTTTCGCATCATCTACAAAAAAGGTAAAGACATGCACATCGCAGACACTCTATCTCGAGCACCACGCACCACCAGCAAACAACACCCATTCGAATAAGAAGAATTCTTCGTTCTGAAAGTCTCCTTCGTTCCAACTGACCGCCTGCGTCGCCTCGCCGAACACACTGCCATGGATAAGACCTCCCAGCTGCTAACCTCAATCATTAAAGGCGGCTGGCCAAACAAACAATCCAATACCCCCACTGAATTGAAACCCTACTTTCTGGTCCGTGACGAACTTGTGCTACAGGACGGTGTGATAGTGAAGGGTCACAAGACGATCATACCCCCCTCTCTGCGAAACAAATATTATGAGGAGATCCACGGTGACCACCCAGGCGTTGAAGCCACCCTACAGTGCGCTAAAGAAATTATCTATTGGCCTGGAATGACCAAGTACATTCGGGAGAAAACAGAATCATGCGTGATCTGTAACAAACAGGCACCACACCAGCAAAAACAACCGCTGCTGTCCCAACCTGCACCCTCTTTACCTTGGTCGTCCGTGGCTGCCGATATCTTCGACTGGCACGGGAAGCGATATCTCGTGTTAATGGACTCATACTTGAGTTGGTTCGAAATTGATTTTCTGCCATCTCCTCAGAAATAGTCGTCCAGAAACTCCGACAACACTTCTCTGTACATGGCATTCCAGCTCGCCTTCAGACTGACAACGGGACGCAATTCACCAGCCAAAAGTTCAGAGAATTTGCCAAACAGTGGAACTTTCAACATGTCACCAGCAGCCCAGAATACCCACAGTCCAATGGACTTGCAGAACGCGCTGTTCGAAGCGCTAAACAACTCATGAGACGCTCCTATCTGGCTAAATCTGACGTCTACCTGGACCTGTTGAACTTGAGAAATATTGCCAGAGACAATGTTCTGGGCTCTCCAGCCCAGCGACTGATGTCCCGCCGAACAAAACCTCCACTGCCAGTAACACAGGATCACTTAAAGCCGAAGGTTTTCAGCCCTGCTGTGGTTCAAAAGCGTGTGCAATCCAACCGAGACGTGCAGAAACGTGCCTACGACAAATTCAGCAAGCCACTTAAGCCACTAATCCAAGGCCAAGTGGTCTGTCTACAGACAGACAAAGGACATAAGAATAAATCAGGGAAGGTAGTGCATCTGTGGATAACAAGGGAAATCAGGGATAGTTTCAAAACAAAAGATGAAGCATACAAATTAGCCAGAAAAAGCAGCCTACCAGAGGACTGGGAGAAATTCAGAGTCCAGCAGAGGAGGACAAAGGGCTTAATTAGGAAAGGGAAAATAGATTTTGAAAGAAAACTGGCAGGGAACATAAAAACTGACTGCAAAGGTTTTTATAGATATGTGAAGAGAAAAAGATTAGTTAAAACAAATGTATGTCCCTTGCAGTCAGAAACCGGTGAATTGATCATGGGGAACAAGGACATGGCAGACCAATTGAATAACTACTTTGGTTCTGTCTTCACTAAGGAAGACATAAATAATCTGCCGGAAATAGCACGGGACCGGGGGTCAAATGAGATGGAGGAACTGAGTGAAATCCAGGTTAGCCGGGAAGTGGTGTTAGGTAAATTGAATGGATTAAAGGATGATAAATCCCCAGGGCCAGATAGGCTGCATCCCAGAGTACTTAAGGAAGTAGCCCCAGAAATAGTGGATGCAGTAGTGATAATTTTTCAAAACTCTTTAGATTCTGGAGTAGTTCCTGAGAATTGGAGGGTAGCTAATGTAACCCCACTTTTTTAAAAAGGGAGGGAGAGAGAAAATGGGGAATTGCAGACCAGTTAGTCTAACATCGGTAGTGGGGAAACTGCTAGAGTCAGTTATTAAAGATGGGATAGCAGCACATTTGGAAAGTGGTGAAATCATTGGACAAAGTCAGCATGGATTTATGAAAGGTAAATAATGTCTGACGAATCTTATAGAATTTTCGAAGGATGTAACTAGTAGAGTGGATAAGGGAGAACCAGTGGATGTGTTATATCTGGACTTTCAGAAGGCTTTCGACAAGGTCCCACATAAGAGATCAGTATGCAAACTTAAAGCACACGGTATTGGGGGTTCAGTATTGATGTGGATAGAGAACTGGCTGGCAGACAGGAAGCAAAGAGAAGGAGTAAACGGGTCCTTTTCAGAATGGCAGGCAGTGACTAGTGGGGTACCGCAAGGCTCGGTGCTGGGACCCCAGCTATTTACAATGTATAATAATGATTTGGATGAGGGAATTGAATGCAACATCTCCAAGTTTGCGGATGACACGAAGCTTGGGGAGCGAGAATTGGAAGAGCAAATATGTAAGGAGATAGCAGATATTAGTAGTAAGCACAAGGTAGTGATTGTGGGAGATTTCAATTTTCCACACATAGATTGGGAAACACATTCTGTAAAAGGGCTGGATGGTTTGGAGTTTGTAAAATGTGTGCAGGATAGTTTTTTGCAGCAATACATAAAGGTATCTACTAGAGAAGGGGCAGTGCTGGACCTCGTGTTAGGAAATGAGACAGGGCAGGTGGCGGAGGTAGGCGTTGGGGAGCACTTCGGGTCCAGTGATCACAATACCATTAGTTTCAATATAATTATGGAGAGGTTCAGAACTGGACCTAGGGTTGAGATTTTTTATTGGAGAAAGGCTAAGTTTGAGGAGATGCGAAAGGATTTAAAAGGAGTGAATTGGGACATGTTGTTTTATGGGAAGGATGTAGAAGAGAAATGGAGGACATTTAAAGGTGAAATTTTAAGAGTACAGAATCTTTATGTCCCTGTTCGGTTGAAAGGAAATAGTAAAAATTGGAAAGAGCCATGATTTTCAAGGGAAATTGGACACGGATCGGAAAAAGAGAGAGATCTACAATAATTATAGGCAGCATGGAGTAAATGAGGTGCTTGAGGAGTATAAAGAATGTAAAAAGAATATTAAGAAAGAAATTAGAAAAGCTAAAAGAAGATATGAGGTTGCTTTGGCAAGTAAGGTGAAAGTAAATCCAAAGGGTTTCTACAGCTATATTAATAGCAAAAGGATAACAATAAAATTGGTCCATTAGAGAGTCAGAGTGGACAGCTATCTGCAGAGCCAAAAGAGATGGGGAAGATATTGAACAATTTCTTTTCTTCGGTATTCACCAAGGAGAAGGATATTGAATTATGTGAGGTAAGGGAAACAAGCAGAGTAGCAATGGAAACTATGAGATTCAAAGAAGAGGAGGCGCGGACACTTTTGAAAAATATGAAAAC
>JAXLNO010000912.1:0-33195 GCA_038087875.1 Malacoraja senta | reverse complement strand
GAAAACTGTCAACTTTACCCAATGTGAGCTAAATATAGAGTGCGTAAAACATTCAGAGTTTCTATTTTTTTTTTTTGAGTAATCGACTGTGGATCATAATTCATTGAGCTCACAGTGAAAATGTCACGAGTGTTAATGATTGCAGCCTTCTTTCACCAACTATCAGTCGGTGAGACGTCTGTCAACAAACCAAGGCGCGGTGAAGCAACGAAACAATTTAACAGGGGAAAAAAAATCCTACCATCTCCCCAGTGTGTAAATCCAGAAGATTAGACACAAAGGATCCATGGTGGGATGGTAATTGGGATACAAAACTGACTTACATGCAGAGATACAGCGCGGAAACAGGCCCTTCAACCCACCGAGTCCGCGCCGACCAGCGATCCCCGCACATTAACACTACCCTACACTAGGGACAATTTTTGCATTTGTACCAAGCCGATGAACCTATAAACCTGCACGTCTTTGGAATGTGGGTGGAAACCGAAGTCCTCGGAGAAAACCCACGCGGTCACGGGGAGAACGTACAAACTCGGTACAGATGAGTACCTATAGCCAGGAGTGAACCCCGGTCTCTGGCGCTGTAAGGCGGCAACTCTACCACTACGCCACCGTGCCTTGGTCATTGAAGACAGAGGGTCATGGTAGAAGGATGTTTCCCTGAGTGGAGCGAGGTCTGTGAGCAACAGGGCTCCACAATGATCAGTGCTGGGACCTCCTTTGCTTGTTACATACATGGGAATGACTTGGCTGGAAATATAGAAACAAGGAACTATAAATGCTGGTTGAGACCAAAGGCAGACACAAAGTGCTGGAGTAACTCAGCGGACCAGGCAACATCTCTGGAGAACGGTGACGTTTTGGGTTGGGAACCCGTCTTCAGAGCCTGAAGAGTGCTGACCAGAAACGTCACCTATCTATGCTCTCCAGAGATGCTGCCTGAACCAGTGAGTTGCTCCAGCACTTGGGTATCTTTCCTGGGTAAACCAGCATCTGCAGTTCCTTGTTTCTTTATTTATTTCAATCCAACTCTTTTCTAAATCTTATTGTGTCCAAAAAGTGCCAAGACATAAAATAGGCATTTTTTTCCCCCTAATCGCCATTGATTAAAATACTTCACTTTTTTAGGACAAAAAAAAAGCTTTCAAGATCATTTTCAAAGTAGCTATCAATTCAATTTTATTTAATGAATTATATTTGATTTATTAAATTGTATTTCAGTGTAGCTACTATGAATTCAACCTTTTAACAAGGTTTGGTATCGTGGCTAAAATGTACATTTTGCATTCACTGACTGCGCTCCAGGGAAGCTGGCTTTTTTAAACAATTGTGGTTAAAAACAGTCAGAACTGCAGCAAGACCCAGATGTCCCCCTGTTCTCTGCTCGAGGGCACAGTATGTTCACAATTTTTTCATTAAACCCACAAGAAGAAACAAATCCCAACCCAGACCCATCCTATAACTTCCTCCTCATCCCTTTTGTGGCAGCTTCAATCTCACGAGCATTAAGAGAGAGTTAGATTTAGCTCTTCTAGGGCTAAAGGAATCAAGGGATATGGGGAGAAAGCAGGAACGGGGAACTGATTTTAGATGATCAGCCATGATCATACTGAATGGTGGCGCTGGCTCCAAGGGCTGAATGGCCTACTCCTGCACCTATTTTTCTATGTTTCTATTCTCGACCTCCACCAGGAGATGTCACAAAGAGCATTTATGAAAGAGGTGGACCACGGACTCCGCACATTCTTATCATTTGTTGTGATCAGCCAACAGCTTCAGTCTCCAGGGTTTGCGATCGTCACGGCCACAAGAAACATTTTACTGCAGTTCTTGGAATCCCACTGTTTTTAACTCTTCCGCGAGGCATAATCAGCCTCTGGGAATTGCCCCCAGTGTGTCGGGAATGGATGGGAAAGTGGGATGACGATCGTCATAGCTAAAATAAAAATATTACTCCAATTCTAGGAATCCCATTGTTTTTAGTTTAGTTAAGGAGCGGACATAACCCTTGAAAAGGGGGCGGGCAGGCAGCCGGTTCGGGGAGAGACATCTTCCGCCTGGCACCAGTTTGGCCAGGCCCGTCAAGGTGTCTCTTAGGCACATGTATTTCTCAACTTCATGGAGCAAGGCAGTGAAAATGGAGAGAGAAGGGTATAAAACAAAAAAAATGATCCCGGCTTCATCTGGTTAAGAAGGTTTGGCTGAACCGAGATGCAGAGTTAAACAATAGAATCTTCACAGCCATTTGGAGTCATTGGCAAATTCCTACTTTCAACCAAATATTAAATCATAGAGAGTGAGAAAAGTCACAAGCAATACTTTATTAAAAAAAAAGAGCGTACAGAATCATAAAAGAGTTCCGGACAAAGAGGATGTGTAACAGAAGACTTTTGTAAGTCTACCGCTTAAAGGGCAAATATGGTTGTGCTTTGCACGCACAGCCTCCGCTGGCAATGCTGGCCTTTTTGTATGGTTCAGCTGATCTATCTTTAAAGCAGAATGGATCGAATAAAAGGCCGAGCAAGATAAACTCAGCGTAATTACTAACAGACGAAGACAAACAATGTAAAGGCAGGAAATTAGGACGCTTGCCCTATTACAAATGCAAAACATATTATTTGCGTGTCCTGGAGGAGTAAGCATTTATCAATTGAATTTGGGAAGAAAATCATTCCCAGAAGTGGAATTCTCCAAGACGAGAACAGATAACCATTGCAGTTCATGCTCAGCCAAGCTTATTACAACGAACAGATCTGCAAGCAGAAATCATATTCCTCTTCCCAGTCTTAAAAAAACATTAGCAATGAGAAACAGAGGTTTCGATTTTTTTCCAGAGAGATTTCGGTGATGAGTGATTGGGACATTGAACCGTGGAAGCACAAAGCACAAGGGGGAAGCCATTCAATTCATTCCGACAGTGACAGGATGCTCAGACATACAAGGCCTGACAGTAACATGCTCCACACTCCACCTCTCCTGCTTCACAGCTTGGTTTGGGAACAGCTCCATCCAAGTCCACACGAGATCGCATGGCTGTGGAGGTAGCCCAGACCATCACACAAACCAACCGTAACAAGTTTAGATGATGAAATTAATGGGCATAGATCTGAGGTAGCCAATGATGCAAAGAGAGCCAGCCAGCGTCGACGCAAGCATAGAGTTAGAGGACATTTATAGATTTGGTGATCAAAATTGGGCTTTAGAATGAGCTCATCTCTCTTTGTCTCAGGGGTTATGCAGTGAAAGCAGGAGAATGGGGTTGAGAGAAAAAGATAGATCAGCCATGATTGAATGGCGGAGTAGACTTGATGGGCCGAATGGCCTAATTCTGGTCCGATCACTTGGGAACCTCCCTCCGTTGACCCCATCTGCACTTCACACTGCCTCGGTAAGGCTGACAGGATAATTAAGGACCCCGGTCACTCCCCCTTCTCCCCTCTCCCGTCAGGCAAAAGGTAGAGAAGTATGAAATTTCATTCCATGTTTTAAAATAAACACTTGGGATGAAACCTACAAACCCGTACATCTTTAGAGTGTGGGAGGAAACCGGAGATGCTGGAGAAAACCCATCCAGGTCATCGGGAGAACATACAAACAGACAGCACCCGTAGTCAGGATCGAACCCGGGTCTCTGGCGCTGTAAAGGCAGCAACTCTACCGCTGCGCCACTGTGCTTGGAGACAGAAGTTTTATCCCAAGTTTGTATTTAAAGAACATTCATTTCATTGCCCCAGAGCAACAGCTTGCTTTTGAGCCTGTTAAAAAAACAATACTAGACATCAGCTTGTCTAACAATATTCAGCAACTAAATATATTTCTCGCCAAATTACTTGGAGACACAAGGAACTGCAGATGCTTGTTTACAAAAAAAAAAATGTACTGGAGTAACTCAGAGGGTCTGGCAGCAGAAGAAGGGTCTCGACCCAAAACATCACCCATTCCTTTTCTCCAGAGATGCTGCCTGTCCCGCTGAGTTACTCCAGCATTTGTGTCTATCTTCAGTGTAAACCTGTATCTGCAGTTCCTTCGTAAGCATCTTTGGGGAATGCGGATAGGCAACGTTTCGGGCCGGGACCCTTCTTTAGTCTCGCAATTACTCAGATTCATTTGCTTCCCCCCCCCCCCTTCCTTCAGCCAAAGCATCTCCATTTCCCAGCTTGGTCTATTTTCCTGCTCCAAGTTGAAATAATAGGCAAGTATCTTGGGGTAAAAGAATTGGAAAAGATATGTCGAGAGGGAAAGAGATGAAAGGAAACTCATGCGGAGTGCAGCAATCTAGACCTGTTGGAGTAAATGGCTGGACACTGTGCTGCAAATCTCAGCTGGAAGATCCACAAAGTGCTTCACGTACTTTCCACAAATGATCCATCTGCAGACATATGCAACAGCGGGGGGGAAAAAAAAAGCTTGGTAACAGCATTTCATATCTTTGGAAGTGCACTGTGCAAAAAAACAGTTCAATTCCCAACACGGATATGTCAGCAATTATGTGTCGGAAGGAACTGCAGATGCTGGTGTCAACCGAAGGTAGAAACAAAAAGCTGGAGTAACTCAGTGGGTCAGACAGCATCTCTGGGTGGAAGGAATGGGTGACATAGAAACATAGAAACATAGAAAATAGGTGCAGGAGGAGGCCATTCGGCCCTTCGAGCCAGCACCGCCATTCATTATGATCATGGCTGATCGTACCCTATCAATAACCCGTGCCTGCCTTCTCCCCATATCCCTTGATTCCACTAGCCCCTAGAGCTCTATCTAACTCTCTCTTAAATCCATCCAGTGATTTGGCCTCCACTGCCCTCCGTGGCAGGGAATTCCATAAATTCACAACTCTCTGGGTGAAAAAGTTTTTTCTCACCTCAGTCTTAAATGACCTCCCCTTTATTCTAAGACTGTGGCCCCTGGTTCTGGACTCGCCCAACATTGGGAACATTTTTCCTGCATCTAGCTTGTCCAGTCCTTTTATAATAAGTGACGTTTTATAATAAGTGACGTTTCGGGTCGAGACCCTTCTTCAGACGTCAGCAATTAGTCGGGAACAAGATGTGGAAAAAAATTGCCAACAAGGAAGTACAGAGTAGGATCAGCATGGAGACAAGAGGCGGCGTTAGGGAAACAAGGATCAGAGTCGTAATGTTGCACGAGACAATTGGATACAATCGGGGATGATCCACAGATTAGCACATCGGTTTCAAAAACAAAGTTACACTGCTGAAGCAAAGATCATAGCTTCTAAACAATTCTGCACCGGGAATTCTGTTATAGCTTATGAAGGATTAAGAACAAAGGGACGGCACGGTGTCGTAGTGGTAGAGTTGTTGCCTCACAGCGCCAGAGACCCGGGTTCGATCCCGACTACCGACGCTGTCAGCACAGAGTTTGTACATTCTCCCCGTGGGTTTTCACCAGGATCTCCGGTTTCCTCCCACACTCCAAAGACGTGCAGGTTTGTAGGTCAATTAGCTTGGTATCATTGTAAATTGTCCCTAAAGCGCGCGTGTGTGTTAGTGTGTGTTAGTGTGAATGTGCGGAGATCGCTGGGCGGCGCAGACTCGCTGGGCCGAAGCGCCCGTACCCGTGCCACGTCTCGAAAAGTAAATATCCCACAGAAATTGCGTTTTACATCAAAAGCGAAGAAATATACTGAAATTATTAACAGCTGAGGGAACACTTTTTTTTTGGTCAATCAACAACATATGAACTGAACACCTACTGTAAGACTATCTCCACATTTCTGAAGAATCCTCTCGTGAGCGAGCCCGTTCTTTGAAGTGAACACAATAACAAAACAGGATCTAGCCAGGGATCTGATATAATTGGGCAGCATTGTTCCACTGAAGCAAACTCAAACCTTCAGGGCACCGTATGAAATACTTTCTTCAAGTGCTTGAGCCTATCATTTGAATGTTGGTTTGAATTAAACTCCTCCTGGGCAGCATTAACCTACATTTGCATTGCTCTTTTATGTTGAGAAGTCAATAATGCTTCTTATTTGAGTGTCACCGCTATACGGGAAGCACACATGAAACATTAACTCAATTGGACATGAACAGTTGATTTTAATCAAAACAGATTCAAATGTCTTTGAAATGTTCAAAACCATCCAGATTCTCCTCTAATCAGACAAAGCATTTCCATAAATTCGACCAAACCCAGTTGCCAAAAATGGCCATACATAAAGGTCATTGAAAACAATCTGGACCAGACTCCAGGACGAACCCTCTTGGGTCATATCGACGCCATATTTAAACACCCCACAACTCTCACAAGACTTCACAGTTCCATCCAACGCATTTCACTAGACTATGGAGTTTTACCAGAGAAAACAAATGGCTGATGTTTCGGGTCGAGACCCTTCTTCAGACTTCAGACCCTGTCCCGCTGAGTTGATGCAACTTTGTGTCGATCTTCATGTTTAAACCAGCATCTATCTGCGCTTCCTTCCGACAGATATGGAGTTTTACTATTGTGGACAAAATGAACTGCTATTCCTTTCAATGCTTATTGATTTGGAATCACTCTCAACATTTTTCTTGGTCTTTACGCGTAATAATTTCCAAAGTGAAAGGGAATTTGAGTTTTTTTTCCCCATGATCTGCAAGTGAACCCTCATGTTAATGGACCTCTTTGTAATGGATTTTTGGTAATAGTGGACTGAACTAACGACGACTGCCAGTGCCTTCCTCGGGCTCGCACTGCCTCACGGCCGCTCACGACACCGGACTAACCCGCGCCGCTCCCCCTGGCTCACACCACCTCCCGGCTGGACCCACGGCCACCACCGCCGGCCCACACAGCTTCCTCGGCTGCTACCAGGTCATGCCTGCCGCCGCCACCACCACCATCAGAAGATCATGAGCAATAGGAGTAGTATTAGGCCATTCGCCCCATCAAGTCTACTCCGCCATTCAATCATGGCCGATCTATCTCAACCTCCTAATCCCACTCTCCTGCCTTCTACACATAAGTTTTAGAATTCTCTACCCTGGGAAAAAGAGCAGTGATTTTATCCAGGCCCCTCGTGATTTTGTATAATTAAGGTCACCCCCTCAACCTCTTCTGCTCCAAGGAAAAACATCCCAGCAAATGCAGCCTCTCCTTGTGACTCAAGCCTGCAAATCCCGATAACATCCTGGCGAATTTCTTCTGCACCTTTTCCAAATTAATGACATCCTTCCTATAGCTGAATACGTACACAATATATTATTATAACACAGCCAATTACTGAGGAAGATGGTAATAATGGCAGATACATCCTGCAAAAAGTCTCAACAGATGACTTCTCCTTCACCTGATATTTAATTGAAATCGAATGACAATTTGTACATGCACGGAGATGCAGCGGTAAAGTTGCTGCCTTCCAGCACCAGAGACCCGGGTTCAATCCTGACCAAGGGTGCTTGTGCGTACGGAGTTTGTACGTTCTCCCTGTGACCTGCCTGGGTTTTCTCCGAGATCTTCAGTTTCCTCCCACATTCCAAAGGCGTACAGGTTTGTAGGCTAATTGGCTTTGGTATAATTGTAACAAAAACTGTCCCTAGTGCGTGCAGAATAGTGTTAATGTGCGGGGATCGCTGATCGGAGTGGACTACGTGGGCCGAAGGATCTGTTTCCGTGCTGTCTCTAAACTAAACATACCCAACAGTACAAGATGTACATCATGTGCATCCTCCTTCAAAGGGCAAGTCAAAGAGAGTACCAGACCTTTTTTTTTCTGCAGACATTCTACAATATTTTGTTAACTCAATTAGCTTGTAGGTGGGAGGGAAGAGGGGGATAGGAATGGCGGGAGTGTGGTGTGATCCAACAGGCTGCTACTGTGTTTTTTGCTGTTTGGCTCCAGGCGTGTTGGATGCAAACAACTGTTCCGCTAATGTCTGGCAGATTCTGCCTAATTTGATCAATTTCTCAAGTTGTCAACTGGATTTCTTAACAATTTGAAGCAGGAGAATTGAAGCATCATTCAAAAAAAGTTCCAGACATTTCTTTTGCTTCCCTTTGCAGTTTATTTCTTCACTTTAGTTTAATTTAGTTTAGAGAAACAGGCCCTGAGGCCTAGTGAGTCCGCGCCGACTAGCGATCCCCTCACACACGCACTATCCTATGCATACCGGGGATCATTTAAAATTATTACCAAGCAATTAGCCTAAAAAACTTGTACATCTCTGGAGTGTGGGAGGAAACTGGAGATCCCGGAGAAAACACTCACAAGTCACAGGGAGAACGTACAAACTCCGTACAGACAGCACCCGTATTCAGGATCGAAGGCAGCAACTCTACCACTGCGAAAAAAACATCAGTGAGTACAAAGTTCTTGTGACCAACTCTTTCTTGTATAATCTTTTCCTCAGACGTGCTATTAACTTGCATTTTATAAAATTGACTCGCTTTTTTCCGCGGGGCACAGTGGCGCAGCTGGTAGATATGCTGCTGCCTCACAGTGCCAGAGACCTGGGTTCGATTCCGACCTCAGGTGCCGTCTCTGTGGAGATGGCTCGTTCTCTCCAAGACATTGTGGGGTTTCCTCCGGGTGCTCCGATTTCCTCCCACATCCCAAAGTCATGCGGGTTTGGAGGTCATGTGTAGGAAGGAACTGCAGATGCTGGTTTACACTGAAGATAAACACAAAATGCTGGAGTAACTGAGCGGGTCAGGCAGCATCTCTGGCGAAAAGGAATAGATGGAGTTTCGGGTCGAGACCCTTCTTCAGGCTGTTTGCAGGTCAATAGGTCTCGGTAACAAGTGGAATGTGAAAGTGGAAGGTACACAAAAATGCTGGAGAAACTCAGCGGGTGCAGCAGCATCTATGGAGCGAAGGAAATAGGTAACGTTTCGGGCCGAAACCCTTCTTCAGACTGATAGGGGGTGGGGAGAAGAAAGGAAAAAAGGAAAAAGGCGGAGGAGGAGCCCGAGGGCTGGGGGAGGGGAGGAGACAACCAGATGGCTGATGAAGGGGAGGGGACAGCAAGGGCTAGCAGAATTGGGAGAATTCAATGTTCAAGCCCCCAGGATGTAGACTGCCCAAGCGGAATATGAGGTGCATTTCCTCCAATTTACGGTGTTGCTCGCTGTGGCCATGGAGGAGACCCAGGACAGAGAGGTCAGATACGGAATGGGAGGGGGAGTTGAAGTGCTGAGCCACCGGGAGGTCAGGTTGGTTATTGCGGACCGACCGGAGGTGTTCGGCGAAACGATCGCCAAGCCTCCGATTGGTCTCACCGATGTAGATCAGCTGGCATCTAGAGCAGCGGATGCAATAGATGAGGTTGGAGGAGATGCAGGTGAACCTCTGTCGCACCTAGAACGACTGCTTGGGTCCCTGAATGGAGTAGAGGGGGGAGGTGAAGGGACAAGTGTTGCATCTCTTGCGGTTGCAAGGGAAAGTACCAGGGGAGGGGGTGGTATGGGAGGGAAGGGAAGAATTGACAAGGGAGTTACGGAGGGAGCGGTCTTTGCGGAAGGCAGACATGGGGGGAGATGGGAAGAATGTGAAAGTGGAATGACTAGGATAGATTGGGTGTGAATGGGTGATCGATGATCAGTGTGGATTCGGTGGGACAAGGGGCCTGTCCATGTTATATCTGATGGTAAAAATTGATTGATATGTGTATAATTTTGAACTTTTCCCCAAGAAAGTTCTTTTTCTTTACCTGCAGGATCTTATAGTGCATAATATCATGAGAGGAATTGACCGGATAGATGCAGAGTCTCTTTCCCAGAATAGATGAATCGAGGACCAGAGGACATAAGTTTAAGGTGAAGGGGAAAAGATTTAATAGGAATCTGAGCGGTCATTTTTTCACACAAAGGGTGGTGGGCGTTTCGAACAAGCTGCCGGAGGAGGTAGTTGAGGCAGGGACTATCCCAACGTTTGAGAAGCAGTTAGACAGGTACATGGATAGGACAGGTTTGGACGGCTATGGACCAGACAGACAGGTGGGACTAGTGCAGCTGGGACATGTTGGCCGGTGTGAGCTGGATGGGCCGCAGGGCCTGTTTCCACAATGTATCATCATGACATGTGTGTGATTTTATTATGCAGAAGTCGTGTTTTTAGGTACGGTATTACAAAAATCAACATTTACATTGAGATATCAAGCTAAGAAAGTTAAAGGCACAGTGTCTAGTGAGAAGAGGAGGTGAGGTAGCGAAGCTAGCGTTGATTAAATACATCAATCGGCTTACAAAAGTATTTCAAGATTACAAGAATATTTGCCGGAAGTAAAGTCTGGATTTTGTTGGTCAATGCTGGCATTTTCCTTTGGAGCTGCTGATATTTACATGAGAAAAAAACAAGGTGGTCAACAACAAAAAAGGAATAAGAGGATTAAGTTCATAGGTGATAGGAGCAGAATTGGGCCATTCAGCCCATCACGCCTATTCAATCATGGCTGATCCATCTTTCTCTCTTGACTGCATTCTCCTGCCTTCTCCCCATAACCCCTGACAACCGTACTAATCAAGAACCTATCTATCTTTGCCCCATAAATATCCATTGACTTGGCCTCCACAGCATTCTGTGGCAATGAATTCCACAGATTCCCACTTGACACAGACATTTACTGTAATAATTTTACACCCACTTTTATGAACACATTTCTGTCAATATCCTACTTGCAACAGTACAACAGCAAAAAACAAAATTGTGTTGCGCCCTTTTCTGCATATTGACATTAAATACGTCCTGCATTTAAGCACCAAAATAAACAATTGCTTGCTAATTCAACAGTTTTGCAGCTCCATAAATGTGTTATAATGATTTTCGATGAGAGCCCTTTATCTTCACTTTCTATCTGCCTGCACTGTTAATCAGTCATACTTACTAATACCTGATAAAGCACGAGAAGTGGGAAAGAAAAAGGCTTCATTCCCACTGGTGCTCAGGGGCTTTGCTTTAATTTGCTTCTCAAGTTATCCAATTTTTTATCCCTGGATTTAATACTTAGCTTTCCCTGGAGGTGATACTTATATCAGCGCTTGATTCATTCATTTTCAGACCATTTACATTAATAATAATTAATAATCCAAGGTGCAGTCTTTTTTTTTCGGGATACAGCACGGAAACAGGCCCATCGGCTCACCGGGTCCGCGCCGACCAGCGATCCCCACACATTAACACTATCCTACACCCACTAGGGACAATTTTTTTACATTTGTGAAGCCAATTAACCTACAAACCTGTACGTCTTTAGAATGTGGGAGGAAACCGAAGATCTCGGAGAAAACCCACGCAGGTCACGTGGGGAGAACGTACCAACTCCGTAAAGACAGCACTCGTAGTCGAGATCGAACCCGGGTCTCCGGCGCTGCATTCGCTGTAAGGCAGCAACTCCACCGTGACTGCCATCAAATCTAATTTCAGTTCCGGCTATGGATCAAGGAAAGTCATGGGGTTTTGCACCTGCCTTGTGAGGTCAGATCTTGCCTCGCCTACCCCTTGCAACCTCCTATTCCTTCCCCCTCTCTCCAACTCTGTCCCCTACAGTGGCCTTTATCTCTTCCCATTGCTTTCAATTCTCTGCTTTTCCATGCCCATTCTAAAGGGATCAGGTCCGAAACTGGACATGATATCTTCCACCATGTCCTTCCATCAACGTGTACAAGGCAAAGATAATCAGAAAATAGAACATAGCAATGTAGAGCAGAGGGACAGGCCCGGCGGCCCACAATGCCCGTGCCAAGATTAACTAGTCTCATCTTTTTTATTTTATTTAGGGATACAGCGCGGAAACAGGCCCTTCAGCCCACCGAGTCCCCACCGACCAGCGATCCCCGCACACGAACACTATCCTACACACACTAAGGCCAATTTACAATTATACCGAAGCAATTAACCTACAAACATGTACGTCCTTGGAGTGATGGAGGAAACGGAGATCCCGTTAAAAAATTCATGCAGGTCATGGGGAGAAATTACCAACTCCGTGCAGAGACCACCCGTAGTCTGGATCGAACCCGAGCCTCTGGCGCTGTGAGGCAGCAACTCTACTGCTGCTGCCCCACTATGTGCAAGCACATAATCCATATCCCTCTATTCCCTGCATATCTATGTGTCTTTCTAAATGCTGATAGTGCCACTCTCATATCTGCCTCCACCACCACCTTGGCAGTGCATTCCAGGCACCAACCACCTTCTCTGTAAAACACTTGACCCGCACATCGCCTTTAAATTTTGGACCTCTCACCTTGAAGCTCTGCTCTCTGGTCTTTGACATTTCCACCCTGGGTGGCAGGTTCTGACTGTCTACATGGACTGCCTGCAATTGTTCTACATAGTTTTCTCCAGTCTCTCTTCAACCTTGGGTGTTGTAGAGAAAACAATCCGAGTTTCTCCAGCCTTTCGTAGCGAATACTCCCCCGAATCCAGACAGCATTCTGGTAAATCTCTTCTGCATCCTCTCTGAAGCCATTACATCCTTCCTGTACTTCATTCATTCATCATCGTTGAAAACATTAGCGACGCTGTGGTGCTGGTTTCCGACGGGAAACGGTGACGGACGCACCACACATCTCTGTCCTCCAGTCCCTGCGGACTTCCGCCGCTGGAAGTTTTGGATTTTGGTGTGTGTGCGCTTTATCATCATTCCTTACAATTCTATGTACGACAGTGATCGTAACTTCTACTGAAGTGTGGATGGCCGTTGGCTCGCTAGAAGCTCATCTGCCCTTTGACAGGTCTTGTTTTTGGTCCTGCTGGGGATCCACAGCCCCCCTCCTCACCTGGCAAACCAGGTGGGGGAGACGGTTTAGTCGCCGACTATCCGACCATGGAGCAGGTAGCACGGGATTACATGGTACCTGTGGCGGGGAGAGCTCGCCCCTCCTGTACTGGCCAACCAGAATTGCACGCAATACACCAAATGCGGCCTAACCATAGCCCTACAGAGCAGCATCATGACTTCTTAGCGTATATACTCAACATCCTAGCCAATGAAGGTGAGCATACCATAACCCCTCTATCTACTTGCGTTGGCCATGTTGATTTCCAAATCCTTTCTCTTAAGAAGTTTAATGGGTAAAGTCACCAGCACCTTCTCAAGAGCAATTAATCCTGAACAATAATTGCTGGCCATTCCAATGATGCCCCAATCTTGTATATGCATTCGTGTGCATGAGTGAACATATGCCGTTATTACCAGAGTCAGCAGCAAGATTGCTCTGGGTTCATTGTTCAACCATTTGCAGGAGCCTCAGATCCCGATCACAAATCACAGTCACTCGACACATTAAAAGTGGCACCAACACGAGAAAAACACAGTGGAATCCAAAGTTATCCGTAGTGGGACTCTAAATGTACGATCCGATAGAACTTTGTTTATCCCAGGAGGGAAACTGGTCTGCCAACAGTCATAAAAGCACAACATACATGAAACATGAAATTAAAGTGACGAGTGGAAAGGCTTGGGGATGTCCAAAGATTGGGGAGGGGGGAAGGGGTGTCAGTCTACCCCACGACAGAAGGGGGAGGAGTTGTACAGTTTGATCGCCACAGGGAAGACGGTTCTCCTGTGGCGTTCTGTGCTGCTTCTTGGTGGAACCAGTCTGTTGCTGAAGGTGAGCTGCATTGTCCAGGATGCTCTGCAGTTTGAGGCTGCGCCTGAAGGCTACCAATTTCAACGCTTCACGGAAATGTAACAGTCAATAAATAATTCAAGGACGGAATTTCTCTCTTTATGAGAAAATATTCACACCGCAACTGAAATATCACATAAAACAAACCCAGACAGTGAAAATCCCCAAGGGGAGAAAGAAGAACTGTAAAAGCCAGTAGACTTCCAGGAACAGTGTGCATTTTTAATTATCATCAATAGAGTTAAGACCTGCAAAGAGGAAGAGACACCTTAACAGGCTGAGCTCGTCTCCCCATAAACAAGCCTACTTTTTACATTGTGTTTCATTGTCATATTCAGTCCACCGTAATCTGTAGCCCTCCTATGTTACTAATTCACTTATTATGGGGTCACAAGCAAAGCATATGGCAGGAGCAGAGAGAGGAGAAAAAAAAATGAATACATCATCTTAAATTTGCAAACCTTAAATTCTCAGCTTTGATTATCAGCCCAGCGCCATCAGGAGAGGGACAGGCAATGCATCTTGCCGTTCTAAACTGCTGAGGCAGATCAAAAAGGCATCTGTTAGCAGTCGCACGGATGCAGGGCAGTGTGCAGGCACAAGGCAGTAATGAAATGCACCAGCATCTGTCTCGCATAACAGCTCTATAAACAGTGCAAGCTTTGATCCCTCTTCATTATACAGACAGCGCTCGGCTCCGAAGATGCTCATTATTGAAACTGGAGATTTATCCGCAGATGTGTTGGATCAAAGGGACGACAAAAAAGGTGGAGAATCCTAATCTTTGAATTCTGCTGTGCCATTAAAGGGAGGACGTACAGCGAGGACCGCGCGAGCGAGCCGAACATAACAAGGGTTCCAGCTGTACGGCTTACTTCAAATCTCAAGCTGAGCGAAAACAGTTCAGCTATTACTTACGCCGAATCCATTTTTTACCCCCCCCGCTGGCAGAAACATGAGACCTGAACATGCTTCGGAAAAATAGTGCAAGCTCATCCTTCAGCTCACACCCACCACGCAAAACATTTCAAAGAACCAAGGACACATGGTTGCTGACTTCCGTCGGTGTACCTACAGAAACACGTTGGTCACGACTCATTTTGGGATGATTACTGGGAGGTGAGGGTGATGTTGGAGTGGACAGGGAGTATGTTTCTATCCTCTCCATATTCACCCTCCGAAATGAAATCACAATGACCCTCATTGCAAACGGCTCGATTGTAATCATGTATTGTCTTTCCGCTGACTGGTTAGCTTTTCACTGCACCTCGGTACACGTGACAATAAATTAAACTGATCAGCGTAGATCAGCCGTGGTCGAATGGCGGAGCAGACTTGATGGGCCGAATGGCCTCATTCTGCTCCTGTCACTTATGAGCATTACTCGAGGGAAAAAAGTCAGCGGTTTTCTGAGAATGAACCATTCGGGAACCCAGCTCCTCCTCAGTGGAGAGACCCGTCAGTAGTATTCACTGCTGCTGTGCGGGGCTCCAAGGGAAGAAGTGATGGTGAGGGATGTAACTCCAAATCTCTTCTTCACAAAGGAAGAATCACAACCAGCCAAATTCTCCAAACCCTGGCTCATTCCCCGACCTCACGTTCAAGTTCAAGTTCAATTTCTCCTCTGCTCCTGCTGCTGGTTTAGATGTTTAGTTTGGTTTAGAGAAACAGCGCAGAAACAGGCCCTTCGGCCCAGCGAGTCCGCACGTCAACCAGCGATCCCCGCGCACTAACGCTATCCTACAGACACTCGGGTACAATTAAAATTTTTACCAATACCAATTAAACTGCAAACCTGTACGTCCTTGGAGTGTGTGAGGAAACCGGAGATCCCGGAGAAAACCCATGCCGGTCACGGGGAGAACGTACAAACTCCGCACAGACAGAACCCAGGTCCCTTGCGCTGTAAGGCAGCAACTCTACCGCTGCGCCACAGTGCCGCCCCTAATTACTAGGAATCTTGTTTGAGAGCCATTGTTATTGGTGAACATCCTGTCTTGTATCATATCCCATTGCATGCCCACTGTTTGGTGAACATCCTGTCTTGTATCATATCCCATTGCATGCCCACTGTTTGGTGAACATCCTATCTTGTATCATATCCCATTGCATGCCCACTGTTTAATAAATAATCCTATCTTTATTCTCAATTAAGTCCTCAATAATCTTCTTGGGTAGCAAAATAACATTGTCAGCAATGAACATGCAGGTTTATTGGTATAATGGGCCTTTTTCAAAATGATTCAATCACATTATCATTCCTCAGCATACATCCTCTGTGCTAAATGATTGTTAATGCATGCTATTTGCACTATTTTTTAAATATTTGCACTATTTTAAAATCTTTTTAAAGTATAAATTTGGAATACATTTTTTCCGTGAACCACAACCATTCTACCTGTCAGCACATACCAATCTAACTTCCCCCAAAGCTGCATTCAAGATGATAACAGAGTACTTATTAAATCAAGTATTAACATTAAATTATTTCCACAGCGGTGCCGAACAAAATGGAATCTGATAACGCAATGCGTTTAGTTTCCCAGACTTTGCTCACATGGAGATCCGATTTCACTGCACGGAATTAAGTCCAATCTAACATTCCCTCCAGAATTCTCCCCAATGCATTGCGTAGTAATTGTTGACAGTATGAACACATATTCCTGTCTCACTCCCTCGTAGACTTGGCTCCTCCATTTTAAGTCGTAGATCAGCAAAAACATTTTTGTTCATTTATTTAATGGACAAAGTTACCCAACTTTTAATTTAGAGATGCAGTGTTGATAGTGTATGTCCTACCATTACTAGACTCCCCAACATGCATTACATTGCACTTAGCAAAATTAAATTCCACTTGCTATTACCTTGCTTAACTTACCAAGTCGATCAATATCCATCCGTGTAAACTGAACTTTATTGCCTTTCATCACAGTGAGGAATGCTGATTCCACTGTGGTGGATGTTCATGTTAAACTTTATTTTATGCACTGTGTGTATTTTTTGCTTTTTACATAGTATGGCTGTATGGCAGGGGTCGGCAACCTACGGCCCCCTGGGCCGATGCGGCCCGTAACCCGAAATCATCCGGCCTGCAGACGGATTTTTTTTCACGAAATCACCCGGCCTGCAGGCGGATTTTTTTTTCACGTAATCATCCAGCCCGCCGAGTGCCAAGTGCGGCCGAGCGCTGGCTGTACCACATCCTGCGCAAAGCTGCCGGCACGGCCACGCACCTTCTGTGAACACGTGATTTGATGCCTGCCATCAGGGGCGGGATCCAAGTGTACACGTGATAGATGTGTCCCACCATCCGCACACAGACGTGCGTCCCGGCCCCAATGCAGAACAAGGTTGCCCACCCCTGCTGTAATGTAACTCAAATTTCACTGTACCTTAATTGGTACACGTGACAATTAAATTGAATCTTGAATCTCTAATGACAAGGCTAACCTCTTCAATATCAGCAATGCACTTAACGTTTGTGCCATCTACAAAAACCTCCCACATTCCTATCCAAGTCATTGTGTGTATAACACTCGGCAAAAGGTTCCAGAAATGATTCCCGTGCTACATGGCACGCCACCAGCTTCCATTTACAGCCACCGCCATCATCCCCTGCCTCCTCTTTACCCATTCACTTCGGAATCCAATTTGCTAACTTGCTTGAATCCCACAGCTTCCAATCTTCTGGATCAATCTTCCTCATCGACCTTGTCAAAGGCTTCACTGAAATCCATGGAAACCTCAGCAGTCGTACCTCTCTCATTGTTACATTCAGTTACATCTGCAAAAACCTCAGTTAACCTTGTCAGACAGTATCGCCCATCAACAAATCCATGCTGACCATCCCTGATCAATCACTGCTGTTCCAAGTGTACATTAATTCTGCCCCTCAGACATTTTTCTGACAACAAACTAACTGGCCTATAATTACCAAGCTTTTCCCTGCCGTTTGTCTTGAATAAAATTACTGACAGAATAAACCCACTGACAGAATCAAAGTCACATCAAAGCTGTGAAACAATCCATGGTAAAGATGCCAATAAAGTGGGGCGGCACGGTGGCGCAGCTGCCTGACAGCGCCAGAGACCCAGGTTCAATCCTGACTACGGCCGCTGTCTGTGTGGGGTTTGTATGTTCTCCCTGTGACCACACGGGTTTTCTCCAGGTGCTCCGGTTTCCTCCTACATTCCAAAGACGTGCAGGTTTGTAGGGTTGGAAATAGGTAACGTTTCGGGCCGAAACCCTTCTTCAGACAGCAGTCTGAAGAAGGGTTTCGGCCCGAAACGTTACCTATTTCCTTCGCTCTATAGATGCTGCTGCACCCGCTGAGTTTCTCCAGCATTTTTGTGTACCTTCGATTTTCCAGCATCTGCAGTTCCTTCTTTAACAGGTTTGTAGGGTTAATTGGCTTCTGTAATGATTGTAAATTGTCCCTAGTTTGTGTAGGTTAGTGCTAGTGTAGGTGGTGATCAGCAGTCGGCGCGAAATGGTCGGAGGACCCGTTTGCCCGCTGTGTCTCTACAGTTTAGAGATACAGTGCGGAAACAGGTTCTTCAACCCACCAAAACTGCACCGACCAGCGATCCCCTCACATTAACACTACCCAACACACACTAGGATTCATTTACATTTATACCCAGGCCAATTAACTTACAAACCTGCACATCTTTGGAGGAAACCGAAGATCTCGAAGAAAAACCAGGTGGTCACGGGGAGAACGTACAAACTCCGTACAGACAGCACCCGCAGTCAGGATCGAACCTGGGTCTCCAGCGCTGTCAGGCAGCAACTTTACCGCTGTGCCACCCTTCTACAGTACCAAAGGAAATCGGAGCCTAATCCGTCTGCAGCAATGTAAGAATAAGATTCTCCCCTTCAACATCTGAAACATTGCCACACTGTAATCTAGATACAACATGGGAGATACTGCACACTGTAATCTAGATACAACATGGGAGATACTGCACACTGTAATCTAGATACAACATGGGAGATACTGCAACTACAAGAGTTAAACATTGCCACACTGTAATCTAGATACAACATGGGAGATACTGCACACTGTAATCTAGATACAACATGGGAGATACTGCAACTACAAGAGTTTCAAACTGAAATCAAGTCCTTCGTGGAACTTGTAGAATTTCCACCAGACACTCTCGACATGGGAAACTTTCGTCAGAGGACCTGATCTCCACAACCCGAAGCCTAGGGGTCATAAAGTCGGGTCACTTCAATGATCCCTCCTCATTTCCAATGGGACCCCAGAGGGCAAATGTACATCTGATGCAAAATTAGTTATAGCCATGGAATTGTGCAGCAATCAGCACGTGCGAATTTAAAAAATATATCGTTGCACTCGTTATCTCCCTGCATGCCTCAAGGGATTCCCCCAATGTGAAACGTTTTTCAGCAGGGCTTCGAAAAATAAAGTCTGGAGTACATTGTGTAGTGCATTTTGCGTGGTCCAATCACTGTTCTATCCAGAGGAGATGGGTTCAGAATTACCTCCGAGTGAATTATCACGCCAATGCCAAACTGGGCCAAGCAATTTAGTGAGCCTGGTGTTTTCTCAGGGTCTGGCACGTACCCAATGGCACCAACCCCTTGTCCAACATAGACTGGAGCACAAAGCTCTGTTTCTGCAGTCACAACACGGGCAGCGTGGTGACGCCTTACAGCGCCAGAGAACCGGGTTCAATCCTGACTACGGGTACTGTCTGAACGAGGTTTGTACCTTCTCCCCGTGACCTGCGTGGGTTTTCTCCAGGAGCTCCGGTTTCCTCCCAGACTCCAAAGGCGTACAGGTTTGTAGGTAATTGGCTCGTTAGAATAGTAAATTGTCCCTAGTGTGTGTTGTTTAGTGTTAGTGTGCGGGGATCGCTGGTCGACGCGGACTCGGTGGGCCGAAGGGTTTGTTTCCGCGCTGTATCTCTAAACTGAATTGTACATGTACGGGTGACGTTTCGGGAAGGGCCCCTTCTTTGGTCTGAAGAAAGGTCCCCACCGGAAACGTCACCTATCCACGATCTCCTGAGATACTGCCTGACCTGCTGAGTTACTCCAGCACTTTGTGCCTTCTTTTGTAAACCAGCATCTGCAGTTGCTTGTTTCTACGTCTCTCCATTGCAGGTCAAGTATTGAGCCAAGTGTTGGCAGGTCTGCCTCTGCCTCTCTATTGATTGCTCATCAGTAAGGTCACATAGGTTGTCTTCTCAAAGGAATGATTGGTCTGCATTGATTTCACTGAGGATAATGCGTCATCTTGGGTAATGAGATTTAACAGCATTGTTTGTTTCTATGAATGCATGCTGCCATTAACTGCACTCCTGTCACTCCGAACGGGCCTGTCCCACTTGCGCCAATTTTTCGGCGACTTGCCGGCACCCGTCATAGTCGCAGCAGGTCGCCGAAAACTTTCAAAATGTTGAAGATCCAGTGGCGACCAGAAAAACATGTCTCTACGTGACGCCTGTACGGTCGTGAGTAGTCGCCCACAGAGTCGTACCTTTTTCTGGTCGCTGCTGGATTTTCAACATTTTGACAATTTTCAGCGACTATGACGGGTGCCGGCAAGATGCCGTAAAAATTGTGTAAGTGGGACAGGCCCTTAAGGGTCCCCATTTATAATCCAGACCTTTTCATAAACATAAAGGAGGTTCCCTCTCTCATAGTGCACAGTGATGTGGATCAGGTGCCAATGGTGAGATGGAAGTTTGGGCCCCATATCTGAAGAAGGATGTGCTGGCACCGGAGAAGGTCCAGAGGGCTTTTAGGAAAATCATCCCAAGGATGAGTGGGTTAATATTTGAAGAGTGTTTGACGGCAATGGGACTCTACTCAATGGAGTTTAGAAGGATTAGGAGCGGGGGGGGGATGTCATTGAATCTTATCGATTAGTGAAAGGGCTGGACAGAGTAGATGTGGAGTGGATGGTTGCACTAGTGGGAGAGTTTAGGACCAAGGGTCAAGGCCGCAGAGTTAAAGGACATTCCTTTACATGAATTTCAGTGAAGCCTTTGACAAGTAGATGAGGAGGAAACTGGTGATAGAAACATAGAAAAATAGGAGCAGGAGCAGGCCATTCGGCCTTTCGAGCCAACACCGCCACTCATTATGATCAAGGCTGGTCATCCAAAATCAGTAATCCATCAGATCTCTGAGAAAACCCACAAAGGTCACGGGGAGGATGTGCAAACTCCATACAGTCAGTACTGGTAGTCAGGATCGAACCCGGGTTCCTGGCGCTGTAAGGCAGCAACTCTACTGCTGCGCCACCGTGCTGAGCCTGCGAGACCCTCCCGGAATATCTAGATTCTGAGCATGATTGCTGTACATTCATTCCCAGAGAAACAAATTAATAGCATATGAATAGTATGAATGATACACTGCAGTCTTCAGCAATCTCAACAAATATGAAATGTTAGATTTCACAAGTTCATGTTAATAGGCATAGGAGCAGAATTAGGCCATTCGGCCCATCAAGTCCACTCCGCCATCCAATCATGGCTAATCTACCTTTCCCTCTCAACCCAATTCATCTGCCTTCTCTCCATAGCCATTGACACCCGTACCAATCAAGAATTTATCAATCTCCGCCTTAAAAATATCCATTAACTTGGCCTCCACAGCCTTCTAGAAGAAAAGGTCAAAGTGAAGCTTTTACAAAATGTAGAAACAAGGAACTGCAGACGCTGGTTTACAAAAAAAAAGAAAAAGTGGAGTGGGTCATGCAGCATCCCTGGAGAACATGGATAGGTGTAGGTAGGAACTGCAGATGCTGGTTTAAACCAAAGATAGACACAAAATGCTGGAGTAACTCAGCGGGACTGACAGCATCTCTGGAGAGTAGGAATGGGTGACGTTTCGGGTCGAGACCCTTCTTCAGACTGAAGTTACTCCAGCATTTTGTGTCTGTCGAACACAGATAGGTGATGTTTCGAAGTGGGTGGGGGGGGGGGGGGGGGGTTTGGGGAAGAAAGCTGGAAGAGAGATGATGGAACAGAGGGGGGAAATCCATTTCAAACACAATAAACTAATAATCACACAAAATCCCAGTGTTTATTTTGGTCCTGTTCTTTCATAAACCCCCAACCCTCTCACAAGATATGGAAAACATGAAATACAAAATCACGTTTTAACTTAATTATTATTTTTAAAAAAGCAAGAAATTCATAAGATGGGCAATGACATTTTGTAAGGGCGGGTCATGGGCACACCTGATATCACTCACTTCAATCATCAAAGGTAACAGAATGGGCCAAACCAAATAGAACGCAGTCTCACCTCGTGTCCACCCTTCTAGGATGCACGCACCAGCCTGCTGTGGCCATTTATATTCATACAGCAAGGAAACAGGCCCTTCGGCTCAACTTGCCCATGCAGACCAAGATGCCCCTTCTACACTACAATTGGCTTGGTACAAGTGTAAATTGTCCCTAGTGGGTGTAGGATAGCTTTAATGTGCGAGGATCGCTGGTCGGTGTGGACTCGATGGGCCGGAGGGCCTGTTTCCGCGCTGTATCTCTAAACTAAACCCGATTGTCTCCTTTTTTTGTTCATAAGGTCATGTGATACGAGCAGCATTAGGCCATTCGGCCCATTAAGTCTACTCCGCCATTCAATCATGGCTGATCTATCTTCCCCTCTTAACCCCATTCTCCTGCCTTCTCCCCATAATCTCTGACAACTCCCACATCCCAAAGATGTAGGGGTTAGTAGGTTAATTAGCCACTGTAAATGGCCACTAATATGTCAATGTGATATGAGCTAGACACAGGCTAATCGGATTAGTGCTTCTTGGTCTGTATGGACAAGTTGGGCCGAAGGGCCCATTTCCACGACTCTTGAGACACAGATGTATAATGTGGGGAGAAGTGTTGGAAATATGGAGAGAAAATAATAAACAAGGGCACCATTAATAAACAAGGGCAGCCATGATCAAATTGAATGGCGGTGCTGGCTCGAAGGGCCGAATGGCCTCCTCCTGCACCTATTTTCTATGTTTCTATGTTTCTATGTAATGTAAAATGAATGCTTGTTCTTGAGGTGTTGCCACGGTGGGCTGTATCTACAACTCCATTTCGCGGCAAGGAACTTTTTGCATGATTTTTGCTTCAAAGTACGCGAGAGATTTTTCACATTAATAATTCCGAGTTGAATATAACGTTGACAAAATTAATGTCACGAGACATTTTCAGTCAAATTCTTTGAACATAAATTTCAGATATTTAAAAACACATTTGCGCAAGTGTAAACGTTGAGCTTTCTTGAGTAAAAAAAATAAAGCGATCAATTTAACGCATATTTTGCGTTTCCACTTAAGGAGCACTCACTGTGCATGCACAAGTGACAGGCTTTCAGCAACGCTCATTATCCATTATGCCAGAAGAGCTGAGAATTTGGTCGTGTGAAGTGATTGAGCGATCGCTGCTCTCCGCGCAAGCTACTACTTTTAGTCTTAAAGCACTTCAGAACTGTGGCCCGCCGTCTCAATTAGGCTGTCAATTTCCTGCAAAGCATCAGAGGTTTCAAACATGGGCAGGAAGGACCTGCAGTCGCTGGTTTAAACCGAAGATAGACACAAAAAGCTGGAGTAACTCAGCGGGACAGGCAGCATCTCTGGAGAGAAGGAATGGGCGACGTTTCGGGTCGAGACCCTTCTTCAGACCCGACCGGCTTCCCTCAACAAGAAGGAATATTCCCCTATTGGACAGAACCAGATAAACGTAAGGTATGATCTTGGATTCCAGCACCTTATCAAGATGTGGCAGTTTTCCAGATCTTGGGGAATGTTTTTGATTCCTTGAAGAACAAAGCCTCATCGTTCAAGTGGAGTTAAAACTATTTGGTTTTGGTCTACTTGTTGACTGACCCAAAAGGCCCATCGCAACTGCTCTGCGGCACGATTAGAAAAACGTTGTTACATTCGGTGAGAATCTGTTTAAAAAAAAAAAGTACAGGAACCTGGGCGGCACGGTGACGCAGCGGTAGAGTTGCTGCCTCACAGCGCCAGATATCCGGGTTCGATCCTGACTACGGGTGCTGTCCGTACGGAGTTTGTACGTTCTCCCCGTGACCACGTGGGTTTTCTCCGAGATCTTCGGTTTCCTCCCACACTCCAAAGACGTATAGGTTTGTGGGTTAATTAGCGTGGTCCAAATGTAAATTGTCCCTAATGTGTGTAGGACAGTGTTATTGTGCGGGGGTCACTAGATGGGCCTGTTTGTGCTGCATGTCTAAGCTTAAAAACTAAACACACTTGGAGAGCATGATTCTGATTAGAGTGGTTAGAATTTAAAATAATCGCACAAATATTTCTAAAACAATTGCTTCACGAACAATCTCGTGTGAGCAGAATGCAAACCGGCAGCACAATGTAGGTAGTTTCGGTCCGAAAACGGAATATTGGATAAACTAGAAACTAGTGGGCCTGTCCCACATGGCGAGTTTTATCGACGACTGCGTGCGTCATATCAGTGTCGTCAAATGATTTTGAACATTTCAAAATCACAGCGGCGACAAAAAAAAAGTTGCGACGCTTGAAAAAACACCGTGCGTCAATACGTCATCACGCCGCGTCACCGCCGCAGCATATGTCGTCACGCCGTATATTTTTCGGTGACCTGATACGTCAGTCAATGATGCCGGCAGTCGCGAAAAAAAAATCACCAAGTGGGACAGGCCCTTAAGTGATGTGCAAAGCTCTTTCCAAATCACAAAAGACACAATCAGCTCCAACATAATGGACCAGACCATGCTCTTTGTGCCTTTCCTTTGATTGCTACTTGCTTTTGTGGGTGAGATTGGTCATAGGGTCACAGATGCTACAGCTGTTGCCCAAGGTGGAGTGATTCAAATCCAAATTGTGGACGCTGCCCAGACCATCACACAAACCAGCCTCCCTTCCACTGACTCCATTCACACCTCACGCTGCCTCGGCAAGGCCAGCAGCATAGTCAAGGACGAGTCGCACGCTGGCCGCTCCCTCTCCTCCCATCAGGCAAAAGGTACAGAAGTGTGAAAACGCACACCTCCAGCTTCAGGGGACAGTTTCTTCCCAGCTGTCTTCAAGCAACTGAACCATCCTACCAATAGCAAGAGATCAGTTCTAAGTTACCATCTATCTCATTGGTGACCCGACTATCTTTGATCGGACTTCACTGGCTTTATGTTGCACTGAATGTTATTCCCTTTATCATGTATCTGTACACTGTAGACGGCTCGATTGTAATCATGTATTGTCTTTCCGCTGACTGGTCAGCAGGCAACAAAAGCTTTTCACTGTACCTCTGTACACGTGACAAATAAAACTAAACTCAAACTAAGCAAAGATTGGACCTTGGGTGGCATATCCTGATGTCCCAGCCCAGGACTACTCTGACCGCCATTTTCACGGATTACTTTGAACAGTTTTTAAACGAGGCACGGTGACGCAGCAGTAGAGTCGCAGCCTTACAGCGCCAGAGACCCGGGATCGATCCTGACCTCGGGGGGTTTTCTCCGGCTTCTTCCCACACTCCAAAGATATACAGGTTTGTAGGTTGATTGGCTTTTGTGAACACTGCCCAGCTCTGACCTCCCCACCATCGAAGAGATTTATCAGAGTCGCTGCCTCAAAAAGGCAGCCAGCATCATCAGAGACCCACACCATCCTGGCCACACACTCATCGGGAAGAAGGTACAGGAGCCTGAAAACTAACGTCCAGGTTCAGGAACAGCTCCTTCCCTACAGCCATCAGGCTATTAAACACAACAACAAATAAACTCTGAACTGCAAAAGACGATTATTATTATTATCGCACTACTATTGTTTGTTTTTGGTGTGTACGTGTACATGTGTGTGTACGTGTGTGTGTACGTGTGTGTACGTGTGTACGTACGTGTGTACGTGTGTGTACGTGTGTGTACGTGTGTGTACGTGTGTGTGCGTGTGTGCGTGTGTGCGTGTGTACGTGTGTACGTGTGTACGTGTGTGTACGTGTGTGTACGTGTGTGTACGTGTGTGTGTGTACGTGTGTACGCGTGTGTGCGTGTGTGCGTGTGTACGTGTGTGTACGTGTGTGTACGTGTGTGTACGTGTGTGTACGTGTGCGTGTGTGCGTGTGTGTGTGGGGGGGGGGGGGTTACACACTGAACTTTCTCTCTCTGGTTTACTCTATTGTTCACAGTGTACTGTGTTTACATATTCTGTTGTGCTGCAGCAAGTAAGAATGTCATTGTTCTATCTGGGACATTTGACAATAAAACACTCTTGACTTTTGTAAAATTATATATCTCCCTCGTGCGTGTAGGACAGTGCTATTGGACGGGGATCGCTGGTCAGCGCGGACCTGGTGGGGCAAAGGGCCTATTTCTGTGTTGTATCGCTGAAGTCTAAAGCCTAAAGTCTAATTTTGTGATAATCACACAATATTAAAATGTGAAATAATTTTAAAACTTAAATTATTTCATTGTGATACATTGGAAGTTAGTTAAAAACAGAGATAAAAGTCACTTTGTGCACACATCTTAATTCAATTGAAGCAATGCAGAGCAACATGCCCTTCGGCCCATCAAGTCAACACTGTACATCAATCACCCACACTAGTTCTATGTTATCCCTCTTTCTCAATCCCTCCTGAATAATTCGGGGCAATTTTACTGACAAACCTTAACGTCTTTGGGATGTGGGAGGAAACTGGAGCACTGGCAGAAGGATCTCGACCCGAACCAACACCCATTCCTTCTCTCCAGAGATGCTGCCTGTCCCGCTAAGTTACTCCAGCATTTTGTGTCTATCTTCGGTTTAAACCGGCATCTTCAGTTCATTCCTACACATAATGCTTTAGCAAGCCGAATCACAATTGTGATTCAATGAATCAGGATGAGACAAGGAGTAGCAAGCAGCCGATTAGAATTCACAACGTGTGAGGGTTCCAGACCTGCAAAAGACATTAAGCAAAGTTGTCGGGGCTTTTCCCAATTTGTCTCTCGGGAAGAATGAGCTTCACGGAAGTATTTCACAAGATTATGTCAATGTTGCTTAGTAATCCCCGAGCAAGTGTACCGATCAATAATATTGATTCCTCACCTTTATCTTTCCTTCGGTGAATTAAGACAGGGATCTCCCCTGCTGTTTACTTTGGAGATTGAACTATGCCCCGAGGTATTAGGTTTAACTTAGACACAAGCTGTTTGGAGGCTACGTGGGCGACGTGTAAAGACTCATTAGGCACCAATGCTTCTATAATGGACCTCAGTCTCCGAGATAAGCATCTTGAGTCACACAGCATAGAAACACAGCCCTTGGCACAACCCCTCCTTGATGACCAAGCTGACTTAGTCCCATTTGCCATATATCTTTCATGGATTACCAAAATAACAAACAGAATCTTTCTGGCTCACAGGCTGCTTTTAATCAACGATGCTGTCAAATAAATAACGCAAGTGTTTAAATGAGGGTTGTTTTTTTTTTGTTTTTTTTAAAATATTTTTATTTTATTAGAAGTAAGTACAATTGTATACAATCATATTTTCATAATACCTTTTATGTACATCTTCTTATTTAAAAAAAAAATTGAAATAAAGAAGAAAAAGAAAAAAGTTAGATAATGAAAAATAGAAAAATGTGAGATATATAGTGCGTGAAAAAGAAAAAATGAAAAAAGAAAGTTGAGACATAGAAAATAGAAGAAAGAGAATAAAAGAAGAGAAGAGAAGAAAAGAAAATAGGAGATCATTTATAATCTTGACCATCCGCAGTCACGGATTAGCTTTTACACCTGTTTTGCACCATATGTTTAAAAAAAGACGACAAATGGAGACCAACTCGTTATGAATTGGTCAAATTTATCTATTAGGAGGAATCGCATTTCGTCAAGATGTGCGGTATCCAACATACTTGCAAATGAGGGTTGTTTTAATGGCAATGCACTTGGACTGAACTCGACATCAAAACTCGAAGGGCCGAATGGCCTACTCCTGCACCTATTTTCTATGTATCTATGTATCTAAAAGAATATTCAAAAATGACAATTTATCTGCACGTATCACAACAAATCTATCAATGATGGGGCAAACGCGAGTCACTTTGCAAAAAGCAACGTATTTGGACTAGAAGTTCGAATTTCGCGTTTGGTGGTTATGTATTTTTGCATGAATAGATAGGTGACGTTCTGGTCTGGACCGTTCTTTATTCCGATTGTAGTGCAGGGGGAGGAGGGAGGGGGAGGGGGAGCTGGAAAAGAGGTGGGGCAGGACAGAATCTGGCAAGTGATAGGTGGATACAGGTGAGGGGGAGAGAGTTTATAATTGGCAGATGGTTGGGCAAAGACCAGGGATTAAAAAAAAAAAAAAAGTGTGAGATAAGGATAGAAGAGGCGTGAACCCAGAGGAAGGAACATAGGTGGAAGGAGACAGGGGGGAAAGGTAGAAATGCACTTCCAGCTGGAGCGTTGGGAAGGAGAGGGGAAAGAAAGGGTGGGGATATGTCAAGAGTGTTTTATGGTGATAGATCCCAAAACAGGACAATTAAATTGTTACTTGCAGCAACCACCACAACTATGTACATTGCTGATTTCATCACTTCTGGCTGTCTACCTTCCACAGCCTCCAACCTTATCGTTTCCCAGCCCCGCACAGCCCATTTTTACCTCCTCCCCAAATTCCACAAACACAACTGCCCTGGCAGACACATTGTTTCTGCCGGCTCCTGTCCCACGGAAATGATTTCCATGTACCTCAACTCCATCCTATCCCCCCTGGTCCAATCACTCCCCGATCTAGTTCCAAGGTACCTCACATGCCCTTCGTCTCTTTAATGACTTCCGCTTTCCGAGCTCTCACTCCCTCATCTTTACAATGGACATTCTGCCATTCGACACCTCCATCCCCCACCAGGAGGGCCTTAAAGCCCTCCGTTTCTTCCTCGACCGCAGAACCATCCAATTTCCCTCTACATACACTCTACTCCACCCAGCGGAGCTGGTCCTCACCCTCAAAAACCGTATTTGACTCCTCCCACTTCCTCCAAGCCCAAGGCATAGCTATGGGCACCCGTATGGGCCCCAGCTATGCCGCCTCTTTGTCGGGTACGTTGAACAATCCCTGTTCCAGGCGTACTCTAGCCCTATCCCCAAACTCTATCTCCGTTACATTGACGACTGCATTGGTGCTATTTCCTGCATCCATGCACAACTCATGGATTTCATCAACTTCACCACCAATGTTCATCTTTACTCAAGTTAACTTGGACCATATCCGACACCTCCCTCCCCTTTCTTGATCGCAGTCTCCATCACCGGAAATAGACTATTGACTGACGTCTATTACGAACCCACTGACACAACTATCTCGACTACACTTCTTCCCACCCAGCTTCCCGCAAAGACTCTATTCCCTACTCCCAATTCCTCCGTCTACGCCGCATCTGCGCCCAAGATGAGGTGTTCCACACTAGGACATCCGAGATGTCCTCATTCTTTAGGGAACGGGGGTTCTCCTCTCCCATCATGAATGAAGCCCCCACTCGTGTCTCCTCGGTACCCCGCAGCTCCACGCTTGCTCCCCCTCCCCCTAGTCGCAACAGCAACAGGGTTCCCCCTAGTCCTTACCTTCCACCCCATCAGCCGTTGCATACAAAACATAATCCTCCGAAAGTTCCGCCACCTCCAACGGGATCCCAACACTAGTCACATTTTCCATCTCTACCCCTTTCCCACCGCAACTCCCTAGTTAACTCATCCCTTCCCACCCAAACCACCCCCTCCCCAGGTACCTTCCCCTGCAACCGCAGAAGATTGCAACACCTGTCCCCCTGTACCTCCTCCCTCGACTCTGTCCTGGAACCCTGACAGTCCTTTCAGGTTCAGGCAGAGGTTCACTTGCACCTCCTCCAACCTCATCTACTGTATCCGTATTTCAAGATGTGGACTCTTATACATCGGTGAGACCAAACGCAGACCGGGCGATCATTTCGCGGAACACCTTCGCTCAGCCCGCGTGAACCAACCTGATCTCCCGGCTGCCGGACACTTTAATTCTCCTTCCCATTCCTACACAGACCTTTCTGTCCTCGGTCTCCTCCATTGTCAGAGTGAGGCCAAACGCAAATTGGAGGAACAACATCTCATATTTAGCTTGGGCAGCTTACAGCCCAGTGGTATGAATACTAACTTCTCTGTTTCACTCAACAAACAGCTAACAATGGCCCGTTGCCTTTATCATCGTTACTTTTTTCCATATCTTTCATTCATTGTTCTTTATCTCTCCACATCACCGTCTATATCTCGTTTCCCTTATCCCTAACCAGTCTGAAGAAGGGTCTCGACCCGAAACGTCAACCATTCCTTCTCTCCAGAGAGGCTGTCTGTCCCGCTGAGTTACTCCAGCTTTGTGTCTATCTTTGGTTTAAACCAACATCAGCAGTTCTTTCCTACAGATATGTAAACATAGTACTCTGTAAACAGCATTACATATACCACCGTATATATAGATATGTAGGTGTGTGTGTGTGTGTGTGTGTGTGTGTGTGTGTGTGTGTGTGTGTGTGTGTGTGTGTGTGTGTGTGTGTGTGTGTGTGTGTGTGTGTGTGTGTGTGTGTGTGTGTGTGTGTGTGTGTGTGTGTGTGTGTGTGTGTGTGTGTGTGTGTGTGTGTGTGTGTGTGTGTGTGTGTGTGTATACACACACATATATTTCCTTACACATACGCACAGGCATATTTACATGTACACAGATACACATACACGCATATGTACATATACACAGACAAGCATACATAAGTATATATGTACATATATGTATATGTCACAGATTACAGAGTCGGTTTGTCAAGGAGGACTCTCTCGAACTTCTACAGGTGCACAGTAGAGAGCATGCTGACCGGTTGCATCGTGGCTTGGTTCGGCAACTTGAACGTCCAGGAGCGGAAAAGACTGCAAAAAGATGTGACCACTGCCCAGTCCATCACCGGCTCTGACCTCCCCACCATCGAAGGGACCTATTGCAGACGCTGCCTCAAAAAGGCTGCCAGCATCATCAAAGACCCACACCATCCTGGCCACACATTCATCTCTCCGGTACATCCAGGTTCAGGAACAGCTTCTTCCCCACAGCCATCGAGCTATTAAACACAACATCAAACAAACTCTGAACTATAACAGCCTAGTGCACTTTATCTGTTTATTTACGTGTATATATATGGTCTATGGCATATAGACACACTGTTCTGATCTGTATTTATGCCTACAATATCCTGTTGTGCTGCAGCAAAGCAAGAATTTCATTGTCCTATCTGGGACACATGAAAATAAAATCTGTTGACTTGACAGCCACACATGCATATGTGCATATACACAGACCCAAACACATTTACATATACACACAGACATACATACACGCATACATATATATATACACACACACACACACACACGTTTTACATATGGCCTTAATAACAAGAGTTGAGTATTGGAGCAAAGAGGTCCTTCTGCAGTTGTACAGGGCCCTAGTGAGACCACACCTGGAGTATTGTGTGCAGTTTTGGACCCCTAATTTGAGGAAGGACATTCTTGCTATTGAGGGAGTGCAGCGTAGGTTTACAAGGTTAATTCCCGGGATGGCGGGGCTGTCACATGATGAGAAAATGGAGCGGCTGGGCTTATATACTCTGGAGTTTAGAAGAATGAGAGGGGATCTTATTGAAACATTATAAGATTATTAAGGGTTTAGACACGCTAAAGGCAGGAAACATGTTCCGATGTTGGGGGAGTCCAGAACCAGGGGCCACGGTTTAAGAATAAGGGGTAAGCCATTTAGAACGGGGACGGGGAAACACTTTTTTCGCACAGAGAGTTGTGAGTGTGTGGAATTCTCTGCCTCAGAGGGCGGTGGAGGCCGGTTCACTGGATACTTCAAGGGAGAGTTAGATAGGGCTCTTAAAGATAGCGGAGTCAGGGGATATGGGGAGAAGGCAGGAACGGGGTACTGATTGGGGATGATCAGCCATGATCACATTGAATGGCGGTGCTAGCTCGAAGGGCCGAATGGCCTACTCCTGCACCTATTGTCCATTGTCATCTACACAGAATCAAAGGTCCCTTCAATGGTGGGGAGGTCAGTAACCGTGATGGACTGGACGGTGTTCACTTTTTTTTATTTGTAGGTTAGGTTAGTTATCTGACATGGGAAACCCTCACTTTCCAATTGCTTTGCACAATGAAGGACTTGGGGAGGGGGGGGGGGGGGGAGGAACCACTATGAAAGGAGCTATGTGTCTCTCTCTCTCTCGCTCTGTCCACAGGCCCTTGTGTTGAGAATGCTTCCTGCTGCAAGCATTACAGGCGTGGGCGAATGCCCCATCACACTTACACCCTGTGCCACTGCTCCTCCTTCAGGTGGCTGGCAGCTTTTCACGGCAGCGCACCTGATTCACCTTCTCCTGCAAATCCCCCCCCCCCCCCCCAACGCTTGAAGGTGAAACCATCCTCGATCAACCGTGGGCCATCTGCCCAACCCGTCGCTCGTGACCGCCGCAAAATATTTCAACCAGTCCCGAAACTACAGAGATTGTCCAACGTCACCTGCAAGGAGCGAAACAAGATTGCTCGCCTTATCAGCTGGATTTCTCTCTAATTGTCTTTTTTTTCCCCCCCGAAGGCAGACTGCAGAGGGAGACAGAGTTCCACTCTGTGCTAATACCGCCCCGGTCAACAAACGCCTCATCCTTCAAAGAAGCCGGCACCCCTGTCGAGCGGTGTCACAGTTACATTAACAGTTCGTCAAACCTGCAATTCAGTTTATTTTAATCAATTCTTCTGCAATGAAAAATATATATTTTTTCAAAAATTGTGCGGCCTGGCTGGCTACACGGACCCGCAAATACACAATGAGCACAATGTAAGAAAAAGGACACAAAGCGCTGGTACGTTTCCGCATGCCTTCACGACTACTTCAATGGCTCTTTATTCTCACACGTACCAGGCTACAGTGAAATAAAGTATGCAGTTCAGTACAAGTATTACAATACAAGTTCAATACAAGTCTTACAATACAAGTGTACTTAGATACTTGGGTGAACATCTCAGATACAGTACATATGTACAGCTGTAGTAGTTGTAGTACTACAATGGAGACGGTATTACAGAGTCAAAAAGCTGGTGTACTCAGCGGGTCAGGCAGCATCTCTGGAGAAAAGTAATAGGTGACGTTTCGGGTCGGGACCCGTCTTCCAGACGAGACTGAAAGTATGGGGGGGGGGGATGGGGGGTGGAGGGGGAATACATTGGAGGCAAGAAAGGGCCAGAACAAATTAGGGCTGGCAACAGATGACCTAAGGAAGGGTGGAGCCCACAATGGTCCATTGTTGGTTGGGGGGGAGGTGTGATGACTAGAGGGGTACATGGATCAGTGGAACTGGTAGGATGACTAGGGTGGGGGAGGTGGGGGGGGGGGAATGCAAGAGTTACTTGAAATTAGAGAAATCAACGTTCATACCGCTGGGTTGTAAGCCACCGGAGCGAAATGTGAAGGGCTGTTCCTCTAATTTCAAATAACTCCTGCATTCCCTCCCCTCAGCCTCTGCCCCCCCCCCCCCCCCGGCCCTCACCCTATATGCACTACCAGTTCCAATGTTCGCATCCT
>JAXLNO010000911.1:0-55232 GCA_038087875.1 Malacoraja senta | reverse complement strand
CCCCCATCTTCTCCTCACCTCCTTCTCTCCATCTCTACCCTCTACTACCACGATCCTCGCCTCTCCACCCCCTCTCCACCTCTCTCACCCTCACACCTCCTCTTCCTCCCCTCTCTCCCTCTCTCTCTCCTCTCCTCTGCTCTCCTTCTTTCTCCTCTCCCCTCTTCTCCTCTCTCCTCTCCGCTCCTCTGCCTCCCTCACCTCCATTCTCCTCTCGCCCCACCCCTCCACTTCTATCCTCCTTTTCTCTCCTCCCCTCTTCACCCCTCTCCTCCACCCGTCCCCTCTCCTCCCCACCCCTGCTCTGCTCTCCCCTCCCCATCCTTATTTCACCTCTCCCCCCTCCCCACTTCTCTCCTCCCCTCTTATCCCCTCCCCTCCTCCCTCACCCCTCCTCCGCTTTGGCCTCCCCTGCAATCCTCACCTCACCCCTCGCCTCTCCTCACCCCTTCTCTCCTCGGCTCCCCGTTTCTCTCTCCCCCCTTCAAATCCAGCACCAGAGGGCAGGAGAGGCGAAGAGAGGAGAGGAGATTAGAGGGAAGCAGGAGGGGAGAATAGAGGGGAGGTGGGAAGAGGTGAGGTGGGCAGAGCAGTGCAGGAAGGAGAGGAGAGCGGAGATTGGGAGGAGGGGGAATGGGAGGGAGGGGAGGATATGATAGTAGAGGTGAGGGGAGAAGAGAGGTTTGGAATGAGGAGAGGAGAGGGTAAGAGAGAGGAGAGGAGGTCAGAGAAGAGGAGATGGGAGGGGAGGACAGAGGAGAGGAGATGAGAGGGGAGGGTGGAGAGGAGAGGGGAGAGATAAGTAAAGGAGAAGAGAGGATGGGGAGGGGGATGAGAGGAGAGAAGAGGGGAGGGGATGAGAGGAGGGGAGAGGAGAGAAGAGGAGGGGAGATGTGGGAAGCCGAGAGGCGTAGATGGAGGGGAGTGGAGAGCAGGGAGAGGGAAGGATTGATGAGGGAGGGGATAGGAGAGGAGCGGGGAGGAGGAGAATAGAGGGGAGGAGTGTGGGGAGGAGGGGGATAAGAGCAGAGGAGAGGGCAGTAGAGAGGAGGAAGAGAGGGAAGAAGAGGAGAGGAGAAGAGCGAGGAGGAGAAGAGAGAGATGTGAGGAGATAGGAGGAGGGAAGGGGAGCAGAGGGGGAATGTGGGGGGGGCAGTGGGTTGAGGAGAGGAGGTGGAAACTGGAGGAGAGGATAGGAGAGGAGGAGAGGAGAAGGAAGGAGAGACGGGGGCACGATAGGAGAGAAGAGGCGGATAGGTAGGGTGGGGAGAGGAGAGGGGAGCTGAGGAAAGGCGTGGAAGGGATGGGGAGGAGGGGAGAGGAGAGGAAGGAGAGGCTAGTTAAGGCAGGAGAGGAAATGAGGAGAGGGAGGAGAGTGGGAAAGAGCAGATGGGAGGAGATAAGGAGCGGAACGAGGAGAGGGGATTAGGAGGGTAGTGGGGAGGAGGGGAGGGGTGGAGAGGACAGGAGAAGAGGGGAGGGGTGGGGTAAGAGAGAAGTGGAGGGGAGAAGAGCAGAGGAGTAGGAAGGAGTGGCGAGGAGAGGATAGGAGAAGAGAGAGGAGAGGAGGGGGAGGGGAGGGAGGGGAGGGAAGGGGAGGAGAGGGGAGGAGAGGGGAGGAGAGGGGAGGAGAGGGGAGGAGAGGGGAGAGGGGAGGGGAGAGAAGAGGAGAGGAAGGAAGTGGGAGGGGAGGGGGAGGAATCTATCACCTCCATATTACCTTTGGTGCTTGACTTGAGGAGGGGGAGGGAACAGAAGAGGAGAGGAGAGGGGAGGAGAGGTGGGGGTGGAGAGTAGAGGGAAGGAGGAGAGAGAGGAGAGGGGGATTGGAGGCGAGATGAGAGAGCAAGATATGGGAGGGGAGGAGAGGGCGGAAAGAGGAGGGGAGAAGTGTGTAGGAGAGGTGAGGAGGGGAGGAGTGGGAGAGTAGAGGAGAGGAGGGGGGACGATGGGATGAGAGGAGGGGAGATGGGAGAAGGGGGAGCAGAGTAGAGGGAGGAGTGAAGAGGGGAGGGAGGGGTGAAGTGGGGAGTGGAGGTGGGATGAGAGGGAAGGAGAGGATAGGGGATTGGAGAAGGGAGAAGAGTTAAGGATAGGGGAGGAAGGGGAGAGGTGAGGGGAAGGGAAGAGTGGAGGAGAGGTGAGGGGAGGAGGGGAGAGGAGAAGAGAAAAGTAATGTGAGGAAGAAGAGAGGATGGGAGGGGAGAGGGGCGGGGGGAGGAGAGGAGAGGAAAGTAAAGTAGAGAGAGAAGGGGCGGGGAGTAGCGAGAGGGGAATACAGGGGAAGGAGGAGAGAGGAGAGGAGAGAGAAGAAGAGCTGAGGGGAGATGGGAGGGGAGAGGAGCGGAGGAGGTGGAAGTGAGGAGAGGGGAGGAGGCGGAGAGAGGAGGGGAGGGGAAGGGGAGGGGAGGTGAGGGGAGGAGAGGGGATGAGAGGGAAGGAGAGGGAAGGAGAGTGGAGGAGAGGGGAGGAGAGGGGAGGAGACGGGAGGAGAGGGAAATGAGAGGGGAGAGGATGGGGAGGGGAGTGGGGAGTAGATGAGAGGAGTATGAAGGGGACGAGAGGAGGGGAGAGGTAAGAAGAGGGAGAGGGGAGGAGAGCAGAGGGGAGGAGAGATGGAAGAGGGGAGGAGCGGAGTGGAGGAGACTGGAGGGGAAAGGAGTTGGGATGAGAGGGGAGATAGGTAGGAGAGGTGAGGGGCGAAGAGAGAAGAGGAGTAGATGAAGGAAGAGCATTCAAAGGCTGCATGGACGAACTACAACAATTGTTCATCCCAGTTTGGCAAAAAAAAAAAAAATCAGGGAAGGTAGTGCATCCGTGGATAACAAGGGAAATCAGGGATAGTATCAAAACAAAGATGAAGCATAGAAATTAGCCAGAAAAAGCAGCCTACCAGAGGAATGGGTGAAATTCAGAGTCCATCAGAGGAGGACAAAGGGTTTAATTAGGAAAGAGAAAATAGATTATGAAAGAAAACTGGGAGGGAACATAAAAACTGACTGCAAACGTTTTTATAGATATGTGAAGAGAAAAAGATTAGTTAAAACAAATGTAGGTCCCTTGCAGTCAGAAACAGTTGAATTGATCATGGGGAACAAGGACATGGCAGAACAATTGAATAACTACTTTGGTTCTGTCTTCACAAAGGAAGACTTAATTATCTGTTGGAAATAGCAGGGGACCGGGGGTCAAATTAGATGGAGGAACTGAGTGAAATCCAGATTAGCCAGGAAGTGGTGTTAGGTAAATTGAATGGATTAAAGGCCGATAAATCCCTAGGGCCAGATAGGCTGCATCCCAGAGTACTTAAGGAAGTAGCCCCAGAAATAGTGGATGCATTAGTGATAATTTTTCAAAACTCTTTAGATTCTGGAGTAGTTCATGAGGATTGGAGGGTAGCTAATGTAACCCCACTTTTTAAAAAGGGAGGGAGAGAGAAAACGGGGATTTACAGACCAGTTAGTCTAACATCGGTAGTGGGGAAACGGCTAGAATCAGTTATTAAAGATGGGATAGCAGCACATTTGGAAAATGGTGAAATGATTGGACAAAGTCAGCATGGATTTATGAAAGGTAAATCATGTCTGACAAATCTTATAGAATTTTTCGAGGATGTAACTAGTAGAGTGGATAAGGGATAACCAGTGGATGTGTTATATCTGGACTTTCAGAAGGCTTTCGACAAGGTCCCACATAAGAGATTAGTATACAAACTTAAAGCACACGGTATTGGAGGTTCAGTATTGATGTGGATAGAGAACTGGCTGGCAGACAGGGAGCAAAGAGTAGGAGTAAACGTGTCCTTTTCAGAATGGCAGGCAGTGACTAGTGGGGTACCGCAAGGTTCAGTGCTGGGACCCCAGCTATTTACAATATATATATTAATGATTTGGACGAGGGAATTGAATGCAACATCTCCAAGTTTGCGGGTGACAAGAAGCTGGGTGGCAGTGTTAGTTGTGAGGATGGTGCTAGGAGGCTGCAAGATGACTTGGATAGGCTGGGTGAGTGGGCAAATGCATGGCAGACGCAGTATAATGTGGATAAATGTGAGGTTATCCACTTTGGTGGCAAAAACAGGACAGTAGACTATTATCTGAATGGTGGCCGATTAGGAAAAGGGGAGATGCAACGAGACCTGGGTATCATGGTACACCAGTCATTGAAAGTAGGCATGCAGGTGCAGCAGGCAGTGAAGAAAGCAAATGGTATGTTAGCATTCATAGCAAAAGGATTTGAGTATAGGAGCAGGGAGGTTCTACTGCAGTTGTACAGGGTCTTGGTGAGGCCACACCTGGAGTATTGCGTACAGTTTTGGTCTCCTAATCTGAGGAAGGACATTCTTGCCATAGGAGGGAGTACAGAGAAGTTTCACCAGATTGATTCCTGGGATGTCAGGACTTTCATATGCAGAAAGACTGGATAGCCTCGGCTTGTACACGCTAGAATTCAGAAGATTGAGGGGGGGTCTTATAGAGACTTACAAAATTCTTAAGGGGTTGGACAGGCTAGATGCAGGAAGATTGTTCCCGATGTTGGGGAAGTCCAGAACAAGGGGTCCCAGTTTAAGGATAAAGGAGAAATCTTTTAGGACTGAGATGAGAAAAAACATTTTTTACACAGAGAGTGGTAAATCTCTGGAATACTCTGCCACAGAATGTAGTTGAGGCCAGTTCATTGGCTATATTTAAGAGGGAGTTAGATGTGGCCCTTGTGGTTAAAGGGATCAGGGGGGTATGGAGAGAAGGCAGGTACAGGATACTGAGTTGGATGATCAGCCATGATCATATTGAATGGCGGTGCAGGCTCGAAGGGCTGAATGGCCTACTCCTGCACCTATTCTCTGTTTCTATGTTTCTATGTAAGAGGAGGCGTGAGGAGAGGAGGGTGAGGAGTGGAGAGGGAAAGAGAGGAGACAAGAGGAACGATAATAATCTCTCACCTCCACGTCATTAGTTATCTTTGTAGCTGTATTTGAGGGGAGGGAGAAGAGAGAAGAGGGGAGTAGATGAGATGGATGGGAAGGAGGGGAATGGAGAGAGGAGTATAGGAGAAGAGGGGAGAACATAGGAGTGGAGAGGTGAGAGAGGGGTGGAGAGGAGAGCGGAGGGAAAGAGATGAGAGGAGAGGGGGAGAGGAGAGGAGAGGGAAGAAATGAGGGGAGAGCAGGGGGAAGGAGAGGAGAGGAGAGGGGAGGATTAGAAGAGAGGAGAGGATGGAAGTGGAGAGTGGAGAAGAGGAGGGGAGAGGATGGCAGGAGGGGAAAGAATGGAGAACAGAGGGGAGAGAAGAAGGCAGGGAGGGGAACAGAGGGGAGGAGAGGAGGGTAGATGAGAGGAGACGGTGGGAGAGGGGAGGGAGCAGAGTGTCGAGAGGGGTAGGGTGTGGAAAAGAGAGGAGGGGAGTGGAAAGGAGAGAAGAGGAGTGGAAGAGAGGAGAGGGGATGAGAGGAAATTGGGGTAGATGAGGTGGGGAGAGTGGAGATAGTGGAGCTGAGGAGTGGAGTGGAGGAGAGGAAGGTAGAGGAGAGGAGAGGACTGCAGGAGAGGGGAGGGGAGGAGAGAGGGAGAGAGAGGGGGGGAAAGAGGGGGAGAGTAGAGGAGAGGAGAAGGGAGGAGAGGGGAGAGAAGGAGGAGGGGCGATGGGAGAGGAGGGGAGGGGAGGGGCAGAGAGGGGAGAGCAGAGGAGGGTAGGAAAGGGGAGAAGTGCGAAGGAGAGGAGCGGAGGTGAAGAGCAGAGGGGAATGATAGGAGGTGAGGAGGGGAGGAGGGGAGAGGAGAGGGGAGGAGAAGTAAGGAGATGAGCAGAGATGGGGGGATAAGAAAGGAGGAGGAGAGAAGCGCGGAGGGAAAGAAAGGAGAGGAGAGAGAGGAGAGGGGAGAGGAGAGGGGAGGAGAGTGGATGAGGGGAGGGGAGAGAGGAGAGGAAAATAAAGTACAAGAGAGGATGGGGAGGGGAGAGGAGAGGAGAGGGGAGGAGAGGATGGGTGAGGAGAGGAGGGGTGAGGAGAGGAGAGGGAATGAGAGGAGAAGAAAAGCGACAATCTCACCTCCATATTATATTATCTTTGTTGCTGGATTTGAGCAGATGGGAGAAGAGAGGAAAGGGGAGTAGAGGATAGGAAGGAGCGGAGTGGAGGATAGGAGAAGAGAGGAGAGCAGGCGGGAGGAGTGGGTAGGTGAGAGTTGAGGGGAGGAGAGGGGAGGGAAAGAGATGAGAGGAGAGGTGGGAGATGGAGGGGAGGGGAGAGGAGAGGAGAGCAGATGAGGAGAGGAGGTGAGGAGAGGAGGAGAGGAGGTGAGGAGGTGAGGAGGTGAGGTGAGGTGAGGTGAGGGGAGGGGAGAGGAGAGGAGGGGATAGGAGGGGATAGGAGGGGAGGGGAAAGGAGGGGAGGGGAGGGGAAGGGGATGATAGGTGAAAATGTGAGAGGAGAGGGAAGGAGAGGGAAGGAGAGGGAAGGAGAGGGAAGGAAGGGAGAGGGATGGGAGGAGAGGAGACAATCTTTCACCTCCACCTTATTATAATTATCGTTGATGCTGGATTTGAGGGGAGATGGGATGAGAGGTGAGGGGAGGAGAGCAGGGGGGGGGAGAGGGGAGGAGGGGACGCGGGTGACGTGCCTCCCCCGACAGCCACCAGCACTATTGGCGAAATCACCTATTAGACCGCCGGTGATGTCACCCGTGAAGTCTCCCCACAAAGACCTGTTGAACCACCACCTGATATGATATCACCCGCCCCTCCAGCAGAGGGCCTGTACCGTACGCGTGTGGGACGGGTTTGTCAGCCTAACCCTAAGTACAAAGTCTGTATTAAATACTGATTACAGGTTTCCATTATCTAGGCCACATTGTATTCCTCCTTACTTATCTCCTTCACGGTTTAGTCACGATTTTACTTCGGAGTCACGTGAGTGACTACGTGAAGAACCCCGCCAGTGCGCCTGCGCGTCATTACGTCAGACGCCTTGACGCAAACGGACGTGAGGAGCAGAGCTCCTCCAGTGGTTTGTAGTTTTTCAACTACAAGGTAAGTAGAAACTTTTTTCATGTTTTCCAGGTCCGTTTACTGTGGGTCTATGGGGATTTTTTCCACAGACGCCATGGAAAAAAACGGACAGGGGGGAAGAGGCGAGCGACACAGCCGACAGAAGTCGGGAAAGTCGGGAGTCTGCGGTTAGAGACCAACCGCCTCTAAACCCCGGTACAGTTGCCAGCGGTGAGCATAGCGACTGTGGACCTGGGGCTGGTGAAAACACAGTCAGCGCCTGTCGGGCAAAAGACGAAGTTTAAATCCCAATGGCCCACGGAGGGAGTCCCAGGCAATGGAAGTAGCTCCAGGGCTAGATACTGCTTTCGAGCGTATTGCCCAAATAGAAAGCCTTTTACATAGGCTGTTGGAGCAAAGTTCACTCAGGGAGGAGTGTACTGAAAGCCAAGCTGCTGGAAACAGCTCAAACAGCTCCTGGTACAGGGCTAGATACTGCTTTCGAGCGTATTGCCCAAATAGAAAGCCTTTTTCATAGGCTGTTGGAGCAAAGTTCACTCAGGAAGGAGTGTACTGTAATCCAAGCTGCAGGAGCAGCTTAACAGCACCTGGCTCAGGGCTGATGGAATGCACCCTCAGGAATGAGGAGCGTGCTACGGGTCATGAGATTTCAGACCCCGACTCTGACGGTGAGGCTGTACAAGGCGATGAAAGGCAGCTGCCAGATGTTCCACCCCTGGTAGTAGGATTCGGTGCCCCGTCAGGGTCAGGAGAGCCATTAGGAAGAACTGGCCTCCTTAATAAATTACTTGGTTTACCATTAGCTGGAACAGCATGAAATGGATGAGACTGCAAGAGTATCTGGAATCAGTTGCAGAGAATATTAAAGCTGCTGGGTTCTGGAATAACTGCTTTTACCAGAATAGCAGGTAACAACCAAAAGATGACGAAGTTGCATCAGCAAGCACTGGGGTTGCTATGCAGCACCCACTTCGAGAAGTGCTATACGGTCTACTATGAATCCGAAATTCGCAGCACTCTGCAAACCAAGTAATATACAAATTACCCAACTTACTCTTTGGAGAGATCTCGGGAGACGTATTAAAGAGTTGGAAGATGAAGCGAAAACAGGATTGATGAAGACATCAATGGTTGTGAAGTCTGTAAAGAGGAAGTATCCTTTCAGACGTCATACGGATCCTGGACCAAGTCGCTCATCAACGCAGGGACGTAGTTGGCGGCCTGCAGCGGGAGCAAGAACCAGTGGGCGTGCTTCCGGGAGAACCCAAGAATCTCAGGGTACTCAAATGACTCAAGAGGTAGGTGGACCTGGTTCTCATGGGAACATACTAACTGGATTAAGTCCAAAAGTTGGAGGCAGGTTACATTTCTTCTATAATAATTGGAAGAAAATTACTTCAGATGTGGTAATCCTGAATAATATACAAGGATTTCGAATTGAATTCAATCCAAATTATGATTTGCCTGTTCAGCATGTTCCTAGCCGAACTCTTCACTTTGTACAAAAAGAAGTGATGGAGGTTCAGGTTGCAATTGAAACCATATATAACAAAGGGGTTATTGAAAAATCAGTCTACCAAAGTCACCAATTTGTGTCAAATATATTCCCTCGATCAAAAAAGGATGGAGGATGTAGGATTCTTGTAGATTTGATAAATCTGAATCCTTTTGTGCAATTTAGACATTTTAAAATGGAAACATTTGTGACTGCCAAACAGCTTATTTCAGAAGCATGTTATATGGCAACTATAGACTTGAAAGATGCATATTATTCAGTGTCTGTTCATTCAGAAGATAGGAAGTATCTTAAATTTAAATGGATGAACCAGTTGTGGCAGTTCAAAGCTCTGCCTAATGGGTTAATATCTGCACCCAGAATATTCACAAAATTGTTAAAACCAATTCTGGGCTTGCTGAGTAGCCAGGGGCATGTACTAGGCATATTTGGATGATGTCTTGATTATAGGAAAGACAAAACAGTCAACAGAAGTATCTGTTGCAGTTGTGAAATCAACTTTTGAAAATTTGGGGTTTCTAATTCATCCACAGAAATCTAGGTTAAAACCATGTACCTCTATTAATTATTTGGGGTTCACAATTGATTCAGTCCAAATGAATATTACTTTGCCCAGGGAAAAGGGTGGATTTGATTAAAGATTGCAGTAATCTCCTAAACGAGCAAAAACCTTCAATTAGACAGGTGGCTCGTGTACTGGGAAAATTAGTAGCAGCATTCCCAGCAGTACAATTCGGACCATTACATTATCAACAGCTGCATAGACTTAAAGAACAGGCACCGAGAATGCATGTTGGTCATTTTGATAGAACCATGCAACTAACAACAAATGCTGTTTCTGATCTGCAGTGGTGGATTCTACATGTCTCAAGCAGTTCCAGCAAAGTGCTGATTGAACAACCTTCCATGATATTACAAACTGATGCCAGTGCACCAGGATGGGGTGCAACTGACTTAACATCTAGCTGAGGAGGCAGATGGAATCAGGAAGAGTCATTGTTACTGCAGACATGGGGAATTAACTATTTGGAGCTTCTAGGATGTTTCTATGGGCTCCAAGCTTATTGTTCTAACACAACTAATAAGCATGTTCAAGTTCAAATTGATAACACAACAGTAGTTGTTTATATTAATGATATGGAATTAAGTCGGTGTCTTGTGACAAAATGGTTAATCAACTTTGGGCTTGGTGTATTGAAAAGAACATTTGGATTTCAGCTATCTATCTACCAGGTAGAATGAACGATAGCAGACACCAGGTCACGAAAAGTTCCATGATAATAAAGAATGGATGTTGAATCAAGAGGTATTCAATGATATAGTCATCAGATTTGGAATGACCGACATCGACTTGAATCATCAGCTATCGAGATATGTCTCATGGAAACCAGATCCAGGAGCAGTGGCGATTGATGCTTTCTCGCTACATTGGGGTGCTATGTTTTCATATATATTTCCACCTTTCTGCCTCATAAGCCAATGTTTGCTTAAAATCAGGCAAGATGCTGCTTCAAGGGTATTGGTAGTACCAGATTGGCCTACACAGCCATGGTATCCGTTAATATTAGAATTAACAACACAAATGTTGATGAAAGTCCCAAAAAAGAGTAATTTATTGCTGCACCCTGTACAGGGGAACAACATCCATTATATGATCGTTTGGATTTGTTGATTTGCAGGTTTTAAGAATGCCTTTTCTGGGACGAGGACTGTCTGAGCATACTGTGGACATGCTTACGGCAGCCTGGAGGAAGAGCACTCAAAAACAGTACCTTTCTTATATTAAGAAATGGGAAGAGTTCTGGGTACAAAAGAATGTGCAATAAAGTACTGCAGATATTTCAAATGTTTAGAATTTCTGTCAAAACTTTATTATGATGAAGGTCTGAGTTGTAGTGCAATTAATTCAGCCAGAAGTGCATTGTCCTCATATTTGGTTCTGGATTCAGAAAGAAACTCAATTGGGTCACACCCAATTGTTTCCAGACTAATGAAAGGAATCTTTAATTCCAAACCACCGAAACCTAGGTACGTGACAATCTGGGATGTAAGTGTGGTACTGAAACTACTTCGTGATGGTCATCAAGTGTGTCTTTACCTTTGGTCAAGCTCAGTATGAAAGTATTCATGTTTATGGCATGAGTGACTGCACAACGAGTGCAAACACTTGGAAAATTACAAATAGACAGTATGGAAGTAACTGAAGACAAGGTTACATTCTATATCTATGACCTACTAAAGCAAATTAGGCCAGGTGTGACAGGATTTAAAATTATGCTGGCAGCATATCCAAATGATCCATGTCTCTGTATTAAGACATATTTATTACAATACATTGAGGTCACAAAGAATTTGAGAATACGGAAACTGGGTTTTTGATCACACACAAGAAACCACACAAGAGAGTTTCAATACAGACTATTTCCAGATGGATAAAAGAAGTCTTAACAGCTGCTGGTATTAACACTTATGTTTTAACGTCTCACTCGTCTAGGGCAGCAGAAATGTCGGCGGCCAGGGCAAAAGACGGCCCCGTCGACCATATCCTCGCAGCCGCCGGGTGGTCCAATGAGTTGATGTTTCAACATTTTTACCATCGGCCTATTGTTAATGCGGGGTTGCTTGCAGAAACTATTTTAAGTTCTGTGTAAATTCCTCTGGTTTAAAGGGGATCTGATTCATTTGATTATTGAAATGAATTACTGCATTTGTGGTACAAATGTTATTATGAATGCATGATTGATTATTCTCGTTCCGAGTCAATCTATGCAGTGAGAAGCCGGGATTGGTCCACGACATGAAATCACAAAGCTTTAAAATCTTCACGTAGTCACTCACGTGACTCCGAAGTAAAATAGTAAGATTAAACGAGAACTTACCTAAGTTTGAAGTTTGATCTTTATTTTATGAGGAGTTACGTAGGTGATTACGTGCCCACCACGACCCTACCCTCTATCATAAAGGTCAGATGGAAGTTCTTGTCTTACTCGTTTTAGTATGAGACTATATTACTTCGGTTGTTGTTTTTTGTGATTTCACACCGCTGCTTTGAAGATTGACGCGCAGGCGCACTGGCGGGGTTCTTCACGTAATCACCTACGTAACTCCTCATAAAATAAAGATCAAACTTCAAACTTAGGTAAGTTCTCGTTTAATCTTACTATTTATAAAGCATTGTATCTTCTTACTATACATTGAAAGTTTTAGTTTTATGCTTATTTAGTTGCTAGCTAGACAGGGCTACATACTGGATAGCTAGGGAGCAAGTGAGACTGAGCCACATACTGGATAGCTAGGGAGCTAGCCAGATGGCAACATATTGGATAGCTAGGTAGCTAGCTAGATAGCTCTATACTGGAAAGCTTGGTAGCTAGCAAATTGAACTACATATCTGGATAGCTAGATAGCTAGCTAGACTGAGCTACATGCTAGATAGATAGATAGCTAGCTAGACTGAGCTACATACCCGGATAGCTGCGTAGCTAGTGAGATGGCTACATAATGGATATATAGATAGCTAGCTGGTCTGAGAAACATACTGGATAGCTAGACAGCTAGCTAGACTGAGCCACATACTGGATAGCTTAATAGCGACCTCGACTGGAGCTACATACCTGGATAGCTTGGTAGCTAGCTAGATGGCTAAATATTGGATTGCAAGGAAGCTAGCTGGACTGAAATACATACTTGGATAGCTCGGTAGCTAGCTAGTCTGAGCAACATACTGGATAGACAATAGGTGCAGGAGTTGGCCATTTGACCCTTTGATCCAGCACCACCATCAATGTGATCATGGCTGATCATCCCCAATCAGTACCCCGTTCCTGCCTTCTCCCCATATCCCCTTACTCCGCTATCTTTAAGAGCCCTATCTAGCTCTCTCTTGAAAGCATCCAGAGAACCTGCCTCCACTGCCCACTGAGGCAGAGAATTCCACACTCACCACTCTCGGAGAGAAAAAGTGTTTCCTCGTCTCCATTCTAAATGGTTTACTCATTATTCTTAAACTGTGGCCCGTGATTCTGGACTCCCCCAACATCGGGAGCATATTTCCTGCCTCTAGTGCGTCCAAGCCCTTAACAATCTTATATGTTTCAATGAGAAACCCTCTCATCCTTCTAAACTCCAGAGTGTACAAGCCCAGCTGCTCCATTCTCTCTGCATATGACAGTCCCGCCATCCCGGGAATTAATCTTCTAAACCTACGCTGCACTCCGTCAATAGCAAGAATGTCCTTCCTCAAATTAGGGGACCAAAACTGCACACAATACTCCAGGTGTGGTCTCACTAGGGCTCTGTACAACTGCAGAAGGACGTCTTTGCTCCTATTTTCAATTCCTCTTGTTATAAACATAGAAACATAGAAACATAGAAATTAGGTGCAGGAGTAGGCCATTCGGCCCTTCGAGCCTGCACCGCCATTCAATATGATCATGGCTGATCATCCAACTCACTATCCCGTACCTGCCTTCTCTCCATACCCTCTGATCCCTTTAGCCACAAGGGCCACATCTAACTCCCTCTTAAATATAGCCAATGAACCTGGCCTCGACTACCCTCTGTGGCAGAGAGTTCCAGAGATTCACCACTCTCTGTGTGAAAAAAGTTATTCTCATCTCGGTTTTAAAGGATTTCCCCCTAATCCTTAAGCTGTGACCCCTTGTCCTGGACTTGCCCAACATCGGGAGCAATCTTCCTGCATCTAGCCTGTCCAACCCCTTAAGAATTTTGTAAGTTTCTATAATATCCCCTCTCAATCTCCTAAATTCTAGAGAGTATAAACCAAGTCTATCCAGTCTTTCTTCATAAGACAGTCCTGACATCCCAGGAATCAGTCTGGTGAACCTTCTCTGCACTCCCTCTATGGCAATAATGTCCTTCCTCAGATTTGGAGACCACAACTGTACGCAATACTCCAGGTGTGGTCTCACCAAGACCCTGTACAACTGCAGTAGAACCTCCCTGCTCCTATACTCAAATCCTTTTGCTATGAAAGCTAACATACCATTCGCTTTCTTCACTGCCTGCTGCACCTGCATGCCTACTTTCAATGACTGGTGTACTATGACACCCAGGTCTCGCTGCATCTCCCCTTTTCCTAGTCGGCCACCATTTAGATAATAGTCTGCTTTCCTGTTTTTGCCACCAAAATGGATAACCTCACATTTATCCACATTATACTGCATCTGCCAAACATTTGCCCACTCACCCAGCCTATCCAAGTCACCTTGCAGTCTCCTAGCATCCTCCTCACAGCTAACACTGCCCGCCAGCTTAGTGTCATCTGCAGACTTGGAGATATTGCCTTCAATTCCCTCATCCAGCTCATTAATATATATTGTAAATAGCTGGGGTCCCAACACTGAGCCTTGCGGTACCCCACTAGTCACTGCCTGCCATTGTGAAAAGGACCCGTTTACTCCTACTCTTTGCTTCCTGTTTGCCAGCCAGTTCTCTATCCACATCAATACTGAACCCCCAATGCCATGTGCTTTAAGTTTGTATACTAATCTCTTATGTGGGACCTTGTCGAAAGCCTTCTGAAAGTCCAGATACACCACATCCACTGGTTCTCCCCTATCCACGCTACTCGTTACATCCTCGAAAAATTCTATAAGATTCGTCAGACATGATTTACCTTTCGTAAATCCATGCTGACTTTGTCCAATGATTTCACCACTTTCCAAATGTGCTGCTATCCCATCTTTAATAAGTGACTCTAGCAGTTTCCCCACTACCGATGTTAGACTAACTGGTCTGTGATTCCCCGTTTTCTCTCTCCCTCCCTTCTTGAAAAGTGGGGTTACGTTTGCTACCCGCCAATCCTCAGGAACTACTCCAGAATCTAAAGAGTTTTGAAAGATTATTACTAATGCATCCACTATTTCTGGAGCCACTTCCTTAAGTACTCTGGGATGCAGCCTATCTGGCCCAGGGGATTTATCGGCCTTTAATCCATTCAATTTACCCAACACCACTTCCCGACTAACCTGGATTTCACTCAATTCCTCCAACTCCTTTGACCCGCGGTCCCCTGCTATTTCCGGCAGATTATTTATGTCTTCCTTAGTGAAGACGGAACCAAAGTAGTTATTCAATTGGTCCGCCATATCCTTGTTCCCCATGATCAACTCATCTGTTTCTGACTGCAATGGACCTACATTTGTTTTAACTAATCTCTTTCTTTTCACATATCTATAAAAACTTTTGCAGTCAGTTTTTATGTTCCCTGCCAGTTTTCTTACATAATCTATTTTTCCTTTCCTAATTAAGCCCTTTGTCCTCCTCTGCTGGTCACTGAATTTCTCCCAGTCCTCCGGTATGCTGCTTTTTCTGGCTAATTTGTACGCATCATCCTTCGCTTTGATACCATCCCTGATTTCCCTTGTTATCCACGGATGCACTACCTTCCCTGATTTATTCTTTTGCCAAACTGGGATGAACAATTTTTGTAGTTCATCCATGCAGTCTTTAAATGTCTTCCATTGCATATCCACCGTCAACCCTTTTAGAATTAATTGCCAGTCAATCTTGGCCAATTCACGTCTCATACCCTCAAAGTTACCTTTGTTTAAGTTCAGAACCATTGTTTCTGAATTAACAATGTCACTCTCCATCCTAATGAAGAACTCAACCATATTATGTTCACTCTTACCCAAGGGGGCACGTACAACAAGACTGCTAACTAACCCTTCCTCATTACTCAATACCCAGTCTAAAATAGCCTGCTCTCTCGTTGGTTCCTCTACATGTTGATTTAGATAACTATCCCGCATACATTCCAAGAAATCCTCTTCCTCAGCACCCCTGCCAATTTGATTCACCCAATCTATATGTAGATTGAAGTCACCCATTATAACTGTTTTGCCTTTGTCGCACGCATTTCTAATTTCCTGTTTGATACCATCTCCAACTTCACTACTACTGTTAGGTGGCCTGTACATAACACCCACCAGCGTTTTCTGCCCCTTAGTGTTTCGCAGTTCTACCCATACCGATTCCACATCCTCGAAACTAATGTCTTTCCTTTCCATTGCGTTGATCTCCTCTCTAATCAGCAACGCTACCCCACCTCATTTTCCTTTCTCTCTATCCCTCCTGAATATTGAACATCCCTGGATGTTCAGCTCCCAGCCTTGGTCACCCTGGAGCCATGTCTCCGTGATCCCAACCATATCATAGTCATTAATAACTATCTGCACATTCAACTCATCCACCTTATTACGAATGCTCCTTGCATTGAGACACAAAGCCTTCAGGCTTGTTTTTACAACACTCTTACCCCTTATACAATTATGTTGAAAAGTTGTCCTTTTTGATTTTTGCCCTGGTTTTGTCTGCCTGCCACTTTTACTTTTCACCTTGCTACCTATTGCTTCTACCCTCATTTTACACCCCTCTGTCTCTACGCTCACACATTTAAGAAACCCTTTCCCTTTAACTCCATCCTCCACTATCCCATTCGACACCCCACCCCCCTTATTCAGTTTTAAACCACCCGTGTAGCAGTGGCAAACCTGCCTGCCAGAATGCTGGTCCCACACCTGTTAAAATGCAATCCGTCCCTTTTGTACAGTTCCCCCTTACCCCAAAACAGATCCCAGTGATCTAAGAATTTAAATCCCTGCCCCGTGCACCAGTTCCTCAGCCACACATTCAGGTCCCTTATCTTCCTGTTCCTGCTCTCGCCAGCACGAGGAACTGGAAGCAAACCTGGAAGTAAAGGCCAACATGCCATTCGATTTCTTCACTGCCTGCTGTATCTGGATGCTTACTTTCATTGACTGATGTACAAGGACCCCCAGAGCCCGTTGTACTTACCCTTTTCCCAACTTGACGCCATTTAGATAGTAATCTGCCTTCCTGTTTTTGCTACCAAAGTAGATAACCTCACATTTATCCGCATTAAACATCATCTGCCATGCATCTGCCCACTGCCCCAACCTGTGCAAGTCACCCTGCATTCTCATTGCATCCTCCTCACAGCTCACACTGCCACCCAGCTTTGTGTCATCTGCAAATTTGCTAATGTTACTTTGAATCCCTCATCCAAATCATTGATGCATATTGTAAATAGCTGCGGTTCCAGCACCGAGCCTTGCGGTACCCCACTACTCCCTGCCTGCCATTCTGAAAGGGACCCGTTAAACCCTACTCTTTGTTTCCTGTCTGCCAACCACTTCTCTATCCATGTCAGCACTCTACCCCCAATACCATGTGCCCTAATTTTGCCCACTAACCTCCTATGCGGAACCTTATCAAATGCTTTCTGAAAGTCCAGGTACACTACATCCACTGGCTCTCCCTTGTCCATTTTCCTAGTTACATCTTCAAAAAATTCAAGAAGATTAGTCAAGCATGATTTCCCCTTCGTAAATCCATGCTGACTCGGACCGATCCTGTTACTGCTCTCCAAATGTTCGGCTATCTCATCTTTTATAATTGACTCCAGCATCTTCCCCACCACCTATGTCAGGCTAACTGGTCTATAATTCCCTGTTTTCTCACTCCCGCCTTTCTTAAAAATAATCAAGAGATATGGGGAGAAGGCAGGAATGGGGTACTGATTGGGGATGATCAGCCATGATCACATTGAATGGGTCTAAGGGCCGAATGGCCTACTTCTGCACCTATTGCCTATTGTCTCCCTCCTACCCTCTCCTCTCCCCTCCACTCATCCCCTCTCCTCCACTCTCCACCCCTCTCCTCCCCTCCACCCCTCTCCTACTTTCTCCCTCCCCTCTCTCCCCTCCCCTCTCCTCTTCTCTCCTCTTCTCTGCTCTGCTCTCCTCTCCCCTCCTCTCCTCTACCCCCCTCTCCACCCCTGTCCTGGGAGAGGGGAGGGGTGCAGAGAGGAGGAGAAGAGAGGGGAGAGATGGGAGGAGGGACAAAGAGAGCAATGGAGAGGAAGGTAGTGGAGGTCAGTGGAGAAGGGAGGGGGGTATAGGAGAGGGGAGGAGGGGAGAGGCGAGGAGAGGAGAGGAGACAATGTCTCACATCCACCATATTACAATTATATTTGGTGCGGGATTTGAGGGGAGGGGAGAGAGACAGGGAGATGGAGGGGGGAGAGAGGAGGGGGGGAGAGAGGAGGGGTGTGAGGGGAGGGCGGGAGAGATGTGGGGAGTAGATTTGGGGAAGAGGAGAGCAGTGGTGAGGAGAGTGGAGGGTAGTAGATGAGATGAGAGGGGAGAGGAGAGAAAAGGGGCGAGGAGGAAAGGAGAGGACCGGGGAGGAGGGGATATGAGAAAGGAGCAGTGGACGGGAGAGGAGTGGAGAGGAGAGGTGGGTGAAGAGGGGAGTGGAGTGAAAAGAGGAGAGGGGAGGAACGGAGAGGTGAGGAGGAGTGGAGACAATCTCTCCTCCACCAATTTGGTGCTGGATTTGAGGGGAGGGGAGAGCAGAGGAGGGGAGGGGATGGAGTCGGAGGGTAGGAGGGGGTATGAGAGTAATGGAGGGAAGGAGAGGAGAGGGGAGGGGAGGTGGAGTCGGAGGGTAGGAGGGGGTATGAGAGTAATGGAGGGAAGGAGAGGAGAGGGGAGGGAGGTGGGTGGACGAGATGAGAAGGGTGGAGAACAGGAGGGAAGAGAGGGAGTGGAGGAGAGAGGAGGAGTGGAGAGGGGAGTAGAGGAGAGGAGAGGGGAGGGGAGAGAGGAGATGAGAGGAGTGGAGGAGAGGGGAGGGGAGAGAAGTGGGAAGGGGAGAGACAAGCGGAAGGGAGGGGAGGGTGAGAGGAGAGGGGTGGGGAGGAGAGGACAGGAGAGGTGAGAGGTGAGGGGGATAGGAGAGGGAGGAGGAGCAGAGAGGAGGTGAGAAGAGGAGAGGGGAAGGGAGGAGAGGAGATGGGAGAGGAAAGGGGGCAGGAGAGGAGGCAATGTCTCACCTACACCATATTTCAGTTATCTTTGGTTCTGGATGTGAGAGGTGGGGAGAGAGAGAGGGAGAGGGACGGGGGGTGGAGAGGAGGGGATAGGGAGAGGAGGGGATAGGAAGGGGAGGAGAGGAGAGCAGTGGATAGGGGAGGAGAGGAGAGGCGGTGAGAGGAGGGGGGAGAGGAGAGGGGTAGTGGGGAGAGGAGAGAGGAGCGAGGAAGCGAGGAGATGTGAGGGTAGGCGAGAAGATGAGGGGAGTAGATGAGCGGAGGAGGTGAGCAGAGGAGGGGAGACAAGGGTGGAGAGGAGAGGGGGGGAGGACAGAAGAGAATAGGGGAGTATAGGAGAGGGGGTGGAGAGGAGGGGAGAGGAGGTGTGGAGAGTAGAGGAGAGGGGAAGTGAGGAGAGGAGAGGTGGAGAGGGGAGGGGTGGAGAGGGGAGGGGAGGGGAGGAGAGGGGAGGGGTGGAGATGAGAGAAGTGGAGAGGGGAGAGGTGGAGAGGGGAGGGGAGGAGGAGAGAGATGGAGAGGGGGTGAGGAAAGGGGGGCAGAGGAGAGGAGAGAGGAGGGGAGGGGAGGGGGTGGGAGGGGGAGTGGAGTGGCGAAGGGAGGAGAGGAGAGGGGAGGAGAGTGGGGAGGCGATAGCAGGAGAGGAGAGGGGGTGGAGAGGAGAATTGAGGAGAGGGGAGGAGGGAGAGTGGTGGAGAGGTGAGGACAGTGGAGGAGAGGGGATGAGAGGAGGGGAGAAGAGAAGGAGACAATAGGTGTAGGAGGAGGCCATTCAGCCCTTAGAGCCAGCACCGCCATTCAATGTGATCATGGCTGATCATCCACAATCAATACCCCGTTCCTGGCTTCTCCCCATATCCCTTGATTCCACTATGTTTAAGAGCCCGATCTAGCTCTCTCTTGAAAGTATCTAGGGAATCGGCCTCCACCGCCCACTGAGGCAGAGAATCCCACAGACTCACAACTCTCTGTGTGATAAAGTGTTTCCTCGTCTCCGTTCTAAATGGTTTACCCTTTATTCTTAAACTGTGGGCCCTGGTTCTGGACTCCCTCAACATCGGGAACATGTTTCCTGCCTCTAGCGTGTCCAAACTCTTAATAATCTAATATGTTTCAATAAGATCCCCTCTCGTCCTAAATTCCGGGGTATACAAGCCCAGCCGCTCCATTCTCTCAGCATATGACAGACCCACCATCCCGGGAATTAACCTTTTGAACCTACGCTGCATTCCCTCAATAGCAAAGTCATTGTGTTCAATAGCCTGATGGTTGTTGGGATGACAGTCAAAACCTTTTTTCCTAAATATCAATTTTCCAGAGAACTTAGATATAAGGTCAGAAGGGCAAAGTTGAAAGGAGATGTGCAGAGCAGGTTTTTTAAACCTGAGATTGGAGAGTACCTGAAGCACACTGCCAGAGTTAGTGGTGGAAGCAAATATAATAGTGGCATTTAAGAGGCGTTTAGATAGGGGCATGAATATACAGGGAATGGAGGGATATGGATTATGTACAGGCAGATAAGAGTTGGGCTTGGCATTATGTTCAGCTTAGGTATTTTAGTTACAAAAATCCTATGACGGAGTCATTAATTTAATTTTAATATCAATTTCTCTCTTTACTTCTGTCACTCTAGATGTGAACCTTAGTGTGTCCATTTCAAGTTCAAGTTCAAGTTCAAGTGAGTTTATTGTCATGTGTCCCTGATAGGACAATGAAATTCTTCCTTTGCTTCAGCACAACAGAACATAGTTGGCATTGACTACAAGGTATTCTATAAATATATACACACATGAATCAATATACTGATAAAGTGCAAATAACAGTTAATGGGCTATTAAAGTTCAGAGTTTTGTCCGAGCCAGGTTTAATAGCCTGATGGCTGTGGGGAAGTAGCTATTCCTGAACCTGGTCGTTGCAGTCTTCAGGCTCCTGTACCTTCTACCTGAAGGTAGTAGGGAGATGAGTGTGTGGCCAGGATGATACTGCCTGGTCCTTGATGATACTGCCAGCCTTTTTGAGGCAGCTACTGTGATAGGTCCCCTCGATGGAAGGGAGGTCAGAGCCGATGATGGACTGGACAGTTTACTGCTTTTTATAGTCTTTTCCTCTCCAGGGCGCTCAAGTTGCCGAACCAAGCCACGATGCAACCGGTCAGCATTTTCATCCAAGTGCAGTAATTGGTTAATAAGGACAATGAAACTGTTCACATTTTATCCATCACTGGTTGCATGTTGGCTCTTGGTAACCACATGTGCATAGCAACAAATTTCATCACAATAGTGAATGCCAATAATCATCAAAGAAAACTTTCAATAGTCAGTCAATAACCATCATAGAAACATTTCAAGAGGATTAGGTTTGAATATATACAATATTTTTTTGTATTGTAATTCTATACATTTGGGTTCACTATGTACATTATGAAAGCGATATAGAAAAATAAAATGTGTTTTTGATGACATTTTTTAGAGGGAGTGTTAGAGAGGGAGGCAAAAGGGGTGGAGGAGAGAAGAGAAGAGGGGGGAGAGAGGAAGGGAGAGAGGAATGGAAGGGGAGGAGGATAGACGAGAGGAGATGAGAAGGCAGAGGAGAGGGGAGGGGAGGAGAGGAGAGGAGAGAATAGGAGAGGAATGGAGAGGAGGGGAGTGAAGAGGGGAGTGGAGGTGAGGAGAGGGGAGGAGAGGAGAGAAGGGAGAAGGGAAGGGTGAAGAGGAGAGGGGAGAGGAGGGGAGAGCAGAGGAGACAATCTCTCACCTAGTCCATATTGCTATTATCTTTGGTGCTGGTTTTGAGGGGAGGAGAGACGAGGGGATGTGGAGAGGGGAGTAGTGGACAGGCGAGGAGAGTTGGAGAGGAGCGGGGAGGAGGGGAGAGGAGAGAGAAAAGAGGAGGAGAGAGGAGGAGAGAGGAGGGGAGAGAAGAGGGGAGGGGAGAAAGGTGTGGAGGGGAGGAGCAAGAGGAGAGGTGAGGAGAGGAGGAGAGGGGAGAGGAGAAAGGAGAGGTGAGGGGGAGAGGAGAGGGAGAGGTAGCAGAGAGGAGGAGAGGAGAGTAGAGGGGAGTAAAAGGGGAAGAGAGGAGATGTGGGGAGTAGATGAGGGGTCAAAGGGAGGGCAGGAGAGGATGAGATGAGATGAGAGGAGAGGAAGAGGAAAGTAAAGGAGAGGATAAGTCAGGGTGGGGAGGGTAGTGGGGAGGGGAGGGGAGGAGAGAGGTGGAGAAGGGAGGGGAGGAGAGGAGAGGAGAGGGGGAGGGTGGGGAGAGAGGAGAGAAAAGTATAGGAGTGGAGGAGCGAATGGGGGGTGGGGTGAGAGGGAAGAGAGAGGTGAGGGAGGCTGAGGAGGGGTGAGGAGGGGAGGAGAGGGGAGGAGAGGGGTGGAGAGGGGAAGAGAAGGGGGAAAGGTGAAGAGAGGGGAGAAGAGGAGAGAGGAGAAAGGAGAGGAGTTGTGAGGAGAGGGTAGGAGGGAAAGGAGAGAAGATGGGTGTGGGAAGATGGGAGGGAGGAAGGGGGGTGAGGAGAGGGTAGAAGAGAGGAGAGGAGAGGAAAGAGAGGCGACAGGAAGCGGGAATGGGAGGGGAGCGGGAGAAGGAAGCGGAGAGGAGGGGAGAATAGAGGCGAGGAGGGAAGAATGGTTGAGGGGAGTAGGGAAGTGGAGGGGAGAGGAGAGAAGAGGGGAGATGGGAGGGGATGGGGTGAGGGGAGAGGAGCGGAGAGGAGGCAAGAAGAGAGGAGGGAATGACAAGAGAGGAGGGGAGGAGCGGAGATGGGAGGATGGAAGGAGAGGAGAGGGGAGCGGAAAGTAAAGGAAAGGAGCGAGAAAAGGAGCGGAGGTTCGAGAGGAGTGAAGAGAATAGAGAGCGGGAGGAAAGGGGGAACTAGAGGAGCGGAGGGGAGAGTAGGGGAGAGTAGGGGGGAGAGGAGGGGAGAGGGGAGGCAAGAGGAGGAGGGGAAGAGAGGAGGGGAGAGAAGAGATGGGATGTAGGAGGAGAGGGAAGAGGAGAGGGGATGAGGGAAGAGTAGAAGAGAGGAGAAGGGAGGAGAGTATGTGTGGAGAGGTGAGGGGTGGGGAGTCGAGGGGGAGCGGTGAATGGAGCGGAGAGGGGAGGGGATGAGGAGGGAGGATGGGGAAGTGGAAGTAAGTAAAGGAGATAAGTAAGGATGGGTAGGGGAGAGGGGAGGAGAAGAGATGGGGAGGGGAGAGGTGAGGAGAGGAGAAAGGATGGGAGAGGAGGGGAGCGGTGAGGAGAGGCGAGAGAATAGAGGGGAGATGGGAGGCGAGGGGAAGTGAGGACAGGAGAGGCAAATAGGAGAGGAGATTAGAGGGAAGCAGAGGAGGGGAGAAGAGTGGGGGGTGGGGAGATGAGAGGAGGGCAGAGGAGAGCAGGAAGGGAAGGAGAGGAGAGAGGGAGAATGGGAGGGGAGGGGAATGGGAGGGAAGGGGAGGATATGACAGTAGATGTGAGGGCAGAAGAGAGGAGTGGAGAGGAGCATTGGAATGAGGAGAGGAGTGGGCAAGAGAGAGGAGAGGAGGAACGAGGAGAGGAGAGGGGATAAGAGGAGAGGAGGTGAGAAGAGAGGGGAGGGATGGAGAGGAGAGGGGAGGAAAGTAGGGGAGTGAAGGTAAAGGAGCAGAGAGGATGGGGAGGGGAGATGGGAGGAGAGTAGACGGGAGGGAAGGAGGGGAGAAAGCAGAGGAAAATAAAGAGAGGATGGGGAGTTGAGAGGAGAGAAGAGGGGAGGGGACGAGAGGAGGGGAGAGGAGAGAAGAGAAGTGGAGGGGAGATGTGGGAAGACGAGGGTAGTAGAGGGAGGGGAGTGGAGAGGAGAGCAGGAGAGGGGAGGGTTGATGAGGGAGGGGATAGGATAGGAGAGGGGAGAAGGAGAAGAGGGGAGGAGTAGAAGAGAGGGGAGGAGTGTGGGGAGGAGGAGGAGAAAAGGAGGGGAAATGTGGGGGGAGGGGAGGAGGGGGTTGATAGCAGAGGAGAGGAAGAGGGAAGAAACTGGAGGAGAGGATAAGAGAGGAGGAGAGGAGAAGGAAGGAGGCGAGGGGAGGGCACGAGAGGAGGAGAGAAGAGAGCGGATAGGAGAGGGTGGGAGTGGAGAGGGGAGCAGAGTTGAGGAAAGGCGTGGAAGGGATAGGGGAGGAGGGGGGAGGAGAGGAAGGGTGGGGGAGGCGAGGAGATGAGGAGGGGAGAGGCTGGGGAATGGGAAGAGCAGAGGAGAGGGGAGAAGAGGAGAGGAGCAGGAAGGAGAGGATAGTAGAAGGTTGGGTAGGAGAAGATAGGATAGAAAATGAGGAGAGTGGGAAAGAGCAGAGGGGAGGAGATAAGGGGCGGAACGAGGAGAGGGGATTAGGAGGGTAAAGGGGAGGAGAGGGTAGGGGTGGAAAGGACAGGAGAAGGGAGGGGAGGGGGGGTAAGAGAGAAGTGGAGGGGAGAAGAGCAGAGGAGTGGGAAGGAGTGGCGAGGGGAGGATAGGAGAAGAGAGAGAAGAGTGTAAAGACTGTTCAAACACATAGTGTCTTCACTCTAGTTTATTGCATACATTGTATTCTTATACACACATATTGCCCTAGCTGTTCGTGGTCCGTTACCGGAGCTAGAGAGCGATCTAGGGGTGGGAAGGTTACATTTATACTGAAGCTAATGGGGAGTGGTTAGTAGTAGTGAGGTCATTATGTTAAAGGAACATGCACGGCTCTACATCCTTCCCCTTGAAAAGGGAAACATAGCAATGAGACAGTGAGACCACGACTCATACGCTAGGCACAAACCCGCGCGTACATCGTCAGGAAAAACTTGAAACATTCAAGCAAACTCCCCGTACGTTCAGGCGGCTTGACCAGACGCCCGGAGCGGGTATGCAGCCCGCCTCCCCCCCCCTCCGAAGGTAGAGCAGGTACCGGGGCAGGAGTGGCGATAGGTGAGCCGAAAGGGGAGTGAGCAGGAGAGGGAGTACGAGGAGACCGGGGAGGAGACAAGGGCACCGCAACGGGCACGCGAGCGGGAGAGGGCTGACCGGGGGGGCCAGGAGGAGCAGCGGGAGAACGGGGCGCCAAGGGTCGCGAGGGCAGAGGAGCGGGAGGCAACGAGGTGGCAACCGGGGGAGCAAAAGGGGCTGTGGGAGGCGGAGCGGGCTCGTTGACCGGCAGCAAATGCTGGCGGGACCGGCGGTAGATTGTGCCCTCGTAGTCAACCAGGTAAGAGCGCGGAGAGTCGGCAAAGCCGATGACAACAGCCAAGCGGTGGTGTCCGGAGGGGGACTGCATCCGGACGACCTGGCCCTTGAAGAGGGGCTGAAGGGGACGGCATGACTTGTCGTGGGAGCGCTTCTGGACGACCTGTTTCTGGGTAATACGCTTCTGGACAGCAGCAGGGCTGCGGACTGCGGGCTGTAGGGACCGCTGGGAGACAGGGATCGGAGGGCGAGTGGTGCGGGACATGAGCCGTTGAGCGGGTGAGCCCATGGCAGGGTCGCGACTAATATTTCGGAGATTCAGTAGAGCGAGATAAAAATCAGAATGCGACAGTCTACAATGTTCCAGCAGCTCCTTGGCACTGCGGACAGCGCGCTCAGCAAGGCCGTTGCTCTGCGGGTACTCCGGGCTGCTGGTGATGTGGCGAAAGTTGTAGGCGGCGGAGAATGCGCGGAACTCAGCACTCGTGAACTGGCCCCCGTTGTCAGACTGCACAGTCACAGGAATGCCAAAGGTCGCAAAGAGGGGTTGCAACTTCCCGATGACCGCAGCAGAAGTGAGGGAGTGCAGACGCACAATCTCGAACCAGCTGGAGTAAGAGTCGACCAGGACCAGGAAATGTTTGCCACGCCACTCAAATATGTCCGTAGCGACCGCCATCCACGCCAGGGCGGGGGCAGGCTGTTGCAGGAGTGGCTGGCGTTGCTGGTGCGGAGAGAGCGTATTGCAGGTTGAGCAGGCAGAGACCCTCTCCCGGATGTCCTGTGCCGTGCTGGGCCAAAAAAATTGGCTCTGGGCCTGGGACAGGGTGGCATCAGCTCCGGGATGGCCGTTGTGGGCAGTTTGGAAATAGTGGTCCCGCAGAGCAGCAGGCACCACAACCTTGTGGCCCTTTACCACCACGCCGTCCTGCAGCACAAGTTCGTCCCGGACTAGGAAGTAGGGCGCAGCACCAGCCGGCAAGGGTGAGCGACGGTCAGGCCAGCCACGACGGATGACGTCTATAAGCTGTTGCAGGGCAGGATCATTGGCAGTGTGGTGAATCAGGGACTGCATCTGCTGGGAAGGCATGAAGTTGACGTTTAGCACCATCAGGTCGGATCACTCGTACGGGTGGCGGGCAGTAGAAGCCAGCGGTGCGCGGGACAGCGTGTCGGCCACAAACATGTCCTTGCCCTTGCGGTACACGATTTGAAACGTAAAGCGTTGGAGTTGCAGCATCATACGCTACAAACGGGAAGAGGCAACGTGGATCGGTTGGTTCAAGATCGTGACCAGCGGCTGGTGGTCGGTTTCGATAGTGAAGGTGTTACCCAGAATGTAGTCCCTGAACTTCGAGCAGGCGAACACCACGGCAAGGAGCTCCTTCTCGATCTGAGCGTAGCGTTGCTCGGTGGGAGTCATGGTGCGGGAGGCGTAGGAGACAGGTAGTTGCAGGCGGTCGTGGATCTGCAGGCAGGCGGCACCGAGACCGAAACTTGATGCATCGCAGGTAATGACGATAGGGCGCTTTAAGTCGAAGAACTTCAGAGTGGGGGTGCGAACCAGCCGGGATTTTAAGTCATCGAAGGCTGCCTGATGCAGCGGGTACCAAACCCAGGCAGTGTCCATCTTGGTCAGTTCCCTCAGGGGCGCACTCAGCTCGCTGAGGTCGGGAATAAATTTCCCCAGGTAGTTCATCATGCCCAAGAAGCGCTGCAGGCTTGGCACGTTGACCGGAGCTGGCATCTCTGAGACCGCAGCTGTCTTCTGTGGGTCTGGTTTCAGACCCTCAGCCGTAAAAACGTGGCCCACGTAGGTGACCTCCGGGACGCGGAAACGGCACTTCTTGGGGTTCAGTTTGAGGTTGATCTCCCGAGCCCGATCCAGGACCAGGCGGAGGTGGAGGTCGTGCTCAGCGACGTCCCTCCCGTACACCAAGATGTCATCGACGATGATAGCACACGGCAGCCCTGCAAATAGCTGTTCCATGGTGCGCTGGAAAACCTCGCTGGCAGAATTGATCCCGAAAGGCATGCGGAGGAAACGGAACCTGCCGAAAGGTATACCAAACGTGGTCAGTAAAGATGAACGTTCATCCAGCGGAATCTGCCAGAAAGAGTTCTTGGCATCGAGGACAGAGAATACAGTGGCTGGGCCAACCTTTGCAGCGACATCCTCCACCGTTCGCATGGGGTAGTGCGGGCGCTTGATGGCAAGGTTTAGGTCCTTGGGGTTGATACAGATCCGAATCTCACTCTTGTCCTTCTTAGCAGCAACGACCATGGTGGAGACCCACCGGGTGGCATCACTCACCTCCTTGATGATGCCCATGGCCACCATCTGGCGTAGAGTGGACTCCACCTTGTCCTTCATAGCAAAGGAGACGCGGTGAGGCGGGCGGACTACCGGGTGGACCTCCGGGTCCACCTCGATTTCGTACTTACAGGGTAGTTTGCCCAATACACCGTCAAAACGGTCGGGGTATTCGCACATGGGATCCATGGGGGTCTGCACCGGGTGGATGTCGTGGTGGAAGGACACCAAACCGAGGTCCTGGCACGCACTGGCGCCCAACAGAGTAACATTCTCAGATTCCAGCAGATGGAAAGAGAGGGGCCGAGAGGCCTTCAGAACTGAGCAGATAAGGGTGGCCTTGCCGACTTGGAATAGCATGCTCCCCCCATATGCACGGCGGCGGGTGTGATCAGCGGTATTGTTCTCACCAGCTCTTATCTGCTGAAAAAGGCTTAACGATATAACATTCGTAAACGCCCCCGTGTCTACCTTAGCAGAGAAGGTCTTCCCATTCACAGTAACTCGAACTGATGGATCAGCTATCAAAGCATGTGCACCCAGGACTAAAAAAACAAGTGATTCATCATGGGAGGAGCTGTTATCAGAATCAGGGAGTTCGACTGGAAGGTATTCGGAGCCATAAACACTATCAGTAGCAGTCAGGTTGTGTAGACTCTTTCTCTGAGCAGAGACAGGCTGGCCCCTGGAACGGCACACTGCGGAGAAGTGATTAAGCTTCCTACACAAATTACAAGTCTTACCCAGAGCAGGGCAAACATCAAATTGATGATTGACAAAGTTGCAGTTTGGGCATCGGCGAGGGTTGACCCTCGCAGGCGCGGGAATGCTACGCTGGCGTGGCGGGCCATCGCGCCGCGGGCGTCCAGCAGCACCGGCATAGTTAATGTCCTCAGCTTCAGGGGGAGATACGGCGTCGACAGCAGCAGACATGCGAGAGGCATGCAAAGCGTCGTTTAAAGTGAGGTCCGGCTTTCTCAGAAGCTCAGCCCGTAGCTTCGCGTCCTGTAGACCGTGAACTAGGACATCTCTGACCATCTGGTCGGGGGTCAACGTCTCCAGGTGGCAACGCCGGGCCAGGTGACGCAACGATGCCACGAAGGTGTCGATGTGCTCCCCGGGTTTCTGGCGCCTGCTGAAAAACTTGAACCGCTCTATAATGCAATTGGTGGGAATGTCACACAGCGCGGCAAATTTATTGATGAGACATACGGGGTCCTCTGCATGCTCACCATCGGCGTACTCAAAAGATTCAAAACGTTCCATGGCCTCCGAGCCAGCCAGGTTGAGGAGCAGATGTGCTGTAACCGCAGGGGTAATATTGAGATGAGCGATGGCGACATAGTGCTGGAAGTCGCGCCGGAAAATAGTCCACCGGTGGACGATGTCGGAGTCAAACACCAGAACGTCAGGCTTTCGACACGAGCTGGCCATAGTACATAAATGGTTGGAAAGGAAATTAAACACTTGGAGAAAAGAAAACAAACCCGATGAACAGGAGACGCAGGGTTAACTTCTTGACACCATGTAAAGACTGTTCAAACACATAGTGTCTTCACTCTAGTTTATTGCATGCATTGTATTCGTATACACACATGTTGCCCTAGCTGTTCGTGGTCCGTTACCGGAACTAGAGAGCGATCTAGGGGTGGGAAGGTTACATTTATACTGAAGCTAATGGGGAGTGGTTAGTAGTAGTGAGGTCATTATGTTAAAGGAACATGCACGGCTCTACAAAGAGGAGGGGAGAGAGGAGGGAAAGCGAGGAGAGGGGTGGAGAGGAGACACTCTATCACCTGCACATTACCTTTCGTGCTTGAGGAGGGGGGATGGGAGAGAAGAGAGGAGAGGGGAGGAGAGGAGGGGGGAAGGAGAGTAGAGGGGACGGGAGGAGAGGGGATTGGGGGAGATGAGAGAAGAGCAAGATATGGGGGGAGGAGAGGTGAGGGAGAGGGGGGAAAGGAGAGAGGAGGGGAGAAGAGGAGAAGAGTGTAGGAGAGGAGGGGAGGAGTGGGGAGTGTAGGAGAGGAGAGGGGATGATGGGATGAGAGGAGGGGAGAGGGGAGAAGGGAGAAGGGGAGGTGTGTCAATCTTACAGGTTGACACACCTTGACTTCACAAGGCATTAATATCTCAGGCAGGAGTTTATCTTGGGACCTTTCCAATGACCAGTAAAAATGAGGGCAGGAACAGATACAGCAACATTTAATTCTAAACATTATCTTTCAGACATTTGTTTATTGATCTAAAGAATGAGGGCATCACAGGCAGAGCAGGCATTTCCTGTTCTTTCCATATTGCCCCTTGTGTGACATGGAGCAAACGTGGAGAATGTTGTGCTTCCATGCACCCATTGTACTCAATCTTTATGGTGTAGAGGCCACAGGTTTGGGGTATGTTACAGAAGTCTTACCACTAAAAACTCCAGTGCATTATGGAGATAAATAACAGTGCATTTCAATGAATTGATTTCAGAGAACGAGATCACCAGGGATTCATGGCTGTGAGTGCTCAAGATGAATCCAATAGAAGTTATGTTATCAAAGAACAGGAATGTTCAATATCCTCAGATATATTGTCAAAGTAAACCCATGGAGTGACTGAGTGGTGGCGCCACCGAGTGGGGCAGCCTCGCCAGCAGCTGTCCGTCCTTTCACCCTTTTCTGTTATTTTTAGTCTGTCAAAAAGTATCGTTTTTGGAGGTCATTTAGTCTTTTTTAATGTGGGGAATGGGGAGGGGGGGATGGGTGGAAATAGGGGAAACCGTTTCCCAGACATTCTGCAGTGTTGTGTTCATTTCATTTTATTTGTGTGGCTGTATGGTAACTCAAATTTCACTGCACCATTTGGTGTATGTGACAATAAACGCAGCTTGAAATGGAAGGATCGATCCAAGGACCTGGTCTCAGAAAGTACATATGAATTTAGTTTTAATGTGAGGAAAAAACCCGTATGTCAGCATGCATCATGAGAAAAGGGCAAAAACAGTATATAATATTTTGTACAAACCAAAGGCAAGCATGGCTTCATAATTCCGCTTCACGTTCTTATAACAGCACTTGTCCTTGTCAATTATTTCTTCAGACTTCATTGGGAAAATAGCCAGTAATGTCGTCGAAATGGTCAGCATCCTGGAAAAACAAACATTGTATCTGATACACTTTGGTGCATAATCTGCAATCATCACTTATTAATTCAAAAACAGATTTATTTAATACAGGACAATTCCAGGATTAAAAAATCACAACTTAAAATTAAAGGGTAACTTCTTCAGGATAGAAATGAGATATTTCTTCACTCAGAATATAATACTTTTTTTTTTTCTAGGGTTCAAATAAATCAGCTTTTAATTGCATTCCAGTAAGATCAAAACATTATCGATTCCAGGAAGTAAACTGCTGCAAAACCACGATTGTAAAAATGAATAAATTGTCAGAGATATTCAGCAGGCCAGGCAGCAGCTGTGGAGGTAGAAGCTGAGTGAATGTTGCAGGTTAATATTCTTTCCTCGCAGCTGGGGAAAGTTGTCAGATGGAGTCAAACTAGAAGGATGAGGGAGATGGTCTGAAGGCCTCCCAGATCAATATTAATGTCAGTGATCCACTCCAGAGCCCAGGGAACTCATCCACTCCTCACTGACACCAACTTCTGGGGCTGTGATGGTCTGAGAAGGAGCAGCAGCATCTTCCCCGTTCCCAGGCCCCAGAGAGAGAGGACATTTATGCGGCATCTTCTGCCCGCTCGCTCTCCATGTCAAAGCTCCCCGGAGTCTCACCTCTGAGCCTTGTGTCCCAGACATGGTCTCGTCTCCTTCAGCAGCTCCTCCTGAGGGTCTCCCTTCCTGAGCTCACACACCCACTTCTCCTAACCTACACACCGACTAAACCCCTCGATCACTGAAGCGTCGCCTCGACGACACCTCACGACCAAACTGCTCCTCACGACCAGACCTCGCCTCGACTAAACTCCACGTCACTGAAACCAACCTCGCGCCCGCCTCCAATAACCAACCGCCGCCTCGTCCTCGCCCCCGCTATTTATAGACCCGGCCTTGGCGGGGGCGGGGCTTGACCACAGCGTCAACGTCAGCGCCCCGCCCCTCCCCTCCCCCCACCGTCTCTCTCGGGCAGTGCGCCTGCGCCACTCACCGCGCTCGGCCCCGCCCCTCGGTTGGGGTGGGGTGGAAGGGGGGGAGGGGGGGCCGAGTCCTCTCCGGGGCCTGCGAACGAGGAAGATGCTGCTGCTCCTTCTTCGTCTCCTCAGACCATCACAATCCCAGGAATCGGTGTCAGTGAGGAGTGTGCTCTGGATTGGATCACTGACAGAAATATTGAGCTGGGAGGCCATTCAGATCATCTCCCTCATCCTTCTTGTTGTCTGTCTCCATCTGACAACTTTCCCCAGCTTTGAGGAAAGAATATTAACCGGAAACATTCACCCAGCTTCTCCCTCCACAGATGCTGCCTGTCTTGCTGATTATCTCCAACAACGTATTATTTTTTCCATTCGTGGTTTTGCAGCAGCCACTGGGTACTGCTCGCCTGCTCCTGACTTCAGTGTGGGGGAAACCCATGATAGTCACTGTCTTCATTGCCACAAATGTTGACACTGATGCCTGTTGGCTGGAAGCTGCAATCTTGAATCTTGACAGGCAACATTTTGGGTCAGGCAGATCATGCCGACCTGCACTTTAAATGCAGTTTCCTCTCTTACTATGATATGGTTTATTACTTCTTAGAATCAATTATATGTTGATCTTTCTCGAATGCAATTAAAAGCATTTTTTTCAACACTTGAAAAATATTCTGAGTGAAGAAATATCTAATTTCTGTCCTGAAGAAGTTACCCTTTATTTTAAGTTGTTGACATTTTATCCTGGAATTGTCTTGTATTAAATAAACAATTGTTATTTAAAAATCTGTTTTGGAATTAATATCTGATGATTACCACTTTGGAAAGTGGTGAAATCATTGGACAAAGTCAGCATGGATTTACGAAAGGTAAATCATGTCTGACGAATCTTATAGAATTTTTCGAGGAAGTAACTAGTAGAGTGGATAAGGGAGAACCAGTGGATGTGTTATATCTGGACTTTCAGTAGGCTTTCGACAAGGTCCCACATAAGAGATTAGTATACAAACTTAAAGCACACGGTATTGGGGGTTCAGTATTGATGTGGATAGAGAACTGGCTGGCAAACAGGAAGCAAAGAGTAGTAAACGGGTCCTTTTCAGAATGGCAGGCAGTGACTAGTGGGGTACCGCAAGGCTCAGTGTTGGGAACCCAGATATTTACAATATATATTAATGGTTTGGACGAGGGAATTAAATGCAACATCTCCAAGTTTGCGGATGACGAAGCTGGGGGGCAGTGTTAGCTGTGAGGAGGATGCTAGGAGGCTGCAAGGTGACTTGGATAGGCTGGGTGAGTGGGCAAATGCATGGGAGATGCAGTATAATGTGGATAAATGTGAGGTTATCCACTTTGGTGGCAAAAACAGGAAAGTAGACTATTACCTGAATGGTGGCCGATTAGGAAAAGGGGAGATGCAACGAGACCTGGGTGTCATGGTACACCAATCATTGAAAGTGGGCATGCAGGTGCAGCAGGCAGTGAAGAAAGCGAATGGTATGTTAGCATTCATAGCAAAAGTATTTGAGTATAGGAGCAGGGAGGTTCTACTGCAGTTGTACAGGGTCTTGGTGAGACCACACCTGGAGTATTGCGTACAGTTTTGGTCTCCTAATCTGAGGAAGGACATTCTTGCCATTGAGGGAGTACAGAGAAGGTTCACCAGACTGATTCCTGGGATGTCAGGACTTTCATATGAGGAAAGACTGGATAGACTTGGCTTGTACTCGCTAGAATTTAGAAGATTGAGGGGGGATCTTATAGAAACTTACAAAATTCTTAAGGGTTTGGACAGGCTAGATGCAGGAAGATTGTTCCCAATGTTGGGGAAGTCCAGAACAAGGGGTCACAGTTTAAGGATAAAAGGGAAATCTTTTAGGACTGAGATGAGAAAAACATTTTTTACACAGGGAGTGGTGAATCTCTGGAATTCTCTGCCACAGAATGTAGTTGAGGCCAGTTCATTGGCTATATTTAAGAGGGAGTTAGAAGTGGCCCTTGTGGCTAAAGGGATCAGGGGGTATGGAGAGAAAGCAGGTACAGGATACTGAGTTGGATGATCAGCCATGATCATATTGAATGGCAGTGCAGACTCAAAGGGCCGAATGGCCTACTCCTGCACCCATTTTCTATGTTTCTATGTTTCTATGCTTAAGGCAAATATGAACTGCAGAAAGAAGCCTGTGATCACCACAACTCCTCCTTCGAAGATCACAGGACTAAGATGTTCAGATGAGCCCGAGATCACCAGCATCTTGCCTTGCAGCGCCATAGACCCAGGTTCGATCCCGAATATGGGTGCTTGTCTGTATGGAGTTTGTATGTTCTTCTCGTGACCTGTGTGTGTTTTCCCTGAGATCTTTGGTTTCCTCCCACACCAAAGAGGTGCAGTTTGCAGGTTAATTGGCTTCGTATAAATGTAAATTCTCCCCAGTGTGTGTAGGATAGTTTCCATGCAGTATCTCTAAACTAAATTGAAAAACTACACTCTTTCCTTGTGCCTTCAACCTCCCAAAGTGCAACACCTCACACATGCTCGGTTTAAACTCTGTCCAAGCAGTCGTTCCAGGTGCGACAGAGATTCACCTGCACCTCCTCCAATCTCATCTATTGCATCCGCTGCTCTAGATGTCAGCTGATCTACATCGGTGAGACCAAGCGTAGGCTTGGCGATCGCTTTGCCGAACACCTCCACTCGGTCCGCAATAACCAACCTGATCTCTCGGTGGCTCAGCACTTCAACTCCCCCTCCCATTCCGAATCAGACCTTTCTGTCCTGGGCCTCCTCCATGGCCAGAGTGAGCACCACCGGAAATTGGAGGAGCAGCACCTCATATTTGGGCAGTTTGTACCCCAGCGGCATGAACATTGACTTCTCCAATTTCAGGTAGCCCTTACTGTCTCCTCCCCTTCTCAGCTGTCCCTCAGCCCTCTGACTCCTCCTCTTCCTTTCTTCTTCCCCGCCCCACCCTACATCAGTCTGAAGAACGGTTTCAGCCCAAAAAGTTGCCTATTTCCATCACTCCATAGATGCCGCCGCCCCGCTGAGTTTCTCCAGCATTTTTATCTACCTGCCATTTCTCCGCCCATTTCTGCATCTGATCTTCATCCCGCCGTATAATCCGACAGCTTCCTCACTGTCTGCAACTCCTCCAATCTTGGTGTCATCAGCAAACTCGCTCAGCCACAGATCACCAGCATCTTCACATACGCGCTCTGATGGAGGGGCAGCGCATCCTGGACATTTTTGCCGCTGTAAATAGAATAAAGCACCTGAGTTCACCGTGTTATTGTGAATGTCGGAGTGGTCACTGCCGAACCTGGCTCTCTTTCAACGCCACGCATCCTATCTACTCATACTGCCTCCTTCATTGAGATGAGAACTTGGACCCTAAGATCCCACTGCACATCAATTCTGTCAATAAAGAAGGGTCTTGACCTGAAACGTCACCCATTCCTTCTTGATCAAGTATGAATATTGCTTTCTTTAACTTCAAGTACACCTGCGCTCACTCTCTCTCCATCCCTCCCCCACCAAAGTCACACCAGCTTGAAGTCTTGAATTTTCATGGCTTTTCACGTCTTGAATTTTCGTGGTTTTAACGCCTTGAATTTTCGTGGCTTTTCATGTCGAATTTTCGTGGCTTGTCACGCCTTGAATTTTCGTGGCTTTTCACGCCTTGAATTTTCGTGGCTTTTCACGCCTTGAATTTTCGTGGCTGTTCATGTCTTGAATTTTCGTGGCGTTTCATGTCTTGAATTTTTGTCGCTTTTCGCGTTGAAATTTAGTTGCTTTTCACGTCCTGAAATTTTGTCGCTTTATGCGTCCTGAGGTTTCGTAGCTTTTCGCGTCCTGAATTCACGTCGCTTTTCGCATGCTGATTTTTCGTCGCTTTTCGCGTGCTTCATTTTCATCGCTTTTCGCGTCCTGAAGGTTCGTCGTTTTTCGCATGCTGAATTTTCATTGCTTTTCTCATGCTGAATTTTCGTCGCTTTTCGCGTGCTGAATTTTCGTCACTTTTCGTGTCCTGAAGGTTTGTCGCAATTCGCGTGCTAAATTTTCGTCACTTTTTGCATGCTGAATTTTCGTCGCTTTTCGCATCCTGAATTTTCATCACTTTTCGTGTGCTGAAATTTCGTCGCCTTTCACGTTCTGAAATTTCGTCGCTTTACAATAGACAATAGACAATAGGTGCAGTAGTAGGCCATTTGGCCCTTCGAGCCAGCACCGCCATTCAATGTGATCATGGCTGATCATCCCTAATCAGTACCCCGTTCCTGCCTTCTCCCCATATCCCCTGACTCTGCTATTTTTAAGAGCCCTATCTAGCTCTCTCTTGAAAGCATCCAGAGAACCTGCCTCGACCGCCCTTGAGAGAGAGAATTCCACAGACTCACCACTCTCTGTGAGAAAAGTGTTTCCTCGTCTCCGTTCTAAATGGCTTGTTCCTTATTCTTAAATTGTAGCCCCTGGTTCTGGACTCCCCCAACATCGGGAACATGTTTCCTGCCTCTAGTGTGTCCACGCCATTAACAATCTTCTATGATTCAATAAGATTCCCTCTCATCCTTCTAAACCCCAGAGTGTACAAGCCCTGCGTGTATGCGTCCTGAAATTTCGTCGCTTTTTGCATCCTGGATTTACATTTCTTTTGGCGTTTTGAATTTTTGTCGCCTTTCGCGTCCTGAATATTCGTTGCTTTTTGCGTGCTGAATTTTCGTTGATTTTTGCATGCTGAATTTTCGTCGCTTTTCGCGTGCTAAAGTTTTGTCACTTTTCGTGTGCTGAATTTTCGTCGCTTTCCACGTGCTAAATTTTCGTTGCTTTTCGTGTGCTAAATTTTTGTCACTTTTCATGTACTGAATTTTCATTGCTTTTCGCAGGCTGAATTTTCGTTGCTTTTCGTGTGCTGAAATTTCGTTGCTTTTCACGTCCTGAAATTTCGTCGCTTTATGCGTCCTGAAGTTTTGTCGCCTTTCGTGTCCTGAATTTACGTTGCTTTTCCTGTGCTGATTTTCGTCGCTTTCCGTGTGCTGAAATATTGTAGCTTTTCACGTCCTGAAATTTCATCGCTTTTTGCATTATGAATTTTTGTCAAATTTCATGTCCTGAAATTTCTTTGCTTTTCATAGAAACATAGAAACAGAAAATAGGTGCAGGAGGAGGCCATTCGGCCCTTTGAGCCAGCACTGCCATTCATTGTGATCATGGCTGATCGTCCCCTATCAATAACCCGTGCCTGCCTTCTCCCCATATCTCTTGACTCCACTAGCCCCTAGAGCTCTATCTAACTCTCTCTTAAATCCATCCAGCGATTTGGCCTCCACTGCCCTCTGTGGCAGGGAATTCCATAAATTCACAACTCTCTGGGTGAAAAAGTTTTTTCTCACCTCAGTCTTAAATGACCTCTCCTTTATTCTGATACTGTGGCCTCTGGTTCTGGACTCGCCCAACATTGGGAACATTTTTCCTGCATCTAGCTTGTCCAGTCCTTTTATAAATGTATATGTTTCTATAAGACCCCCCTCATCCTTCTAAACTCCAGTCCAGTCTTTTCAATCTTTCCTCATATGACAGTCCCGCCATCCCAGGGATCAATCTCGTGAACCTCCGTAGCACTGCCTCAATCACAAGGATGTCCTTCCTCAAATTAGGAGACCAAAACTGTACACAATACTCCAGATGTGGTCTCACCAGAGCCCTATACAACTGCAGAAGAACCTCATTATTCCTATACTGAAATCCTCTTGTTACGAAGGCCAACATTCCATTAGCTTTCTTCACTGCCTGCTGTACCTGCACGCCAACTTTCAGTGACCTGTGTACAAGGACACCCAGGTCTCGCTGTACCTCCCCCGTACCTAACCTAACCCCATTGAAATAATAATTTGCCCCCTTGTTTTTGCCGCCAAAGTGGATAACCTCACATTTATCTATATTATACTGCATCTGCCACGCATCTGCCCACTCACTCAACCTGTCCAGATCACCCTGTAGCCTCTTAACATCCTCTTCACAGTTCACACTGCCACCCAGCTTTGTGTCATCCGCAAACTTGCTAGTGTTGCTCCTAATTCCCTCTTCCAAATCATTAATATATATGGTAAACAGTTGCGGCCCCAACATCGAGCCTTGCGGCACTCCACTCGCCACTGCCTGCCATTCTGAAAAGGACCCGTACACTCCTACTCTTTGCTTCCGTTCTGCGAACCAATTTTCTATCCATGTCAACACCCTACCACCAATACCTTGTGCTCTAATTTTAGTCACAAGTCTCCCGCGCGAAGATTCGTCTCTTTTCGCGTGCTGAATTTTCGGCGCTTTTCGCATGCACAATTTCCGTCGCTTTTCGTGTGTTGAAATTTTGTCGCTTTTCGCGTCCTGAAATGTTGTCGCATTTTGCGTCCTGAAATTCCGTCGTTATTCGTGTCCTGAATTTTTTTTATTTTTGTGTGCTGACATTTCGCCGCTTGTCACGTGCTGAAATTTCGTCAATTTTCATGTGCTAACATTTTGTCGCTTTCCGTGTCCTGAAATTTTGTCGCTTCATGTGTCCTGAACTTTTGTCGCTTTTCGCATTGTGAATTATCGATGCTTTTCGTGTGCTAAAATTTTGTCGATTTTCGCATCCTGAAGTTTCATCGCTTTACGTGTCCTGAATTTTCGTCGCTTTTCACATGCTGAATTTTCGTCACTTTTCATGTGCAGAAATTTCGTCGCTTTTGTCGTCCTGAATTTTCGTTGCTTTTCGCATCCTGAATTTACGTCGCTTGTGGCGTTTTTAATTTTCGTCGCCTTTCCCGTCCTGAATTTTCGTCACTTTTCATGTGCTGAATTTTCGTCGCTTTTCACGTGCTGTATTTTCGTCGCTTTTCACGTCTTGAAGGTTCGTCGCTTTTCATGTGCTGAATTTTCATCGCTTTTTGCGTCCTGAATTTTTGTCGCTTTTGGCGTTTTGGATTTTTGTCGTGTTTCGTGTGCTGAAATTTCATCCAAGTATGTAGTTTAAGCTAGTTAGCTACCTAGCTGTCCAGTATGTAGATCACTCTAGCTAGCTACCTAGCTATCCAGTATGTAGCTCAGTCTTGCTATCTACCCAGCTGTCCAGTATGTAGCCATCTTGCTACCTACCTAGTTATACAGGATGTAGCCATCTAGCTGGCTCAATTGTGATCATGTTTTGTCTTTCTGCTAACTGGTTAGCTCGCGACTAAAGCTTTTCACTACCTCGGTACACGTGAGAATAAATCAATGAGGGGGAAATAATTATATGAGATTGTTACGTGGATTGGTGTAACAACACACCAGTTGTTGTTGTAAAGCTTCAGTTGTTGATGTTGCTCATATTGTATTGCTCCTTTACAGGTGCTCTCCCCTAAATCTCCCCTAAATTTACAGATGCCTTCCCTACTACACCATTTAAAGGTGCCCTCCCCTAATTCACCATTTACAGATGCCCTCCTAATTCACCATTTCAAGGTGCCCTCCCCTAAATCCCCCTTCCATTTAGATGCCCTACCCTAAATCCACATTTACAGGTGCCCTTCCCTAAACCCCCTCTATTTCTAGGCACCCTCCCCTATATGTAGCCATGCGTTATGTAATTTTGTTACTTTTCGTGTCCTGAATTTACGTCGCCTTTGGCGTTTTGAAATTTTGTCACCTTTCGCTTTCTGAATTTTCGTCACTTTTCGCGTGCTGAATTTTCCTCGCCTTTAACGTCCTGAATTTTCATGGCTTTTCGCATCCTGAAGGTTTATCGCTTTTCGTGTCCTGAATTTACGTCGCTTTTCCTGTGCTGATTTTCGTCGCTTTTTGTGTGCTGAAATATTGTAGCTTTTCACGTCCTGAAATTTCATCACTTTTTGCATTATGAATTTTTGTCAAATTTCATGTCCTGAAATTTCTTTGCTTTTCATAGAAACATAGAAACATAGAAAATAGGTGCAGGAGGCCATTCGGCCCTTTGAGCCAGCTGCCATTCATTGTGATCATGGCTGATCGTCCCCTATCAATAACCCGTGCCTGCCTTCTCCCCATATCTCTTGACTCCACTAGCCCCTAGAGCTCTATCTAACTCTCTCTTAAATCCATCCAGTGATTTGGCCTCCACTGCCCTCTGTGGCAGGGAATTCCATAAATTCACAACTCTCTGGGTGAAAACGTTTTTTCTCACCTCAGTCTTAAATGACCTCCCCTTTATTCTGATACTGTGGCCTCTGGTCCTGGACTCGCCCAACATTGGGAACGTTTTTCCTGCATCTAGCTTGTCCAGTCCTTTTATAATTTTATATGTTTCTATAAGATCCCCCTCATCCTTCTAAACTCCAGTGAATACAAGCCCAGTCTTTTCAATCTTTCCTCATATGACAGTCCCGCCATCCCAGGGATCAATCTCGTGATCCTCCGCTGCACTGCCTCAATCACAAGGATGTCTGTCCTCAAATTAGGAGACCAAAACTGTACACAATACTCCAGATGTGGTGTCACCAGAGCCCTGTACAACTGCAGAAAAACCTCATTACTCCTATACTGAAATCCTCTTGTTATGAAGGCCAACATTCCATTAGCTTTCTTCACTGCCTGCTGTACCTGCACGCCAACTTTCAGTGTGTACAAGAACACCCAGGTCTCGCTGTACCTCCCCCTTACCTAACCTAACCCCGTTGAAATAATAATTTGCCCCCTTGTTTTTGCCGCCAAAGTGGATAACCTCTCATTTAACTATATTATACTGCATCTGCCACGCATCTGCCCACTCACTCAACCTGTCCAGGTCACCCTGTAGCCTCTTAACATCCTCTTCACAGTTCACACTGCCACCCAGCTTTGTGTCATCCGCAAACTTGCTAGTATTGCTCATAATTCCCTCTTCCAAAACATTAATATATATGGTAAACAGTTGCGGCCCCAACATCGAGCCTTGCGGCACTCCACTCGCCACTGCCTGCCATTCTGAAAAGGACCCGTTCACTCCTACTCTTTGCTTCCGTTTTGCCAACCAATTTTCTATCCATGTCAACACCCTACCCCCAATACCTTGTGCTCTAATTTTAGTCACAAGTCTCCCGCACGAAGATTCATCTCTTTTCGCATGCTGAATTTTCTGCGCTTTTCGCATGCAGAATTTCCGTCGCTTTTCGTGTGTTTAAATTTTGTCGCTTTTCGCGTCCTGAAATTTTGTCGCATTTTGCGTCCTGAAATTCCGTCGTTTTTCGTGTCCTGGATTTTTTTTATTTTTGTGTGCTGAAATTTCGTCACTTTTCATGTGCTAACATTTTGTCGCTTTTCGTGTGCTGAAATTTTGTCGCTTCATGTGTCCTGAACTTTTGTCACTTTTCGCATTGTGAGTTATCGCTTGTGGCGTTTTTAATTTTCGTCGCCTTTCCCGTCCTGAATTTTCGTCGCTTTTCATGTGCTGAATTTTCGTCGCTTTTCACGTGCTGTATTTTCGTCGTTTTTCGCGTCTTGAAGGTTCGTCGCTTTTCATGTGCTGAATTTTCATCGCTTTTTGCATCCTGAATTTTTCTCGCTTTTGGCGTTTTGGATTTTTGTCGTGTTTCGTGTGCTGAAATTTTGTCGTGTTTCGCGTCCTGAAATTTCGTTGCTTTTCTCGTGCTGAATTTTCATCGCTTTTCACGTCTTAAAGGTTCGTCACTGATCACGTGCTGAATTTTCGTTGCTTTTCATGTCCTGAAGGTTCCTCGCTTTTCTTGTGCTGAAATTTCGTCGTGTTTCGCGTTCTGAAATTTCCTCGCTTTATGCGTCCTGTAATTTCATTGCTTTTTGCGTCCTGAATTTACATTGCTTTTGGCTTTTCGAACTTTCGTCGCGTTTCGCGTCCTGAATTTTCATCGCATTTCGAATGCTGAAATTTTTTCGCCTATTGTGTGACGAATTTTCGGCACTTTTAATGTGCTGAAATTTCATTGGTTTTCGCTTCCAGAAATTTCGTCGCTTTTCACGTGCTGAATTTACATCGCTTTTCGCTTCCTGAAATTTCATCGCATTACATGTGCTGAAATGTCGTTGCTTTCCACGTCCTGAAATTGCATCGCTTTATGCGTCCTGAAGTTTTGTCGCCTTTCGCGTCCTGAATTTACGTCGCTTTTCGTGTGCTGATTTTCGTCATTTTTCATGTGCTGAAATGTTGTAGCTTTTCACGTCCTGAAATTTCATCGCTTTTTGCATCCTGAAGTTTCATCACTTTCGTCACAAAGCTGAACTTTTGTCGCTTTTCGTGTGCTGAATTTTCATTGCTTTTCGCATGATTAAATTTTGTCACTTTACGCGTGCTAACTTTTCGTCGCTTTTTGCCTCCTGAAGATTGTCACGTCCTGAAATTTTGTGTGTGTCGCATTTTGCGTCCTGAATTTTCATAGACTTTCACATGCTGAATTTTCGTCACTTTTCATGTGCTGAAATCTCGTCGCTTTTTGCATCCTGAATTTTTGTCACTTTTCTCGTCCTGAAATTTTGGCGCTTTTCGTGTCCTGAATTTATGTCGTTTTTTTTTTATTTAGTAAAAAAAAGTATTTATTTTTAATAAAAAAAAATAAAAAATTAAATGTTCGGCACGGACTTGAAGGGCCGAGATGGCCTGTTTCCGTGCTGTTATGGTTATATGGTTATATGGTTTTGCATTCTGAAATTTCGTTGCTTTACGCGTCTTGTAATTTCGTTGCTTTTCACGTCCTGAATTTACGTAGCTTTTGGCTTTTTGAATTTTCGTCGCCTTTCACGTCTTGAATTTTCATCACTTTTTGTGTGCTGAATTTTTGGCGCGTTTCGTGTGCTGAAATTTCGTTGGTTTTCATGTCCTGAAATTTAGTTGCATTTCGTATCCTGAATTTTGGTCGCATTTCACGTCCTGAATTTTCGTCGATTTTAACGTCCCGAATTTTCGTCGGTTTCCTTGTCCTGAAATTTAGTCGCTTTACGTGTCCTGAAATTTCGTCGCTTTTTGCATCCTGACTTTCCATTGCTTTTGTCGTTTCGAATTTTCGTCGCTTTTCATGTGCTGAAATTTTGTCGCTTTTTGCGTACTGTATTTTCGTCGCTTTTTTGCATGCTGAATTTTCCTCGCTTTTCGCGTGCTGAAATGTCGTTACTTTTCACATCCAGGTTCATCGCTTTTCGCATGCTGAATTTTCGTCACTTTTCGTGCTGACTTTTTGTTGCTTTTCTAGTGCTAATATTTCATCGCATTTCTCATCCTGAAATTTCGTAGCTTTTTGCATCCTGACATTTGCCCCCTTTTCAAATGCAGAATTTTCGTCACATTTTGCGTCCAAAATGTTCCTCCGTTTTAGTGTCCTGAATTTTCGTACCTTTTTGAATCCTGAATATTCGTACCTTTCCGCATCCTGAATTTTCGTCCCTTTCTGTGTCCTGAATTTTCATCCCGTTTTGCATCCTAAATGTTTGTCGCATTTCACGTCCTGAATTTTTGTAACTTTTCGCGTCCTGAATTGTCGTCACTTTTGGTATGCTGAATTTTTTTTCACTTTTCGCGTCCTGAGTGTTCGTAGCTTTTCGTGTCCTGAATTTATGTCGCTTTTGGCATTTTGAATTTTTTTCGCCTCTTGCGTCCTGAATTTTCGTCACTTTACATGTGCTAAATTTCCGTCGCTTTTCTTGTGCTGATTTTTGTCGTATTTCGCGTCCTGATAGTTTGTCACTGATCGCGTGCTGAATTTTTGTTGCTTTTTGCATTCTGAAATTTCGTCGTATTATTTCTTTTTGCATCCAGAATTTACGTCTCTTTTGGCTTTTTGAATGTTCGTTGCCTTTCGCGTCCTGAATTTTCATCGCTTTTCGTGTGCAGAATTTCCGTCGCTTTTCCCGTCCTGAAATTGCATCGCTTTTCGTGTGCTAAAATGTTGTCCATTTTTGCGTCCTGAAGTTTCGTCGCTTTTCGGGTCCTGAATTTTCATTGCTTTCCACATGCTGAATTTTTGTCACTTTTCCTGTGCTGAAATTTCATCATGTATCGCGTGCTGAAATTTCATCGCTTTATGCGTCCTGAAATTTCGTCACTTTTCTCGTCCTGAATTTACGTCACTTTTGGCGTTTTGAAATTTCATTGCCTTTCAAGTCCTGAATTTTCATCACTTTTCGTGTGCTGCATTTTCGTCGCTTTTCGCGTGCTGAATTTTCGTAGCTTTTCGCATGCTGAATTTTCGTTGCCTTTTGTGTGCTGAATTTTCGGCACTTTTCGTGTGCTGAAATTTCATTGGTTTTTATTTCCTGAAATTTAGTTGCATTTCATGTCCTGAATTTTTGTCACATTTCACGTCCTGAATTTTCGTCGCTTTTAGCGTCCTGTATTTTCATCACTTTTAGCGTCCTGTATTTTCATCGCTTTTGCATGCTGAATTTTCATCGCTTTTCGCGTGCTGAAATTTAGTTACTTTTCACATCCAGGTTCATCACTTTTCGCATGCTGAAATTTTGTTCCTTTATGCGTCCTGAAATTTCGTCGCTTTTCTCGTCCTGAATTTACGTCTTTTGGCGTTTTGAATTTTCGTTGCCTTTCGCTTCCTGAAATGTCACTTTTCGTGTGCTGAATTTTTGTCGCTTTTTGCGTGCTGAATTTTCATCGCTTTTAAAGGCTGAATTTTCGTCACGTTTCACGTCATGAATTTTCTTTGCTTTTGGCGTCTTGAATTTTTGTCGCCTTTCGCGTGGTGAATTTTCGTCGCTTTTTGCATGCTGAATTTTCCTCGCTTTTCGTGTGTTGGAATTGCGTCACTTTTCCTGTGATGAAATTTCATCGCTTTATGCGTCCTGAAATTTCGTCGCTTTCTTCGTCCTGAATTTATGCTGCTTTTGGCGTTTTAAATTTTCGTCGCCTTTCGCGTCCTGAACTTTCATCGCTTTTCACAAGCTGAATTTTCGTCACTTTTCACTTCCGGAAATTTCGTCACTTTATGAGTCCTGAATTTTCGTTGCCTTTCGCGTCCTGAAATGTTGTCACTTTTCGTGTGCTGAATTTTCATATCTTTTCGCGTGCTGAATTTTCATCGCTTTTCACAGGCTGAATTTTCGTTGCTTTTCATGTGCTGAAATTTCGTCGCTTAATGCGTCCTGAAGTTACGTCGCTTTCCGCGTCATGAAATTTGTCGCTTTATGTGTCCTGAAATTTTGTCGCTTTTTGCATCCAGAAAAGCGTGCTGAAATTTCATTACTTTTCACGTCCAGAAGATTCATCGTCTCATGCAGAATTTTCGTCATTTATGCGTGCTGAATTTTTATTGCTTTTATTGCTTTTCTTGTGCTAAAATTTCGTCGCATTTCACGTCCTGAAATTTCGTCACTTTTTGCGTCCAAAATGTTCCTCCGTTTTTGCGTCCTGAATTTTCGTACCTTTTCGAATTCTGAAATTCTGTACCTTTCTGCATCCAGAATGTTCGTCCCTTTCTACATCCTGAATTATCGTCCCGTTTCGTGTCCTAAATATTTGTCGCGTTTCACGTCCTGAATTTATGTCGCTTTTGGCATTTTGAATTTTTTCACCTCTTGCGTCCTGAATTTTCGTCACTTTTCATGTGCTGCATTTTCGTCGCGTTTGGCGTGCTGAATTTTCATCGTTTTTGCATGCTGAATTTTCGTCGCCTTTTGTGCTGAATTTTTGGCACTTTTCGTGTGCTGAAATTTCGTTGGTTTTCATGTCCTGAAATTTATTTGCATTTCTTGTCCTAAATTTTTGTTGCATTTCACGTCCTGAATATTCGTCGCTTTTAGCGTCTTGAATTTTCATCGCTTTTCACATCCTGGTTCGTCGCTTTTTGTGTGCTGACTTTTCGTCTTTCGCGTGCTGAAATTTCGTCACTTTGTCCGTTTTTAGTCGCTTTTCGAGTCCTGAATTTACGTCGCTTTTCGTGCGCTGAATTTTCGTGGCCTTTCGTGTGTTGAAATGTTGTCGCTTTTCACGTCCTGAAATTTCATTGCTTTTTGCGTCCTGAATTTTTGTCACATTTCACATCCTGAAATTTCTTTGCTTTGCTTTTTGCGTCCTGAATTTTAGTCACTTTTCATTTGCTGAAATGTCTTCGTTTTTTGGACCTGAAATGTTGTCGCTTTTTGCGTCCTGAATTTTCGTTGCCTTTTGCGTCCTGGATACATGTCGTTTTTGGTGTTTTGAATTTTTATCGCATCTTGCATCCTGAATTTTAGTCACTTTTCATGTGCTGAATTTTCGTCGCATTTCTCGCTGATGGCGTGCTGAATCTTCGTTGCTTTTCGCGTTGTGAAGGTAACTCGCCTTTTGTGTCCTGAACTTTCATCACTTTTCGTCTGCTGAATTATCGTCACTTTTCACGTGCTGAATTTTCATCACTTTTCGTCGCATACCCCTTATGGCTGAGGGGATCAGGGGGTATGGAGAGAAGGCAGGTACGGGATACTGTTGGATGATCAGCCATGATCATATTGAATGGCGGTGCAGGCTCAAAAGGCCGAATGGCCTACTCCTGCACCTATTTTCTATGTTTCTATGTTTCGCATGCTGAATATTCGTCGCCTTTTGTGTGCTGAATTTTTGGCGCTTTTCGTGTTCTGAAATTTCGTCGGTTTTTGGATCCTGAAATTTCATTGCCTTTAGCATCCTGAATTTTCGTCACTTCTCACGTGCTGAATTTTCGTCACTTTTCATGTGCTGATATTTCGTCGCTTTTTGCGTCCTGAAATTTTGTCGCTTTTCTCGTCCTGAATTTTCGTTCCTTTTCGTGTCCTGAATGTATGTCTATTTTGGCGTTTTGAATTTTTGTCACCTCTTGCATCCTGAATTTTTGTCGCCTCTTGCATCCTGAATTTTCGTCGCTTTTCACGTGCTGAATATTCGTCCATTTTCATGTGCTGATATTTCGTCGCTTTTTGCGTCCTGAAGTTTCGGCGCTTTTCTCGTCCTGAATTTTTGTTGCTTTTCCCATCCTGAATTTACGTCGCTTTTGCCGTTTTTAATTTTCGTCGTCTTTCACGTCCTGAATTTTCGTCACTTTTCATGAGCTGAATTTTTGTCGCTTTGCTCGTGCTGAATTTTCGTCGCTTTTCCCATCCTGAAGGTTCGTAGCTTTTCGTGTGACGAACTTTCATCACTTTTCGCGTCCTGAAGATTCGTCGCTTTTTGCGTGCTGAATTTTCGTCGCTTTTCGTGTGCGGAACTTTCGTCGATTTTCGCGTCTTGAAATTTCGTTGCATTTTGCGTCCTGAAATTTCGTCGCTTTTTCCGTCCTACAATTTCGTCACTTTTCTCGTCCTCAATTTTTGTCGCTTTTCGCCTCCTGGTTTTGCCGTTTGAATTTTCGTCGCCTTTCGCGTCCTGAAATTTCGTTGCATTTTGCATGCTGAATTTTCGTCACTTTTCATCTGCTGAATTGCGTGCTGAATTTTCATTGCGTTGCGTTTTGCGTCCTGAATTGTTGTCGACTTTCTCGTCCTGAATTATCGTCACATTTCACATGCTGCATTTTCTTCCTTTTTGATGTACTGAAATTCCATCGCTTTTCGCATCCTGAATTTTCGTCACATTTCTCTTCCTGAATTTTCATTGCTTATCGCATCCTGAATTTACGTCGCTTTTGCCGTTTTGAATTTTCGTCGCCGTTCCGTCCTGAATTTTCGTCACTTTTCGCGTCCGGAAGGTTCGTCGCTTTTCGCGTGCTGAATTTTCATTGCTTTTCCTGTGCTGAATTTTCATCGCTTTTCGCGTCCTGAATGTTTGCCGCTTCTCGCGTACTGAATTTTTGTCACTTTTCATGTGCTGAAATTTCACGTCACTTTTCATATGCTGAAAGAGACAAAAGTTCAGCACGAGAAATGCAACGAAAATTCAGCACATGAAAAGTGAATAAAATTCAGGACGCAAGAGGCGACAAAATTCAAAACGCCAAAAGCGACCAATTCAGGATGCGAAATGCAATGAAAATTCAGGAAGTGAAAGGCGACAACATTTCACGATGCGAAAAGCGACAACATTTCTGCACTTGAAAATGGACGAAAATTCAGCACGTGAAAAGTAACAAAAATTCAGGATGCAAGAGGCAACAAAAATTCAGAACGCCAAAAGCGACATAAATTCAGGACACGAAAAGCGAAGAAAATTCAGCACATGAAAAGTGACGAAAATTCAGGACTCGAAAGGTGACGATAATTCAAAACGCCAAAACAACGTAAATTCAGGACACAAAAAGCAACGAAAATTCAGGACGAGAAAAGCAACGGAAATTCAGGACGGGTAAAGCGACGAAATTTGAGCACACGAAAAGTGGCGAAAATTCAGCACACAAAAGGCGACAAAAATTCAGCATGCGAAAAGCGACGAAAATTCAGCACGCGAAAATTGACAACAATTCAGCACATGTAAAGTGATGTAAATTCAGGACGCGAAACGCGCGGAATCTTCAGGACGCGAAAAGCAACGAAAATTCAGCATACGATCAGCGACAAACCTTCAGGATGAGAAACGAGACAAAAGTTCAGCACGAGAAATGTGACGAACATTCAGCACATGAAAAAGAATGAAAATTCAGCACACGTAAAGTGATGAATATTCAGGACGCGAAAGGCAAGGAACCTTCAGGATGCGAAAAGCAACCAAAAATGCAGCACGCGATCAGCGACAAACTGTCAGGTCGCAATAAGCGACAAAAATTTTGCACGACAAATGCGACGAAAATTCAGCATGTGAAAAGTGACTAAAATTCAGGATGCAAGAGGCGACAAAAATTCAAAACGACAAAAGCGACAAATTCAGGACACAAAAAACGATGAAAATTCAGGGCGAGAAAGGCGACAAAAATTCAGGACGCAAATAGCGACGAAATTTCAGCACATGAAAAGTTACAACAATTCACCAGGCGAAAACCGACGAAAATTCAGCGCGTGAGAAGCGATGAAAATTCGAGACGCGAAAGGCAAGGAAAATTCAAAAAGCCAAAAGCGACGTAAATTCAGGATGTGAAAAGCGACGTAAAAACAGGATGCGTAAAGTGACAAAATTTCAGAACGTGAAAATTCAGCACATGAAAAGCGAGGAAAATTGAGGATGCGAAAGGTGACGAAATATCAGGATGCGAAAACCGACGAAATTTCAGCACACTAAAAGCGCCGAAAATTCAGCACACAAAAGGCGACGAAAATTCAGCCTTTTAAACTGATGAACATTCAGGACGCGAAAGGCGACGAAAATTCAAAGAGCCAGAAGCGATGTAAATTAAGGACGTGAAAAGCGACAAAATTACAGGATGTATAAAGTGACGAAATTTCAGAATGCGAAAAGCGACGAAATTTCAGCACAAGAAAAGTGATGATAATTCAGCATGCGAAAAGCGACAAAAATTCAGCACGCGAAAAGTGAGCAACTTTCAGGACGTGACATCGGGAACATGTTTCCTGCCTCTAGTGTGTCCAAGCCATTAACAATCTTCTATGATTCAATAAGATCCCCTCTCATCCGTCTAAACTCCAGAGTGTACAAGCCCTGCGTGTATGCGTCCTGAAATTTCGTCGCTTTTTGCATCCTGGATTTACATTTCTTTTGGCGTTTTGAATTTTTGTCGCCTTTCGCATCCTGAATATTCGTTGCTTTTTGCGTGCTGAATTTTCGTTGATTTTTGCATGCTGAATTTTCGTCGCTTTTCGCGTGCTAAATTGTTGTCACTTTTCATGTGCTGAATTTTCGTTACCTTTCACGTGCTAAATTTTCGTCACTTTTCGCATCCTGAAGGTGCGTCACTTTTCGCGTGCTGAATTTTCATTGCTTTTCGAAGGCTGAATTTTCGTCGCTTTTCGTGTGCTGAAATTTCGTTGCTTTTCACGTCCTGAAATTTCGTCGCTTTATGCGTCCTGAAGTTTTGTCGCCTTCCGTGTCCTGAATTTACGTCGCTTTTCCTGTGCTGATTTTCGTCGCTTTTCGTGTGCTGAAATGTTGTAGCTTTTCACGTCCTGAAATTTCATCGCTTTTTGCATTATGAATTTTTGTCAAATTTCATGTCCTGAAATTTCTTTGCTTTTCATAGAAACGTAGAAACATAGAAAATAGGTGCAGGAGGAGGCCATTCGGCCCTTCGAGCCAGCACTGCCATTCATTGTGATCATGGCTGATTGTCCCCTATCAATAACCCGTGCCTGCCTTCTCCCCATATCTCTTGACTCCACAAGCCCCTAGAGCTCTATCTCTCTCTCTCTTAAATCCATCCAGTGATTTGGCGTCCACTGCCCTCTGTGGCAGGGAATTCCATAAATTCACAACTCTCTGGGTGAAAACGTTTTTTCTCACCTCAGTCTTAAATGACCTCCCCTTTATTCTGATACTGTGGCCTCCGGTTCTGGACTCGCCCAACATTGGGAACATTTTTCCTGCATCTAGCTTGTCCAGTCCTTTTATAATTTTATATGTTTCTATAAGATCCCCCTCATCTTTCTAAACTCCAGTGAATACAAGCTCAGTCTTTTCAATCTTTCCTCATATGACAGTCCCGCCATCCCAGGGATCAATCTCGTGAACCTACGCTGCACTGCCTCAATCACAAGGATGTCCTTCCTCAAATTAGGAGACCAAAACTGTACACAATACTCCAGATGTGGTCTCACCAGAGTCCTATACAACTGCAGAAGAACCTCTTTACTCCTGTACTGAAATCCTCTTGTTATGAAGGCCAACATTCTATTAGCTTTCTTCACTGCCTGCTGTACCTGCACGCCAACTTTCAGTGACCGGTGTACAAGGACACCCAGGTCTCGCTGTACCTCCCCCTTACCTAACCTAACCCCGTTGAAATAATAATTTGCCCCCTTGTTTTTGCCGCCAAAGTGGATAACCTCACACATATCTATATTATACTGCATCTGCCACGCATCTGCCCACTCACTCAACCTGTCCAGGTCACCCTGTAGCCTCTTAACATCCTCTTCACAGTTCACACTGCCACCAGCTTTGTGTCATCCGCAAACTTGCTAGTGTTGCTCCTAATTCCCTCTTCCAAATCATTAATATATATGGTAAACAGTTGCGCCCCCAACATCGAGCCTTGCGGCACACCACTCGCCACTGCCTGCCATTCTGAAAAGGACCTGTTCACTCCTACTCTTTGCTTCCGGTCTGCCAACCAATTTTCTATCCATGTCAACACCCTACCACCAATACCTTGTGCTCTAATTTTAGTCACAAGTCTCCCGTGCGGGACCTGATCAAAGGCTTTCTGAAAGTCTAGATACACTACATCCATTTTACTTGTCACATCCTCATTTTCGCGTCCTGAATTTTCGTCATTTTTCCTGTGCTGAACTTTTGTCACTTTTCATGTGCTGACTTTTCATTGCTTTTCGCATGCTGAAGATTCGTCTCTTTTCGCGTGCAGAATTTTCGGCGCTTTTCGCATGCAGAATTTCCGTTGCTTTTCGTGTGTTGAAATTTTGTCGCTTTTCACGTCCTGAAATTTTGTCGCATTTTGCGTCCTGAAATTTCGTCGTTTTTCGTGTCCTGAATTTTTTTTACTTTTTGTGTGCTGACTTTTCGCCGCTTGTAACATCTTCTATGTTTCAATGAGATATCCTCTCATCCTTCTAAACTCCAAGCCCTGCGTGTACGCGTCCTGAAATTTTGTCGCTTTTTGCATCCTGAATTTACATTTCTGTTGGCATTTTGAATTTTTGTCGCCTTTCGCGTCCTAAATATTTGTTGCTTTTTGCATGCTTAATTTTCGTTGATTATTGCATGCTGAATTTCCGTCGCTTTTCGCGTGCTGAATTTTCGTCACTTTTCATGTCCTGAAGGTTGGTCGCTTTTCGCCTGCTGAAATTTCTTCACTTTTCATGTGCTAACATTTTGTTGCTTTTCGTGTCCTGAAATGTTGTCGCTTCATGTGTCCTGAATTTCCGTCGCTTTTCACATGCTGAATTTTCTTCACTTTTCATGTGCAGAAATTTTGTCGCTTTTCGCGTCCTGAATTTATGTCGATTTTGGCATTTTTTATTATTTTCGCCTCTTGCGTCCTGAATTTTCGTCATTTATTATGTGCTAAATTTTCCTTGCTTCTTGACCTGAATTTTTGTCGATTTTCGCGTCCTGATAGTTTGTCGCTAATCGCGTGCTCAATTTTTGTTGCTTTTCGCATTCTGAAATTTCGTCGCTTTACGCGTCCTGTAATTTCATTGCTTTTCGCGTCCTGAATTTACGTCGGTTTTGGCTTTTTGAAATTTTCATCGCCTTTCGTGTCCTGAATTTTCATCACTTTTCGTGTGCTGAATTTTCGTCGCTTTTCTTTTGCTGAAATTTCGTCGCCTTTTGTGTGCTGAATTTTCGGCGCGTTTCGTGTGCTGAAATTTCGTCGTTTTTCAAGTCCTGAAATTTAGTTGCATTTCGCATCCTGAAATTTTGTCGCATTTCACGTCCTGAATTTTCGTCGCGTTTAGCGTCCTGAATTTTCGTCGCATTTCGCATCCTGAATGTTCATCGATTTTCGTGTGCTGAATTTTCGTCTCTTTTCACATGCTGAATTTTCGTCACTTTTCCTGTGCTGAAATGTCATCACGTATCGCGTGCTGAAATTTCGTCGCTCTATGCGTCCTGAATTTTCATCGCTTTTCGAGTCCTGAAATTTCGTCACTTTACAATAGACAATAAACAATAGACAATAGACAATAGGTGCAGGAGTAGGCCATTTGGCCCTTCAAGCCAGCACTGTAGATTGATGATGCATGTGAATCAATCACACTTAGTTGGCATCACTAACTCCACCCCATTATAACATTTATACTAACGCCCATTCCCAGCACCGTTAGTTGAAGCAGCCAGGATGAACTGACAACACCTAGACCTGTAATGCTGCTAAGTTAATGTGCTGAATAAAGATGTGTGTTTTATTTTCTATTTTGTGAGTATTGCTTTACTTCACGATGGCTTCTTCTTGTCGGAAGCCTGAGCCTCTTGTCTTTGATGCCGATATCAGCGAACGCTGGGCCACGTTTGAAATTGATTACCAGCACTACATCAACATTGTACACCGAAATGAACCAGATGCTGTTAAGGCTTCTCTTTTGCTCAACCTTGCGGGACCTGGTGCCCTTCGTCGATCCAGAACATTCCGCTATGCTCCGGCTATCCTTGATGCCCAGGGCCAGGTAATTACACCGGCGGAGTCTCCCGCTGACTCTAATGTTTTGCTGCGTAAACTGGCTCAGATCTGTGACCTGCCCTCAAATCACATTTTGGACAGGGCAAGGTTTTTCTCTCGTCGTCAACTTCCCGGGGAACGAGCGGATGCATATATTTCCTCTTTGATGTATCTAGCACAACGTTGTCGATTTCAGGAAATGCCTGCGGATCAGTTGACTGATCAATTAACGAGGGATATTTTAGTGAATGGTATCACCGATCAAAAGCTCAGATCAGAGCTATTGAGACGGCCAGAGTTGTCGCTAAACGACGCTGCGCATGCATGTAGAACGGCTGAACTTGTTGATCCTATAGACATTCCGCATGAAAGCAATACCATCAATCTGACGGGCCTCACTAGGCAGCGGACATACACAGATAACAGCCGATCTAAGATCCAAGCTAGCCAGGCAGCTCTCAGCGTTCCTTCACAGAAATGTCCTAACTGCGGCTATATACACAGCAGGCAATCCACCTGCCCCGCCCTCGGGAAGGCCTGAAATATCGTAGCTTTTCTCGTCCTGAATTTACGTCACTTGTGGCGTTTTGAATTTTCGTTGCCTTTCGCGTCCTGAATTTTTCTCACTTTCAATGTGCTGAATTTTCGTCGCTTTTCGCGGGCTGAATTTTCGTCGCTTTTCGCGGGCTGAACTTTCATCGCTTTTCACAGGCTAAATTTTCGTTGCTTTTCATTTGCTGAAATTTCGTTGCTTGATGCGTCCTGAAGTTTTGTTGCTTTTCCCATCATGAAATTTTGTCGCTTTACTTGTCCTGAAATTTCATCGCTTTTTACATCATGAATTTCCAGTGCTTTTGTCGTTTTGAATTTTCGTCGCTTTTCATGTGCTGAAATTTCGTCGCTTTATGAGTCCTGAAGTTTCGTCGCTTTTCTCGTTCTGAAATTTTGTCGCTTTTCATGTCCTGAAATGTTGTCGTTTTATGAGTCCTGAAGTTTCATCGCTTTTGTGAATAGTGAATTTTCTTCACTATTCATGTGCTGAATTTTCGATGCTATTCACGTCCAGAAGGTCGCTCGCTTTTCGCGTGCTGAATTTTTGTCGCATATCGCATACTGAATTTTCGTCGCATTCCCTGTGCTGAAATTTTGTCACTTTTCACGTTCTGTAATTTCGTTGATTTATGCCTCCTGTGATTTCATCGCTTTTTCCATCATGAATTTACGTCGCTTTTGGCTTTTTGAATTTTCGTCGCCTTTCGTGTCCTGAATTTTCATCACTTCCTCTTCTCCCCTTTCCTCCCCTCCCCTTTTCTCTCCTCTCCCCTCTCAACTCCTCTGCTTTCCTCCCCACTGCTCTCCTCCTCCCCACATCTTCTCCCCACATCTCCTCTCCCCTCGTCCCCTCCCCTTTCATCCCCCTCCTCTCTCCCTCCACCCGCTCCCTCTCTCTCCCCTCCCCTCAAATACACACCAAAGATAATTGCGATATGGTGGACATGAGAGATGGACTCCACTCCTCTCCTCTCCAGTACACCCCTCTCCTCCCCTCTCTCCTCTCCCCACGTCCCCTCTCCTATCCCATCCTCCCTTCTCCAATACCCTCCACTATCCTCCTCTCCTCTGCTCTCCTCTCCCTCCTCCCATCTCCCATCTCCCCCCTCTCCTCTCCTCCTCTCCTCTCATCCCCCCTCTCTCCTATCCTCCTTCTCCCTCCACTCCTCTACTCTCCTCTCCCATCTCAGGCTGCAGGAGGATCGGGTCTGCGAACTTAATATTCAGGGTTATACATCCTACAGAAAGGACAGGCAGGTGGGCAGAGGAGGGGGTTAGCTCTTCTGGTGAGGAATGGAATTCAGTCCCTTGCGAGGGAAGACATAGGGACTGACGAGGTAGAGTCACTGAGGATTGTTGAGGAATTGCAAAGGCAAGAAGACATTAATTGGTGTTATCTACAGACCCCCAAATAGTAGCCCGGATGTAGGGTGTAAGTTGCAGCAGGAGTTAAAACTGCCATGTAACAAAGGTAATGCCACTGTGGTGATGGGGGATTTCAATATGCAGGTAGACTGGGAAAATCAGGTTGGTTCAGGACCCCAAGAAAGAGAGTTTGTAGAGTGACTCCGAGATGGATTCTAAGAGCAGCTTGTAATGGAGCCGACCAGAGAAAAGGCAATTCTGGATTTAGTGTTGTCCAATGAACCAAATTTGATAAGAGAACTCGAGGTAAAGGAACCGCTTGGAGGTAGTGATCATAATATGATTAGTTTTAATCTGCAATTTGAGAAGGAGAAGGTTAAATTGGAAGTGGCAGTGATGCAGCTGAACAAAGGGGATTATGAAGGCATGAGAAGGGAGCTGGCCAAGGTAGACTGGAAAGGGATCCTAGCAGGAATGACGGTGGAACAGCAATGGCAGGAATTTCTGGGCATAATCTGGAAGACGCAGGATCATTTCATTGCAAAAAGGAAGAAAGATTCTAAGGGGAGTAGGAGGCAACCGTGGCTGGCAAGAGAAGTTAGGGATAGAATAGAACTAAAAGAAAAGATGTATTACACACCAAAGAGTAGCCGGAAGCCAGAGGATTGGGAAACTTTCATAGGACAACAGAAGGAAACAAAACAGGCAATACGGGCTGAAAAGATGAATTATGAAGGGAAGCTGGCCAGGAATATAAAGGACAGTAAAAGCTTCTTTAGATATGTTAAGGTAAAAAGAGTAGCAAAGTCAAATGTGGGTCCCTTGAAGGCAGACACGGGTGAAATTATTATGGGGAACAAGGAAATGGCAGAAGAATTGAACAGGTACTTCGGATCTGTCTTCACTAAGGAAGGCACAAACAATCTCCCAGAAGTACTGGAGGACAGAGGATCTAAGGGGGTCGAGGAACTGAAAGAAAATTTCATTAGGCGAGAAATAGTATTGGGTAGGCTAATAAGACTGAAGGATGATAAATACCCGGGGCCTGATGGACTGCATCCCAGGGTCCTCAGGGAGGTGGTTCTAGAAATAGTGGACGCATTGGTGATCATTTTCCAATGTTCAATAGATTCAGGATCAGTTCCTGTGGATTGGAGGAAAGCTAATGTTATCC
>JAXLNO010000910.1:52500-66754 GCA_038087875.1 Malacoraja senta | reverse complement strand
GGAGCTTTTCAAGAAAGGGGGTGGCATGACAAGGTTATAAAAAATCTATGTGAAATAATGTGCACGCAATGCACATCACAAGCGGGAAGCCCCTCGCGTCCGGATTCCAGAGCCCGCTTAAGGGCCCAGAAAGCTCTGGGGTTTTAGATGCTCTGTGGTGCATTCTGAGCCTTATTTTGGAGCATTTTTGCACCAAATCTATGACCAATATTTCAGAAATAATTTTGGTTGAGCCAAGAGTAATGAGTGGGTGAAATGGGATGATTTGGGTCATTGTTGTATACATTTTTTTAAAAATCAAGAATTGTTGCCCTTGTTTTAATAATCAAGTTGTACTCTTGTAAAATGTTATGTAAAATGTTATTAAGGAGCATGCAAAAACTGCAAATAAAATACTGCATGTTTTTAAAATACTGCATGCAGTAAAGAAAACCTTTTTTTAGAAAATGTTTTGTGTGTTGATTTGATTGCCTGTTACTGTTTGACTGTGTTAGTGTGTGCAGTGCACCTTTAATGGTCCTCCTGAACTAACAACTTCACATCAACTTCAACATGAAATAGTGATGTGAATACAACATTTAGTTCGACTTCAATTTCCATCATGAAAATTGAAGTCAAACTAAATGGTGCATTTACATTACTATGACCGCTTTCAAACTAATCTATTTTACTGTCATACTATTATAACAAATTCTAGTTCCATGATGCCTCATAAACAAGATCACAAATCACATTTTGAATTTGAAATAATGTGATTGTGAATAATTGCAGATCTGCCAAGTTTCATTGAGCATTTCTGTATTTTGATGGCTGAAAATTAGTTTTTGTTGGGGTAATCGGTATTTCTCACATAAATGCAATAGAACGTACTACACGGAAACTGGATTTTTGAAAATTAGTATTTTGCATGCAACCTCATGTATTCTCAAATATTAGTATGGAATATTGAACATCAGTACTACTGAATTGTGAACATTTTTGAAATGTGAATTTATAATTATTGATTTTGATTCCATATCATAAAAATATATAATAACATAACATAAATTTCACAATTCGTCATATGGTTTACCAAACAATCAAACATGCTGTTTAAGGAGGAACTGCAGATGCTGGAAAATCAAAGGTAGGCAAAAGTGCTGGAGAAACTCAGTGGGTGCAGCAGCATCTATGGAGCGAAGGAAATAGGCAACGTTTTGGGCCAAAACCCTTCTTCAGACTGATGGAAGGTGGGGGGGGGAGGGGGAGAAGAAAGGAAAAAGGAAGAGGAGGAGCCCGAGGGCTGAGGGAGAGCTGAGAAGGGGAGGAGACAGCAAGGCCTACCGGAAATTGGAGAATTCAATGTTTATGCCGCTAGGGTGCAGACTGCCCAAGCGTAATATGAGGTGCTGCTCCTCCAATTTCCGGTGGTGCTCACTCTGGCCATGGAGGAGGCCCAGGACAGAGAGGTCGGATTCCGAATGGGAGGGGGAGTTGAAGTCCTGAGCCACCAGGAAGTCAGGTTGGTTAATGCGGACCGAGCAGAGGTGTTCGGCGCAACGATCGCCAAGCCTACGCTTGGTCCCACCGATGTAGATCAGCTGACATCATGAGCAGCAGATGCAAGAGATGAGGTTGGAGGAGATGCAGGTGAACCTCTGTCGCACCTGGAACGACTGCTTGGGTCCTTGAATGGAGTCGAGAGGGGAGGTAAAGCGACAAGTGTAGCATCTCTTGCAGTTGCAAGGGAAAGTGCCCGGGGAGGAGGAGGTGCGGGAGGGAAGGGAAGAATTGACAAGGGAGTTACGGAGGGAGCGGTCTTTGCGGAAAGCAGACGGGGGGGGGGGTGATGGGAAGATGTGGCGAGTGGTGGGGTCACGTTGGAGCTGGCGAAATTGACGGAGGACTATTTGTTGTATGTGACGGCTAGTGGGGTGATAGGTGAGGACTAGGGGGACCCTGCCCTTGTTGCGAGTGGGGGGATGGGGAGAGAGAGAGCAGTGTTACGGGGTATGGAAAAGACCCTGGTGTGAGCCTCATCTATGGTGGAGGAGGGGAACCCCCGTTCCCTGACGAATGAGGACATTGCCGATGCCCTGGTGTGGAACACCTCATCCTGGGAGCAGATGCGGCGTAGATGGAGGAATTGGGAGTAGGGGATGGTGTCCTTACAGGAAGCAGGGTGGGAAGAAGATAAGTCTAGATAGCTATGGGAGTCAGTGGGTTCATAGTGGATGTCAGTCAGAAGTATATCACCTGCGATGGAGATAGTGAGGTCAAGAAAAGGTATGGAAGTGTCGGAAATGGTCCAGGTGTATTTGAGTGCCGGATGGAAGTTAGTGGTGAAGCGAATGAAGTCAGTCAGTTGTGTGTGGGTGCAGGAGGTAGCACCGAAGCAATCGTCGATGTAGCGGAGGTAGAGGTTGGGGATGGGGCCCCGGTACGCCTTGAACAAGGATTGTTCGACGTACCCGACAAAGAGGCAGGCATAGCTGGGGCTCATGCGCGTGTCCATAGCTGTATTTGGAGGAAATGGGAGGAGTCAAATGAGAAGTTATTGACGGTAAGGACCAATTCCGCTAGGGGGATGAGAGTATCAGTGGATGGGTATAGGTTGATTCTCCGGTCGAGGAAGAACCGGAGGGCTTTGAGACCATCCTGGTGGGGGATGGAGGTGTAGAGTGACTGGACATCCATGGTGAAGATGAGGGGATGGGGGCCTAGAGAATGGAATGCCCGGAGACGACGGAGAGTGTCTGAGGTGTCTTGAACATAGCTAGGGAGAGATTTAACCAGGGGGGATAGGATGGAGTCAAGGTATATGGAAATGAATTCGGTAGGGCATGAACAGGCAGAAATGGGACTACCGGGACAGTCAGGTTTGTGGATTTTCAGGAGAAGGTAAAATCTGGCCGTGCGCCGATGGGGAACGATGAGGTTGGAGGCTCGGGGGGGGGGTGGCAGGGAGCCGGAGTGGTTGAAGTCGGTGATGGTGTTAGAGATAGTGGCCTGGTGCTAGTCAGTGGGGTCATGGTCCAGGGGTAAGGAGGAGGAGGTGTCCGAGAGTTGGCGCGTGGCCTCAGCTTTGTAAAGATCGACGCGCCAGACTACCACGGCACCTCCCTTGTCGCCGGGTTTGATAACCCAGTCTGGGTTGTTGTGGAGTGAGTCGATGACTATGTTCAGGGGGGCAGAGATTGGAGTGAGTCAGGGCAGTGGAGAAGTTGAGGCGGTTGATATGCCGAAGGCAGTTTGGATAACAAGTTCTAAAGCCGGAAGGCCATGAGGGGGGGGGGGTCCACGAGGAGGGGGTTCATTGGAGACGGGAAAAGGGATCATCAATAGGGGGCGAGGACTCCTTCCCATGGAAGAACGCTGTGAGGCGGAGGCGATGGTAGAATAGGTCCAAGTCGTGGTGGGTGCGGAACTCATTGAGGTGGGGATGGAGGGGGACAAATGTGAGGCCTCTGCTGAGGACCGACCGTTCGGTGTCGGAGAGGGGGAGGTCAGGGGGGATGGTGAACAGATGGCAGGGATGGGGGTTGGGGCCGGAGGAAGGGAGGTGAGTGGACAGGCAAACATGCTGGCATGATGCTGCATATCATTCAGGTGCTCCTGGTAAATGTCACATACAGATGAGTAGCATGGTAAGTAGAATTTTAAAGAATCACCCACTGTTACTATTGTGCCACGCTGACTAGTATGACTGGAATTAGTTCTTAGTTCACTCTCACTCAGCACGCAGCATGCTGGCATGATGCTGCAAAATCATTCAGGGGCTCCTGAATGTATATTGTCATTTACCACTACTTCTACTAATGCAAAGGCATCCATTGGTCTTAGCCTATATACAGGGCTAGAAATTAACGGTTGCCCGGGTGCCAATGGCCACCTAACGTCCTGCCGGACAACCTAAAAGTCATGTAATTATGCCCGGCTTGGCAAGCACGCGGGACACCTGCCCTTCAACTCTGAGCGGGCTCCCCCTCTCTATCTCTCTCTCTCTCGCTCTCTTTCACTCTCCGTCTCCGTCCACCATCCGTATCCGTATCCGCTGCCGGTTCTCCGCTCTCCCTCGCTCGTCATCCGCCAGGCACGGCCGGCCGCCTTGCACATGCGGACTGCCACGTACAGCACATCCTCCCCCTGCACTTGCGCACTGCCACGGCCAGCACATCCTCCCCTGCACATGCGTACAACCACGGCCAGCATATCATCCGCCGCCCTGGACATGCGCACTCCCATGGCAACTGATCGGCGCCGGGCACTTTCTCTCTCCCTTTGCATTGTGGGACATCTGGCCGCCATTGCTGTCCAGTCACCGTCTCGCCGCGACCGCTGAAAACCAACGGAGAATCACTCTGTGGAGCTGGAGTAACACCCTGGAGTAACTCTTGCTTCTTAGTTTCCTGGTCCTCCAAAAATATTCTAAATGGAATTTAAACTGGAGGTGGTGGAGGGTCCATCATCAAACTCCAAACTCTGAACAATAACAGCCTATTGCACTTTTTCTGTTTATTTATTGTGTATATATATGGTCTATGGTATATAAACACACTGAACTTTTACCTCCTGTTCTGTATTATGTTTACATATTCAGTTGTGCTGCAGCAAGCAAGAATTTTAATTCCGGTGGCGCTATGGAGGCTTGAGTCCAGTGCCAACTAGCTCCGTGCCGAAGAATCTGAAAAGGGGAGAAAATCGGGTCTTACCTGCAGCGATTGCGATCTGAACGGCTGCTTGCTGCGTGACGTCATCAGGCGCGCGACTTTGACGGTATGTCGATGCAACATACCCCCCCCCGTGGGCCAAAAAAATCCGTTAAAGGGAAACTACCAACGGAAGAGGTAGGCCTAACTGAGGCCTCGGCCTCAGTTACAATGACGGCCCAGGAAGACCACACGAAGAAATCAAAGCAGAAAAAGTCTCAAATTGAAGATCTTAAAACTTTTCTCGCTGTTGAAATTAAACAGATTCAACTACAGTTGAAAACCTTTGAAGGAAAATTGAATTTTAAAGAGGAACTTAACTTTTAAGGTAGATTTTAAAGCAGAAATGGATTCTACCGTTCAAGAAACACTGGAAATCTGGAAGAGGTCGAGGGACGATGAGGTCAAGGAACAGATGGAAGTGCTGGAAGCCAGGCTCGTTTTGGTGGAATCGAACGTTAATAGGGAGGTGGTCCCCATTCATCAAACACTTGATCAACATAGAACAGCGATAACCGAACTTGAGAAATGTGTGGCGACAAGTGTGGAAACTGTAAATCGACTCCTTATTGAAAACCAACGCCTCTCCGATATGGTGACCAAATTAAGTGATAAGTGTACCGATCTGGAGGGGCGTCAAAGACGCAAGAATTTAAGAATTGTAGGGGTGAAAGAAGGAATTGAGAGGGAAATGGGCCCTCGGGATTTTGTGGCAGACCTACTACAAAAAGCCTTAAAATTGGATCAAAAACCTTCACTCGGTCGAGCACATAGAGCGCAGGGGCGTCGTACACAAGATGATGCCCATCCAAGACAAATTATAGTAAAGGTGCAACTTGATCATGAATTTGACGGATAATGAAGAAAATTGTCCGTAGCGGACAGCTCTTTTTTGAAGGTACGAGGTTCAGTATTTACCGAGATTATCTGGCAGAGGTCTTCAAGAAAAGAGCGCTGTTCACTGAGACAAAAAGAATACTGAAGAAGGTACCTGAATTGAGATACGGCTTGCTTTACCCCGCAAGACTAAGAGTCACCTACAAGCAGAAGGAGCAATTTTTTACAGACATCGAAAAAGCACTGGAATTTGCCAAAGAAATCGGGAACGTGACCACAGACTGAAGAATTTACATTACTCCTCAGGAGTCAAGGATTAACGGGACCGCCAGATTTAAAAGGACCTTTAAAGTTCTTTTAAGAGCTTTAAGGACATTCGAAAACCGAAATGGATGGTGGACATTGGAGAAAACCGTGGGTTTATATTTTTTAATCTATTTTTATTTTTAGTATAAACTCTAAGAACAATAATATCATAGTTATGACCAATTGTTATTAATCACTATTACTATTTAGTATATTTATATCTAACTATATATGTAACTACTAATACTTATTAAATATCTATATTACTACTAAAATTATTAACATTTATATTACTCATAAAAATTTAATACTGGGTACGATTGATAACAATGATTAGTAACTAACAGTCTCTGGTTAACGTAGAAATGAGTTACATACTTATATTCTATAGGAATATCTGCAAGAGGTAATTCAGCCTACGTCATAATAAGGTTTGACGGTTTTTCTCTTTATTTTTCAATTTAAAATAAAATTTATAGATTTAGCGAAGATATTAATATGGTATGTAGAGAATAATAACGTTGTGAATTTATGCTGTTTTTGGACTTTTCTGCTGGGATATGTGCGTATATATGTATGCATATGGGTATGTGTATATATATATATATATGTATGTGTGTGTGTATGTATGTGTATATATATATGTTTGCTACTCCCAAAGAAGTTAATTGATTGTCAGAAATATTCTCTTTTTTTTTCTCGGGCACGGAGCTGTGATTTTTTTTTTACAAAGGCTACGGAAGTCTTTAGAATTCTAGCCACGTTAGTGTGGCTATCACTAACTACACTAATTGTAGATGTAGTTTTTTTTCTTTCACCCTATACTAACCAATTCTATCACTTTTTTCACTTTAAATATTTTTATAACTTAATGTTTGAATGGAACAACAAGACTAATTCAAGGAGATGTGTTCGGAAGAGCGATGTATATTATTTAAAATTCATCTATTTGAGGTTCGGGAGCAGGGTCAGGTTTTATGTGTTGCACCTTCTGCTCGGTTATAGACCACCTTAGAAACAATATGCAAGATGTTAATATGACAAGAGGGGGTGAGGGAATAACATTTTGTAGTTGGAATGTTAAGGGAATCAATGAACCAATTAAGAGAGGTAAAGTTTTGGCACATCTAAATTCAATCAAAACAGATATAATATTCCTTCAAGAAACACACCTTAAAAAGGAATCTCAACATAGACTTAAAGCTAAGTGGATCGCTGAATCATATCATTCCTCTTTTTCCCATGTCCAGAAGAGTTGCAATATTAATTCGTAAAGGAATACCTTTTACGCATTCATCAACAATAGCGGATATTGATGGTAGATATATTATATTAGTTGGAGAGTTAAATGGAGAAAAAGTGATTCTTCTTAATGTATATGGGCCTAATTTTGATAACCCTATGTTTTTTAATAAAACATTTAATATAATTCCTGAATTCACACAATATAAATTAATAATTGGAGGAGACTTCAATTGCACCTTAGATTCATACTTAGATAGATCATCAAGGCAAAAAAAAGTAAAATCTCAATCAAGTGTATTTTTAAATTCATTTATTAATACCACTAATATTAAGGATGTCTGGAGAATTGAAAATCCAACTGGACGGGAATATTCATTTTACTCACCAGTACATAAAACATACTCAAGAATAGATTATTTTTTAGTTGACTCCACGTTTATCCCATTTACTTACAACTCAAAATACCATAATATTATAATCTCAGATCACGCACCTGTAACATTCATGATGAAATTAAATGGAATGTCCGAGAAACAAACATATTGGAGATTTAACCCACAAATTTTGAACGAAAGATCATGTCAGGAATATCTTATTAAACAGATTCAAATATTTTTTGAGGTAAATGACAACCCTGACACACCTACTTCTCTTATGTGGGAAACGTTTAAAGCGTTTGTTCGAGGTGCATTAATTTCTGCTCAAGTATTTTATAATAAAGAGAACAGGATTAAACAACAAACATTGGAAAGGGAAATCAAGGAACTAGATATAGAAAATGCGAGAATGCCATCTATATTAAAACATAATAAAATTGCTGTATTGAAATATAAATTAAACAAAATGTATTCAGAACAAGTAATAAAACTTTATCAAAAAACCAAACAATTACATTTCGAGTTTGGAGACAAACCACAAAAACTATTAGCACGTCAGTTACGAAAAATGGAAGGGGAAAAAATAATTCATAAAATTAGAACAGATACAGGAGAATTATTAAAAATGCCCAAGGATATAAACGAGAGATTTCTCCAATACTATCATAATCTTTATTCAACTAAAACTGTAGTACAACCAGAAGGAATAGCAGATTTTTTACTAAAATGTAATTTAAAAGGTTTAGACTCAAACGATAGAGAATTATTAGAAGGGGAGATTACGATAAAGGATATTGAAGAGTCTATTGGTTCTTTAAAAAATGGTAAAGCAGTAGGACCAGATGGTTTAGGCTCTGAATTCTATAAACAATTTTATGACTTGCTCTCCCCACGTTTACAAAGGCTGTATGAGCATATCTATACTCAACAGAAACTTCCAGATACTTTAAATGAATCTATAATAACACTTATTCCTAAAGTTGATAAAGATCCGGAAGATCCGGGATCATATAGAGCAATTGCACTTTCAAATACAATTCAGAAAATATTAACTAAAATACTAGCGCATAGATTAAGTACAGTGATGAATAAATTAATACACCCTGACCAAACAGGCTTTATTCAGAAACGGTACTCATATTATAATCTAAGAAGATTATTTAATATTATATATTCTAAGAGAATTATTAATGAAGATCTAGCAATAATCTCACTTGACGCTGAAAAAGCTTTTGATCAGGTTGAATGGTCCTATTTATTTTCGGTGATGGAAACAATGCAGCTAGGGGAGAAATTCTGCACATGGATAAAACTGTTATATACAAACCCTACGGCTAGAATATTAACAAACCAAAGGTTGTCATCTAAATTCAGCCTATCTAGAGGTTGTAGACAAGGATGCCCATTATCTCCATTATTATTTGCGCTTGCTATTGAGCCACTCGCAGAAAGAGTTAGGGGTCATCCAGAAATACATGGGTATAACACAAAGGATACAGTGAATAAAATTTCTCTATACGCAGATGATGTACTAATTTACATTACAAAACCAGAAATTAGTATTCCAAACTTATTAAAGCTAATAACCCAATTTGGTTCACTCTCAGGATACAGAATAAATTGGAATACAAGTGAAATTATGCCAATAAGGGAATACAACAAACATATAATACAACAATTTCCATTTAAAATAGTGAACGAAAAATTCAAATACCTAGGCATTTACGTAACTAAGACATATACATCATTATTTAAAGCAAATTTTCACCCATTACTGAACAAACTACATAAGAATATTCAATATTGGAAAACACTTCCTATCTCAATGGTTGGCAAAATTAATGCCATAAAAATGATTTTTTTACCGCAAATATTATACCTTTTTCAGACAATTCCGATATATTTGTCAAAAACCTTTTTTTTTAAATTGGATTTCATTGTTAATGATTTTATCTGGGATTATAAGAATCATAGGATAAACAAAAGACATTTGTGTAAATCAAAAATAAATGGAGGCTTGGATTTACCAAACTTTCTGTTTTGTTTTTGGGCAGTTAATATTAAAAATATGAATTTCTGGTTGGAAGAAATAGATCAACAACCAGATTGGTTAAAAATGGAAAAGGAAGATTGTTTACCTTTTGATATCGGCTCGATATTATTTGCTACGTCTAAATTAAACAAAAAAATTTATATGGAAAACCCTATAATATTTAGTGCTATACGAATTTGGAAACAATTAAAAAAGATTAAAATTAGATAATTTATCACTTTTTCTTCCAATTGTGAATAACCCTTTGTTTAAGCCCTCATGGTTGGACAGGGGTTTTACACAATGGAAGAATTACGGAATTAAAAATATGGGACAACTTTACAAGGAAGGCACTTTTCTTACATTTCAGGAGTTGCAACAGACTTATGGACTTCGAGGAAATGATTTTTTCAGATATCTTCAACTCAGAGATTATGTCAAATCGAATACTCAAAATTTTCGAATTGGAAATTCAGAAATTCTTGATGAATGTTGGAATAAACATCCTAATACAGAAAAATTAATATTTTATATATATAATATTTTATTAGACAGTGACATTCCATCGACGGACTTACACAGACAAACATGGGAAAAAGAATTAAATCAAATAATAACGAAAGATACTTGGGAAGAAAGTTTACAACACATACATCAATGCTCATTAAATGCCAGACATTCTTTAATACAATTTAAAGTAATACATAGGTTACATTATTCAAAAACAAAATTACATAAAATCTTTCAACATATCTCACCTATATGTGATAAATGTCAACATTTAGAAGCTAACTTATCTCATATGGTTGCAAACTATAAAAATAAAAAAATTCTGGGTAAATATTTTCAGTATAATATCTAAAGTGACCAGCACACAATTGGACCCGGATCCAAAATTAATAATACTCGGAAAATTAGAATTAAATCAACACAAAGAAACTTTATTGATTATAGTATAATAACAGGAAAAAAATTAATTCTAAAATTTTGGAAAGGCCCTATAACCCCCACAATCAAAATGTGGATTATAGAAATGACGGAGACCTTAAACGTGGAAAGAATCAGATTTTCCCTGTTGGACAAACAGGAATTATTCGTTGGAACATGGTCTCCCTTTATTGATTATTTAAAGGGTCAGAATGGTTCAGCACAGGAACCTGACTAACACTCGGGCTAAAGAATGGATGAAATGTTATACTCTGAAATGTACGAATATATCTCGAACAAAGTTTTTTATTTTAATAAATGTTTCCATTCTTCTTTAACTATCTTTTTCTTTTCGGTTTTTTTTTGTTTGTTTTTGTTTTCTCTCTCTCTTTTCTTCTCTCTCTTTTCTTTCTTTACTTCATCTATCTTTTTAGTTTTATCTAGTTTAAAAAAAACAAAAAAAGGCAAAAGGTATTGGAGACAATGTAATAATAATTGAGAATATTATCAATTTAAAAATGTAAGACTGGTAATGATGTCTGAAGAAGGGTTTCGGCCCGAAACGTTACCTATTTCCTTCGCTCCATAGATGCTGCTGCACCGCTGAGTTTCTCCAGCATTTTTGTGTACCTAATGATGTTAATATGTTGTGTACTTATCTCCAATAAAAAATATTTTCAAAAAAGCAAGCAAGAATTTCATTGTCCTATCTGACGCTAAAACTCTCTTGACTCTTGACTTGGACTTAAGCAAAAAAAGGGTTCTTGGGGAAAAAATTCCAAAATACCTTAAATTTAGTTGCATCTGGTTGGGTAACGATGGTAGGGTGAAGACTATTCCATGCTTTAATTGTGCGGGGGAACTCCATGGAGCAGGCAGCAGCTCTGGATAGAAGAAATTGGGTGAAGTTTCAGGTAGAGACCCTTCTTTAGACTTCCTCTGGTTTAAGTGTTTTTAGTTTAATTTAAAGATACAGCATGGAAACAGGCCCTTCGGCCCACCGAGTCCACGCCGACCATCGATCACCCGTACACTAGTTCTATCCCACACATTAGCGATGTAAGCCAAGAGTGTTTTATTCTCTCACATATCAGTTAGAACAATGAAATCCTTACTTGCAGCAGCACAACAGAATATGTAAACATGGTACTCTGTAAACAATGTTATAAACGAGAAAACAAAACAGTGTATATGTATTGGCCCTGTCCCACTGTACGAGTTCATTCAAGTGCTCTCCCAAATTTTAAAAAACCCTCAAACTCGAGGTAAGCACGGAGAATGAACGTAGCGGGTACGTCGGAGCTCGGGGACGTCTCTTAGCGGCTCTTAAAACTAACGATAGGTACTCGGGAAACGCGGGAAGCTCAGGAAGACTCGTGAAGATTTTTCAACATGTTGAAAAATGTCCACGAGAGCCCCGAGTACCGACGAGCGGCCATTACCGTAAATCTCCGAGTTCGAATCAGGGCAAACTCAGGAGAACTCATTGAATGAACTCGTACAATGGGACAGGGCTTTATTAAAAAAAAAATAATAATAATAATTGTAATTTTTTATTAGAGGTATCTGCATATCATAGTCCAACCCATTACAAACTTTGTATAACGATTACATATTAAGTATCCAGGGTTCCGGGTACCCAGTTACCAAAGTACCTGGGGTCCTCCTTTATCGGTTACATATTAACGTTGCCTCTAATTATTTATTTATCTTTATAGATAATAAAAATAAAGAAATAAAAAGAAGAAATTAGAAAAGTAAGATAAACTATCAATAATACAAATTAGGAGATGGGTCCATAGGTCAGAAAACGTAACTATTCATCCAGTCCTGGGTTCAGGTTTCAGTCAGGCCTCCGCGCCGGCCCAGTCTACCCCTTCAGATAATCTATAAATGGAGACCATATTTTAGTAAATAATTCTGATTTGTCAATTAAGACATATCTAATTTTTTCCAAATATAAGGTCTCCGACATCTCCATAATCCACATCTTAATTGTGGAGGTTGCAGGATTTTTCCAAAATTTTAATATTAATTTTTTCCCAATTATTATACTGTAGTCAAGGAAATTTCTTTGGTTTGTTGTAAGTTTTAGGTATTGTTCTGATATGCCCAATATTATTAATTTAGGATCGGGATCCAGTTAACGACAGATGGCGCAATGGGCTAAGTGTTTGGCTGGCAACCGGAAGGTAGCCGGTTCGAATCCCGCTTGGAGTGCATACTGTCGTTGTGTCCTTGGGCAAGACACTTCACCCACCTTTGCCTGCGTGTGAATGTGTGTGAGTGATTGGTGGTGGTCGGAGGGGCCGTAGGCGCAGATTAGCAGCCACGCTTCCGTCAGTCTGCCCCAGGGCAGCTGTGGCTACAGAAGTAGCTCACCACCACCGAGTGTGACTGAGGAGTGAATGAATAATGCGATGTAAAGCGCTTTGAGTATTAGAAAGGCGCTATATAAATCCAATCCATTATTATTATTATTATTAACTACAGAGATTATTTTAAAAATATCCATCCAATAATTTATAATTTTTATACAATTTACAAAGGTATGGGTTAAATTAGCTGATGAGTATTGGCATTTATCACAAATAGGAGAGATATGAGGAAAGATTCTATTTAATTTTGTTTTTGAATAATGCAATCTATGTAGTACTTTAAATTTATTAATGTCTGGCATTTAATGAACATTGATGTATATGTCGTAAACTTTCATCCCAAATATCTTTTGATATAGGTTGGGCTAATTCCTTTTCCCATGCTAATCTATATAATTCCGTCGACGGAGTCTCACTGTCTAAAAGAATATTATAAATATATGATATTAATTTATCTGTATTAGGGTGTTCATTCAAACATTCATCTAGAATCTCTGGTTCTCTAGTTCTGTATTCTTGTGTATGTGATTTAACATAATCTTTAAGTTGTAAGTATCTAAAAAAATTATTTGAATGTAATCCATAATTCTGTTGTAGTTCCTGAAACGAAAGAAAAATACCGTTTCTATAAAGATGTCCCATCTTTTTAATTCCATGATTTTTCCATTGTACAAAACCTTTATCCAACACTGAGGGTTTAAATGAAGGATTATTTGCAATGTGGAGAGAAAATGATAAATTATCCAATTTTAATGTCTTTTTTAATTGTTTCCAAATTCTAATTCCACTATATATTATAGGGTTTTCACTATAGATTTTTTTATTCAGTTTTGTAGGAGCTAACAGGATTGGACCAATTTCAAAAGGCAAACAATCTTCCTTTTCCATCTTTAACCAGTCTGGTTGTTGATCCATATCTTCCAACCAAAAATTCATATTTTTGACATTGACTGCCCAAAAATAAAATAAAAAAATTGGTAAAACTAATCCTCCGTTGGTCTTGGGTTTACATAGGTGTTTTTTGCTTATTCTGTGATTCTTATAATCCCAAATAAAACTTGTCACAATAGAATCGACTTTTTAAAAGATTTTTTTTGGGAGATATATCGGGATTGATTGAAAGAGGTATAGCAATTGCGGAAGGAAAATCATTTTTATAGCATTAATTCTACCGAGCATTGAAATGAGAAGTGTTTTCCAGTATTGAATATTCTTATGCAATTTATTAAGTAAAGGCATGAAATTTGATTTAAATAGATGGTTATATTTCTTTGTCACATAAATTCCAAGGTATTTAAATATTTCATTAACTATTCTAAAAGGTGAGTGTTGCAATATATATGAATTAGGTTCCGTTATTGGCATAATCTCACTTTTATTCCAATTAATTCTATATCCTGAAAATAAACCAAATTTAGTTATAAGATTTAACAAGTTTGGAATGCTGATTTCTGGGTTTGTAAT
>JAXLNO010000909.1:508699-556667 GCA_038087875.1 Malacoraja senta | reverse complement strand
CAACCAACATACAAATGCCTAAGCTGCTGTTTGGAGAAAACCTAGCAAAGAAGCTAAAAGGACTTGAATGAAGAGTCAAGAACCTTGAGTGGCATGATGATGAAACCACCGATGATGAGGAGAGCGGTGCGAAGGCAGTATCCCTACAGGCGGAATACTGGTGCTGGAGAAGGAACAAGCCGATCATTCTCGTATACACGTTGGCGTGCTGCACCGGGGATACGTGGAGGTTACAATGTGCCTACCAGAAGCGGACAATTGCCGGTGGGAAACCCCGAGGTCTGGTCTGGTAAGGAATACAATAAATGTTTCACATTCACAAGTAGGGGGAAGGTTACAATTCTTCCTAAAAGAAATGATTCATTTATTCTAAATAGCATTGTAGGATTCAAAATTGAGTTTCTATCCACATTTGGATCCTCCAAGGCAAGGAAATTCAAACTGGTCACGAATTTTCTCAAAAGAAGAGAATAAGTTGATCAAAGGAGAATTAGAAACTTTAACCAAAAAGGGGGTAATAGAGAAGTCAGTAGAACAACACCATCAGTTTGTATCAAATATTTTTCCAAGAACAAAATAGGATGGTGGATGTAGAATGATATTGGATCTGACAAATCTTAACCTTTATGTACAATACAAACATTTCAAAATGGAAACATTTACTAATGCAATTCAGCTAATCATAGAAAATTGCTACATGGCAAGCATAGATCTGCAAGATGCATATTATTCCGTGGCAATGCATGGTAATGATAAAGATATTTGAAATTTAGATGGATGGGTCAGTTATGGCAATTTAAAGCATTGCCCAATGGTCTGATTTGAGCACCAAGATTATTCACTAAATTGCTCAAATCAATTTTATCTCTGTTAAGAGCTGAGGGCCATGTATTAATGGCTTATTTAGGGGATATCCTCATTGTAGGGGACACTTTGGCTGCTGCAAAATTGTCAGTATCCAGAGTCAAATACATTTTTGAGAAATTAGGTTTCATTATTCACCTACAAAAATCTAAATTGTTACCAGGCAAAAAGATTGATTACCTAGGGTTCACAATTAACTCCGAACACATGGTAATCACTTTGCCAAAAGATAAAAGCTGCAGCTAATTGAAGGTTGCATAAAACTAATTAACGAGGACACGCGTTCAATTAGAGAAGTGGCAAGCTTGCTAGGCAAATTAATTGCAGGGTTTCCAGCGGTCACGTTTGGACCATTGCATTATCAATGTTTACAGAGAGCTAAGGTACAAGCGTTAAAAATGAATAGAGGGCATTTTGACAGGCCCATGAAATTAACAATTTAATCCATTACAGAAATAGAATGGTGGATTAACAATGTTTCTAATGCTTCCAGAAAAGTTCTGGTAGAAACACCTTCCGTCACTCTACAGACTGATGTAAGTGCGCTGGGTTGCGGCGCTACTAACATGATTTCCAGCCGTGGAGGTAGGTGGAATGTGAATGAAGTACCTTTGCTGGAAAATCTGGGAATCAATTACCTAGAGCTATTAGGCGCATTTTACGGCCTTAGAGCTTATTGCACTGATATGGGAAATGTGCATGTTCAGGTGCAGGTTGACAATACTACAGCTGTAGCATACATAAATCACATGGGTGGTATAAAATCAGAATCATGTGATAAATTAGCAAATGAAATTTGGACCTGGTGTATTGCCAGGAACATTTGGCTGTCAGCAATATATTTACCAGGTAAATTTAATACAATTACAGACAAAAGATCATGTAAATTTAATGATAATACAGAATGGATGTTAAATCGGAAAATATTCACACAAATTATAACACAATTTGGAATGCCAGAAATTGATCTGTTTGCATCAAGATTGAACCACCAGTTTGCCTAAGTATGTGTCATGGGAACCTGATCCTGGAGCAGTAGTGGTGGATGCTTTCTCGCTACATTGGGGTGGTATGTTTCTGTATGCGTTTCCGCCATTTTGTTTAATCCACAGATGCATACAGAAAATTAAACAAGATTCAGCCTCAGGGATTTTGGTAGTACCAGATTGGCCTAAACAGCTATGGTACCCACTGGTGTTAAAAATAATCAAAAAAAACCTTATGGTTATTCCAAAGCAGATAAAACTGCTTGTACACCCTGTGACTGATGAACCACATCCTTTACATGATCATATTGATTTGTTGATTTGCAGATTCTAAGAAGGCCATATCTTGGAAAAGGATTATCAGACCGTACGGTGGATGTTATAACAACAGCCAGGAGGAATAGTACCCAGAAGCAGTACATCTCCTATATAAAGAAATGGGAGGAGTTTTGTTCAGGGAAACATATTGCATATAACCCAGCAGAAATTTCAGATGTAATAGAGTTCCTTTCTACTCTATACTATGAATTAAAATTAAATTATAGTGCAATTAATACTGCACGAAGTGCACTCTCTGCATATTTAAGCAGTGAATCAGAACAAACTCTAATACGAGCACATCCTTGGGTCTGTAGGTTTATGAAAGGAATTTTCAACTCTAATCCTCCCAGACCTAGGTATACAGAAATTTGGAATGTAAAAGATGTACTGATGTTGCTAAGGAATTGGAATCCAGTTGAAACTCTGTCATTATCCAAAATCACCATGAATTTGGTTATGCTCATGGCATTAGTTTCAGCTCAGAGAGTTCAAACATTACAGAAACTCAGAATTGATAGAATGAAAGTAGGGCCAAATGCCGTGACATTCTATGTCTATGATTTACTGCAGCAAAGTAGACCTAGGTTCACAGGATGCAAGTTGGAATTTTTAGCATATCCTACTGACCCACGACTGTGTGTAGTAACATATGTGAAATGTTACATAGAAACAACAAAAGTTTTAAGAGGCACCGAATTGGCATTTTTTATTAGTCATAAAAAGCCTCATAAGAAAGTGTCAACACAAACAATTTCACGATGGTTGAAACAGGTGTTGAGATATTCAGGTATTGATACTGATAAATTTAAATCTCATTCCACCAGGGCGGCATCAACATCAGCGGCCAGGGATTCAGACAATAGACCTTATTCTCGCGGTCGCAGGATGGGCAAGTGAACAGATGTTTCACAAGTATTTCCATAAGGAGATTAAAGATCTCAGAGTGTTTGGTGATGCCGTGCTGGATACAGTATTAAATCCCCCATTATAATAAATGGGCCTAATTTTGTTACTTTTATTAAAATAAATAAAACCATTAACTGATTACATTCAAATGTTGTGGTTATGCATTGTTGATTGTGCTTACTCAAATAGAGTCAATCGATGCAGTGAACACCTGGATTTGAATCCACGGTGTGAAATCACAGAGCTTTGAAATCTTCACGTAGTCACTCACGTGACTCCGAAGTAAAATAGTAAGATTAAACGGGAACTTACCAGTTTGAAGTTTGATCTTTATTTTATGAGGAGTAACATTGAGGGATTACGTGCCCTCCGCTCCCACCCTCATAAAAGGATCAAGCTGGTAGTTCTAAGTCTTTATGCATCTTACTATCATACTTCAGTAATTATCGTCTGTGATTGTCACTCCGCTGCTTTGAAAGATTGACGCGTGTGCGGCTGGACGGGGTCTTCTTCACGTAATCCCTCAACGTTACTCCTCATAAAATAAAGATCAAACTTCAAACTGGTAAGTTCTCGTTTAATCTTACTATTTTACTGGCCAATTAATCTACAAATTTGTACGTCTCTGGAATGTGGCAGAAACCGGAGCTCCCAGAGAGAACACACGCAGGTCATGGGGAGAATGCACAAACTGTACAGACAGCAGCGATAGTCAGGATTGAACTCGTGGGTCTGTTGCTGTGAGGCAGTAGTTCTACCCCTGCTCCAACATGCCGGTCTTGTTGAAGTGTACATCATATTCACAGGGCTTGATGGTAAAGATATTGTTTCTCCTGCCCGAACACCCCACACCCCCTCCGCGACGCACCAATTTATTTCCCTCCACTTACATTCCTTCCTCTGGTTTCACAATTTGCAATTCTTCAATCCTTTTATCTCATCCCATCAGTTTTTTTCATCTCAACCCGAGAGGCCTGGATAGAGTGGATGTGGAGAGGATGTTTCCACTAGATCCATTTTAGTTTAGTTTAGAGATACAGCATGGAAACACCGAGTCAACGATCCTCATACAAGTCCCATCCTGCACACAAGGGACAGTTGACAGTGTGTAGGATAGAACTACCACAGATCACCCATACACTCGTTCCATCCTACACACCAGAGACAGTTGACAGTGTGTAGGGTAGAATAATCGCAGTGGTTCTCTTTGCACCTACAGTGTTAAGACAAATACATTGTGACAGCATGGGGTTCTCCCGGGTGCCGCGATCCCCCCACACCTCTCCTTTCCCCTACACTCAGCCACAAAGATGTGCAGGCCTGCAGCCCAACTGTGTGTGAGCCGCCAGCAGATCCCTGCCCCACAGCATCTGACTCTGAGCACTCCGGCACACCAGCTCCACCCCACACACTGGGGACAATCCGGTGTGTAGTATAGAACCATCCCCAAGGAGCACCCCAGGTCTGGATCGAATCCGTGCCTGGAGCAGCGGCCCCACCAGTGATCCACAGAACCCCCACAACCCACAGAAGCCAACTAAACCACAAACCTGCACGTCCCCACCCAGCGGGAGGAAACCCGAGCACACGGAGAAAACTCACACTGTCTCAGGAAGCCCCCAGCATCAAACTCTGGTCTCTGGTGCTGTAAGGTAGCAACTACTGTGGTGCCACTGTGCCATCCTTCTGTATTGTGTGTCCTTTACTGTTTATTGTGGAGGGAATGTTTATCAGCTGTTTTCCATATAGTGTTGTTCATATTAAACCCCTCATTGGGTATTAGTGGACAATGAGTAATAACGGACACCATCTCCCCTGTGGTCCGTTACAGCGAGGGTTTACTGTATAACTGATATATCTGGTATTGTATATCTGATCTGTGTGGATGGCAGCAAAACAAAGCTTTTCACTGTACCTGGTGTCAATAATAAACCTAAACCCACTGATCTTGCTGTTTCTACACAGGAGAAGGGCCGACTGCTGAAGGAGCGGGTCGAGGTCGATCTATCCAGCATCTACCGATTCCTGGACGCGAGGAAGCGGGTCCTGGAGGCGAAGATCGATGAGGAGGTGTGCAGCCCTTGCAAGAGGACCTGGCGAAGATCTGCCTGGAAGCCTGCACGATCGAGCAAACCATCCGGGATGTGCAGCTGCAACTGAGCTATGGGGAGCCCCAGGAGATGCTTCAGGTAAGAAGCAGCAGGCAGCCCACGAAACATGCAATGGACCTTCACCATTCTTCTTCATTATTTCGCATTTCTGTTACTTAATTTCTGCCAGTCGATGAAAGAGCTTGCATCAAAATGTTGCTTTTTTGACCTTGAGACACTCTTGTTCCACCTCTGCACAAAAGAGGTGTCCAGACCAGCATAGATCACCCATGATGATATTGAATGTATGGGGTAGGATTGAGAGCCGAGTGGCCAACTCTGATTGTTATTTTCTTGTGCTTGTGGCGAGAGGATTTAAGAATTAGAGCAGGGAGGTCTTGCTTCAACTGTTTCCATGGACGTTTCCAGTAATGGGAGCGTCTAGAACCAGAGGGCACAGCCTCTGGATAAAAGGATATACGTTCAAAATGGAGTTGAAGGAATTGTTTTCGCCAGAGGGTGGTGAATCTGGGGAAATTGGCACAAACATCCATAGAGGCCAAGACATTGGTTATTTTTAAGGCAGAAATTGATAGGTTATTGATTAGGTTGAGCGTTATTGGTTACGATGAGATAGCAATAGAATGGGCTTGAGAGGGAAAAATAGATCACCTATGATTGATTGGCAGACCAGATTCAATGGGCTGAATGGCCTAATTCTGCTCCTGTGTCTTGTGGTCTTCTGCACAGAGTCTTGGTAAGATTGCACCTTTGAGTATTGTATACATTTTTTATCTCCTTCTCTAAGGAAGGATGTTCTTGCTATGCAGGGAGTTCAGTGAAGATTTCCTGATCCCTGAGATGGCAGGACTGATGAATGAAGGCTTAATTTCTTGATAGTTTAGAAGAATAAGAGTGGAACTCGCAGATACCTGCAGAATTCACAGATGTGCCATACACATGCCCAGAGTGTATATTCAGAGTCTCTTGCCCAGAGTAGGTGAATCGAGGACCAGATGACATAGGTTTAAGGTGAAGGGGAAAAGATTTAATAGGAATTTGAGGGTAACTTTTTCACACAAAGGGTGGTGGGTGTATGGAACAAGCTGCTGGAAAAGGTAGTTGAGGATGGCACTATCCCAACGTTTAAGAAACAGTTAGACAGATGTATGGATAGGACAGGTTTGGAGGGTTATGGACCAAACGCAGGCAGGTGGGAGTAGTGTAGCTGGGGCATGTTGGCCGGTTTGGGCAAGTTGGGCCGAACAGCTTGTTTCCACACTGTATTACTCTATGACTCTAATTCTATCAGGATTGGAAAGGTTAGATACAGGAAGGATATTTCTGAAATCCAGAACCCAGTATAAAGATAAGGTGTGATATGTTTAAGACTGAGATGAGGCAGGATTTTTTTTCCCAAGACCGTAGTGAGTCTGTCGAGTTATCTACAGCAGGATGCAGTTGCAGTTGCAACAAAATCATTAAATTTGTTCATCGTGGATTTCTGTATTTTCTCTGAGTTAGTAGGATCAGCGGAAATGGGGCAAATATTGAAACAGAGAAAGTCAGTGATCCCCCCATGATCATAATGAATGGTGGGAACAGTTTTGAAGGGTCAAATGTCCTATTCCTGCTCCTATATTTCTATGAAATATAATCTACCTTGCTGGACTGGGAAGGAATCTACCTTCCATGTCCAGTCTAGTCTACACATGACTTCAGCCCAGGGGTGGGGAACCTTTTCATGTTGGAATGCCGCATTAAGTTAGCTGTAATTTAATAAGGCCGCATCCAAGATACTTCTATCAGATATATTTCAAAATCTACATTATTTTGTTAAAATAGCCCTCATGACTTACTAATGTTTTAATTGTGGCCGTCAGTCAGGGAGGATTATTTCATTGAATCTTCTTTTACTCTTTGGTATTTTAAATACGTTCATTTTAAGATTAAAATTAAAATAATTAGACGAACAAAAACATATTAATAAAAATAAAAGGATTTGTTCTACAAAATTTGGATTCATTCAAAAGGCCGCACTTATTGGCCTAAAAGGCCGCAGGTTCCCCACCCCTGCTTCAGCACATCACATTGACGGCACGGTGGTGCAGTGGTAGAGTTGCTGAGTTGCTACCTTACAGCACCAGAGACCCAGGTTCGATCCTGACTACGGGTGCTGTCTGTACAGGGTTTTTATGTTCTCCTTGTGACCGCGTGGGTTTTCTCCTTTTTCCTGTCACATTCCAAAGACGTGCAGGTTTGTAGGTTAATTGATTTCTGAAATTGTCACTGGTCTGCAGCAGGGAACAAGTGTATGGTTAATTGTTGGTTGGCGATGACTTTGTGGGCCGGAGGGCCTGATTCCATGCTATATCTCTAAACTAAACTAAACTAAACATTGGTTTAGGATCATGTGTTCTTGGATACAGTGTAAAGCTTTGTTTTTCATGCTATCCTCATAGATCAGATATATACAATCAAGTCAAACTCAAGTACAATAGGTAGAGCAAAAAGGGAAGATACAGGGCACAGGATTTAGTCATCAGTTCCATAGACAAAGTCCACTGTTCACAGAGCAGTAGAGGAGAATCGGACTGTGCCCAGCTCCTGGAGGTTCCCTTTCAATAAGACGGAAATAACCCAAGTAATTGTGGAGTTAATAGACTAAAGGGATAGTTGGTCTATGCCAGTGTAAAAGAATCATGCTCCTATATTTGCTAATAGCTGATTACATATTGTGATGTTTAACTTGCAAGACTGAGTGCAACACCCATTAATCTATTTTATTTTTTCGAAGGAGCAGCAATTCTGATTTATAGATGTGATATTGGTCTTCCCTGATCTAAATTCCCTCATCATTTTGAGGTACACTTTGACAGCTTCTCTGCACCTGAGGCATGACTCACTATTCATTTCCCCCCTCTTTCCTCATCTTCCCATCACTCAACTCAACAATCTTTCTCCATTTAGTTTCTATCATCCCTCAGAAGAAGAATCCCACCACAAGTTTTTTTATTTGTGTCGTAAAACGCTCAATTTATTTTATTTTAGTTTAGAGATGCAGTGTGGAAACGGGCCTTTCCACCCACCGAGTGAACGTCAACCAACAATCACACATAAACTAGTTCTTTCCTGCCCACTCGGGACAATTTACAGAAGCCAATTAACCTACCAACCTGCACATCTTTGAGATGTGAGAGGAAACCGGAGCACTCGCAGAAGAAGCACATGGTCACAGGGAGAACATATAAACTGCACCCATAGTAATGGGACATCCATTGCACCCACATGTAGACAGCACCCATAGTCAGAATCGAACCTTGTGCCTTGTGCTGCCCTTAATTGAATGTGCATCCTTAATTTTATTTGAATGAACTGATCAGATCATGAGAATTTAAACCTTTTTCTTTGTTTTTACTTTTTAGGACATCAAGCAGTTGTTGGACAGGTAAGTGGCTGCAACGGTTTTCTGTATGTGACTGATTAGTTCACCGTTGGTAGCTGTGCAGGGAGTTCACAGCCCTGAGAGACCCAGGAGTTCTTTGCTTCACTCTTCCCTGAGTGAGTTGGTCCCATCGCAGGTCCCAGTCCCAGTTCCTGTTGGGCAGACACTTGTAGGGAAGCGGACTTAGTGCGCAGGGCTCCCGGCCGTTTCTGCTCACTTCCCATGAACCATGGCTCTGGAGCAAGTGTAAAGTCATCTAAAGTTGGAAATATAAAGATCCAGAGAATTATAAACAAAAACAGCCAGAATGATAAATGTCCAGAGAATAAAAAATGCCAGAAGGGTCTCAACCCAAAACATCACCTATCCATGTTGTCCAGAGATACTGCCCGACCTGCTGAGTTACTCCAGCACATTGTGTCCTTTTCTGTACACCAGCATCTGCAGTTCCTTGTTTCTACATAAAGTCATCACTGGTTAATAGTTCTCTGCTCTGTTTAAAATTTGCTGCTTCAAGTTTGAGTTTCCAGAGATATGAGCACAGAATACCAAGCACTCCACTGGATTAGCAACAAATAAAGTGTTGCAGGAACTTGGTGGGTCAGGCAGCATCCGTGGAAGGAGATGGACACAAGATGTTTTGGGTTGGGGCCCGAATGGAGTAGAGGGGTGAAAGCGGGTGGAGAAAGGTGACGGTGAAGGGTTTGGGAGGAGCTGGTGACAGGTGGATCTAGGTGGGTAAGGGTAGTTTGGCAGATGAGGGAGAGAGGGTAGAGATTGGAACTGATACTGGAGGCGACAGGTGGAGAAGATAAAAAGGTGTTGGAGGTGGAATCTGATGAGCTGGGACACAAAATATAAAACCACGCGGAGGGATGGTGGTTTGAAGGGAACGGGGCAGGTTTGGAATGTGGGGCCCGGGGTGGAGAAGGGTGGGAGATGCTCTGGATTCCAGCAGCTGCAGTCTCTTGTGTCGTAAAGTCATAGATTCATACAGCATTGAAACAGGCCCTTCAGCCCAACCTGCCCACACCCACCAACATGTCTCATTTACACTAGTCCCACCTGCCTGCATTTGGTCCATATCCCTCCAAACCTATCCTATCCGTCTGTGTTTCTTAAACATTGAGATAGCCTTTACCCTTAAACGTTACCCTTTGTGTAACCCCTCGGTTTCCTATTAAATCTTCCCCTACTCATCTTAAATCTATGTCCTCTGGTTCTTGAATTCCCCAACTCGGGGCAAGAGACTGTGCCTTTACCTGATCTACGCCTCTATAAGATCACCCCTCATACTCCTGCGCTCCAAGGAATAGAGTCCTAGCCTGCTGAACCTCTGCCTGTTGCTGAGGCCCCTGAGTCCTGTCAACATCCTGGTAAAACTTCTCTGCTCACGTTTCCGGCTTGACAACATCTTTCCAACAATTTGGTGTCCAAAACTGAACACAATACTCTTAATGTGGCCTCACCAACATCTTGTATAACTGCAACATGACCTCACAACTTCTACACTCAATACTCTGAGTGTGACTCCACTTGATGGCTCATTTAAACAATAGTTGCGTCGATCCATGTGTAAGATCGAAAGGCACAGTTTTGGCCAATATTTATTCCTTTGCCATCACCATTATCACACGCGGTGGGACCTCACTCTAAATAATTTGGCTGCTTGACTTCCTAGGTGAACTGGGAAATATCTGCAGTCTGCCAATATCAATAACATTGTTGGCTGCAGGGTGCATTTCAAAGCCTTTCTTGTTTCACTTTCAATGGGCACAGTAAGCAGCCCAAGGCTGCCTGAAGTTACATAGAGAGAGAGAAGTCATAGAGAGAGATGGCGCACTGCTGGTTCCAGGGCTCAGATTGCAGAAGGGTGTGGGGAAATGTGGGTATCTGTGCCTTTGCAAAGCTTCCTTCATGTGCACAAGCTTCCAATCCAATGTTCCAGATGCAAACAGGAACACATCGCGCCAACGGACCTTCCCACCGACCTCCACACTGACTCCATCATCACACCTTTCCGTTACGTTAAAATCTGGGATGAGCTGAACGCACTTGTGCCAGGTACGTGATCCTACTTTTTGGGGAGTTGGGGTGGAGGGAAAGGGGGTGGTGAGAGGTGGGCGGGTGGGGGGGGGGGTGCAGGGAGACAGGGTTCGGGATGTGCTGCTCATACATCCATTACATGGGGGCTATACTGCACTATGACTCAGTGGTACCACATGTGCCTCTTAGAAGGTCGCAAATCCCACTCCAGAAACTTGACCACTGTAGCAACTTTGTACTGATGATGAAGGGAGTTTGAGTTGAGTTTATTGTCCAGTGTACCGAGGCACAATGACAATCTGTTTTAGTGCTAACCAGTCAACGGAAAGACAATACGTGATTACAATCAAGCCATCCACAGTGTACAGACACATTATAAAGAGAATAACGTGGATAATGTTTAGTTAAATCCAGTAAAGTCCAATGTAGATGGGGTGCCAATCAAGCTTTGTCCTGGCTTACAAACTATAAAACAGTAAATGATGGAAATAATCAGCAGGCCAAGCAGCATTTAGCAGAGAGAGTGTTAATATTTCAGGTCATAGATCATGATACAGGAGTCTTTACTGTAAAGACTCTATCCCCTACACCCAATTCCTCTGTTTATGCCTCATCTGCGCCCAGGATGAGGTGTTCCATACCGGGGCATCGGACATGTCCTCATTCTTTAGGGAACGGGGGTTCTCCTCTTCTATTATAGATGAGGCTCTCACTAGGGTCTCCTCTATATCCCGCAGCTCCGCTCTTACTCCCCCTCCCCCTATTCGTAACAAGGACAGAATCAACCTTGTCCGCACCTTCCACCCCATCAGCCGTCGCATACAACATATAATCCTCCGACATTTTTGCCACCTCCAACGGGATCCCACTGCTGGACACATCTTCCCATCTCCACCCCCTCTGCTTTCTGCAGATACCATTCCCTCCATAACTTCCTGGTCAATTTGCCCCTTCCCACATCCTCTCCAAGTACTTTCCCCTGCAACCCCATGAGATACAACACTTGTCCCCTAACCTCCCCCCTCAACTCCATCCAAGAACCCAATCAGTCTTTCCAGGTGAGGCTGAGGTTCACTTGCCACTCCTCCAACCTCATCTACTGTATCCGCTGTTCCAGGTGTCATCTTCTCTACATCGGCGAGACCAAGCGTAGGTTCAGCGATCGTTTCGCTGAACACCTCCGCTCAATCCGTCGTCACCAAGCTGATCTCCCGGTGGCTCAGCACTAACTCCCCCTCCCATTCCCAATCTGACCTTTCTGTCCTGGGCTTCCTCCACTGTCAGAGTGAGGCCCAGTGCAAATTGGAGGAACAGCACCTCATATTTCGCTTGGCAGTTTACACCCCAGCGGTATGAACATTGACTTCTCCAATTTCAGATAGCCTTTGCTTTCTCCCTCCATCCCCTCCCATTCCCAGTTGTCCTATTGTCTCCGCCCATTTTATATCTTTTCCCGCCCCCCCCCCCATCAGTCTGAAGAAAGGTCTCGACTGGAAACGTCACCCATTCCTTCTCTCCATAGATGCTGCCTCACCTGCTGAGTTACTCCAGCATTTTGTGTCTACCTTCTCTCCAGACATACTGCCGGTCCCACTGAGTTACTCCAACTTTGTGTGTCTATCTTCACTTGCTAATCATGCCTTGCACATTCTCATCAACATTATTGATGGAGATGACAAAACAGCAATGGGCCCAGCACCGAACCCTGAGGCACACCACTAGTCACGGGCCTCCAGCCCGAAAAGCAACCTTCCACCATCGCCCTCTGCTTCCTTCCATGAAGCCAACAGTGTGAGCCCCACAGTGGGGAACAATCTCCACTGACCGACTGTTTCATGCCTTTCAGCCCGGGAGTCTCTGAAGCTGGACGCATGGACAGCTCACCCCCGGCTGCTCCTGTCCGAGGACCTGCGCAGTGTGGTGGACGGTGAGAAGCGGCGGGAGTGCTCGCTCTCGCCCCAGCACTTCAACCACTGGCTGTGCGTGCTGGCCGGCAGCGGCTTCAAGTCGGGGCGACACTACTGGGACGTGGAGCTGGGGGACAACCAGGCCTGCTTGCTGGGGGTGGCCAGCGAGTTGGCCGACCGGCTGATCACCGGGCCGCTGGTGCCGCAGGATGGCTACTGGGTGCTGGAGATGGTCAACGGCAACCTGGTCAACCTGGGAGGGCCGGGGCCCTGGAGCCTCCCCCTCCGACACAAGCCACAAACCGTCCGCGTCTACCTGGACTACGAGGAGGGGCACCTGTCATTCTACGATGCCGACAGCCTGTGCCACCTCTACACCCTGCACCACAAGTTCACACATACACTCGTCCCTCTCTTCAACCCCCACTACAACAAGGCAGGCCGTAGCAGCCCACTCAGGCTGGCCTGATACTGACCCTGGGAGGGTGTCCGCAGGGCTGTTCCCAAGGTGCTGCTCCAACCTGGGATGGATAAATCCCAAGGCTTTTCCGGTTAACTCTTGCCCCTTGGTTTGAAGCATTAAAGGTAATGAGGGCGGCAGAGTGGCACAGGTGGTAGATCCACTGCCTCACGGTGTGGAATAAGCACGTTGGGCGCTGTGTGGTGCTTGTAGATAGATGTCCCTCCAACTTCACCTGTATTCACGGGGGTTGGGGGGGGGGGTTAACAAGCGTGTGGATCCAAGGTCCAGTTTAATATTGCTGTGAACACAAATATTTACACTTTGTTGTTTTGAGGGGGATGAGTTGTTAAGGCGGGTTGTTAAGATGAGTTGTTAAATGGTTTTTATGAAGTTAAATAAAGTTTACATGCCAAATGACATGATGTGTCATTCTGTATCCATCCACATCCCCCTGATGGCTACAATTCTGAAACCTCCAGTCTGACACGGCTCAGCCATTCGTAGAAGCTGGAACAATACAACACAGAAACAGGTCTTGAAAGTCTGAAGAAGGGTCTCGACCTGAATCGTCACCCATTCCTCCTATCCAGAGACGCTGCCCGTCCCGCTGAGTTACTCCAGCATTTTGTGTCTATCTTCAGTGTAAACCAACAACAGGCCCTTCGGTTCACCGTGTCTGTGCCGATGTGGATCTAAACTGTACATCTTCCTTCACCTCGTCTATATCTCCTCAAATCTCTAACTGTTTATGTGCCTTTTGAAATGTGTCCTACGTGTTGCTGTTGTATTTGTTCCCTCGCTTCCCCTGACAGTGCGCTCCAGGCACCTACTGCTCTCTTGTGTAAACAAATATATTCTGAGAACTCTATTCCTCTATACAATACTCAGGAACAGCTCCTTCCCATCTGGTATTGGGCTTCTCAATGGTCTTTCCATAAGCTAGAGTACAGTCTGATTCTGCTCTCCCCCATTGCAGACATTGGACTTTGTCTTTGAAACTGTTGCGCTACAATGTTGAAAACTGTAGTCTGCACTCTGTATCTTTTCCTTCACTCCACCTATTGTAGCTGAGTGTGGATTGGTTGTGTTTATGTGTAGTATTATCCAATTTTGAATGGATAGCATGAAAACGAAGCTTTTCACTGTACTTCAGTACATGTGACAGTAATAAACCTAAACTGAAATCTACAACTTGCCACATAAATCGCCTTTAAACTTCTCTCCTCTCACCTTAAAGCTACGGTGTCTACCCCAAGAACATCCAATAGAACAGCACAGGAGGAGGACCTTTCACCCACAATGTCTGTGCTGAACATTATACCAAAATAAGCTAATCACCACTACCTACACATGATCCATATCCCTCCATTCCCTGCATATCCATGTGCCAATCTAAAACTCTCTTAAGTACTACTATATTCACTGGAATTTAGAAGGATGAGAGGGATTCTTATGGAAACATATAAAATGATTAAGAGATTGGACACACTAGATGCAGGAAAAATGTTCCCGATGTTGGGAGTGTCCAGAACCAACGGTCATAGTTTACGAATAAGGGGTAGGCCATTTAGGACTGAGGTGAGGAAACGTTTTTCCACCCAGAGAGTTGTGAATCTGTGGAATTCTCTGCCACAGAGGGCAGTGGAGGCCAATTCACAGGATGTATTCAAGAGAGAGTTAGATATAGCTCTTAGGACTAACGGAATTAAGGGATATAGGGAAAATGCAGGAACATGGTACTGATTCTGGATGATCAGCCATGAAGATATTGAATGGCTGTGCTGGCTCAAAGTGTCGAATGTCCTATTTTCTATGTTTCTATGTTTTACTATTGCTGCTGCCTCCACCACCATCCCTGGTAGTATGTTCCAGGATAGACACAAAAAGCTGGAGTAACACAGCGGGTCAGACAACATCTCTGGAGAAAAGGAATAGCGACGTTTCAGATCGAAACACTTCAGACTGGCCTGAAGAAGGGTCTCGACCTGAAACGTTGCCTATTCCTTTTCTCCAGAGATGCTGTCTGACCCGCTCAGTTACTCCAGCTTTTTGTGTCTATCTTTGGTTTAAACCAGCATCTGCAGTTCTGGAGTAACTCAGCGGGTCGGGCAGCATCTCTGGAGAAAAAGGATAGGTGAGGCTATAGGTCTGAATATAGAAACATAGAAAATAGGTGGAGGAGTAGGCCACTCGGCCCTTCGCGCCAGCACTGGCATTCAATATGATCACGGTTGATCATCCAGAATCAGTACACTGTTCCCGATTTCTCCCCACATTCCTTGATTCCATTAGCCCTAAGAGCTCTCTTGAATACATCAAGTGAATTGGCCTCCACTGCCTTCTGTGGCAGAGAATTCCATAGATTCACAACTCTGTACTTAAACTGTGATCCCTGGTTCTGGACTCCCCCAATATCGGGAACATTTTTCCTACATCTAGCCTGTCCAATCCCTTAATCATTTAATATGTTTCTTTCAGATCGCCTCTCATCCTTCGAAATTCCCGTGAATAAAAGCCCAGTCGATCCATTCTTTCATCATATGTTAACCCTGCCATCCCGGGAATTAACCTGGTGAACCTAATCCACACTCCCTCAATAGCAAGAATGTCCTTCCTCAAATTAGCAGACCAGTTGCGCTCTCATCAGGGCCCTGTACAACTGCAGTAGGACCTCGTTGCTCCTATGCTCAACTCCTCTTGTTATGACGGTCAACATGCCATTAGCTTTCTTCACTGCCTGCTGTACCTGAATGCTTACTTTCAGTAACTAATGTATTAGGACACGCACGTCTCGTTGCAACTCCCCTTTAGCTAATCTGACACCATTCAGATAATCATCTGCCTTCTTATTCTTGCCACCAAAGTGGATAACCTCACATGTATCCACATTATACTGCATCTGCCCACTCATCCATCCAAGGGATGCATCTACCCACTCACCTATCCAAGTCACCCTGCAGTCTCATAACATCCTCCTCGCAGCTCACACTGCCATCCAGCTTTGTGTCATCCACAAACTTGGAGATGTTACATTTAATTCCTTCGACTAAATTGTTAATATATATTGTACATAACTGGGATCCCAGCACTGAGCCTTGGGGCACCCCACTAGTCACTGCCTGCCATTCTGAAAATAACCCTTTGCTTCCTGTCAGCCAACCAGATCTCTATTCATGTCAACACCCTACTCCCAATACCATGTGCTCTAATTTTGCACACTAATCTCTTGTGTGGGACGTGTCAAAGGCTTTTTCAAGCCCAAATACTCCACTTCCACTGGCTCTCCCTTATCCATTCTACTGTCACCTGTCATTGCTTTCCAAATGCGCTGCTGTTACATCTTAAATAATCGACTCAAGCATCTTCCCCACTAACGGTCAGGCTAACTGGTCTATAATTCCCTGTTTTCTCTCCCTCCTTTCTTAAAAAGTTGATTTAAGTTAGCTACCTTCCAGTCCACAGGAACTGATGCAGAGTCTGTCGAACATTGGACAATGATTACCAATGCATCCATGATTTCTAGGGCCACCTCCTTGAGTACTCTGGGATGCAGACCATCAGGCCTTGGTGATTTATCTGTCTTCAGTCCTAACAGTTTACCCAACAGAATTTCAGGACTAATGTGAATTTCCTTCAGTACCTCCGTCACGCTAGATCAGGGGTCGGCAACCCAGGCCGATTGCGGCCCGTAATCCGAAATCATCCGGCCCGCAGGCGGATTTTTTTCACCGTAATCATCCGGCCCGTCGAGCGCCCCGAGCAGCAACGCCTCGAGCGCGGCCGAGCTCTGGCTGTACCGCATCCTGCACAAAGTCGCCAGCACGGCCGCACACCTTCTGTGAACCCGTTTAATAAAGAACTGCAGATGCTGGAAAAATCGAAGGTAGACAAAAATGCTTGCATGTCTCACCCGCTGAGTTTCTCCAGCATTTTTGTCTACCTTCTGTGAACACGTGATTTGATGCCTGCCATCTGGGGCGGGATCCATGTGTACACGTGATAGATATAGCCCGCCATCTGCTCACAGACATGCGTCACGGCTCCTATGCAGAACAAGGTTGCCGACCCCTGCGATAGATCCTCGGTCCCCATTGATTTCACAAAGATTGTGTCTTCCTTAGTGAAGTCAGAACCAAAGTACTTGTTTAACTGGTCTGCCATTTCCTTGATTCCCATTATAAATTCACCTGTTTCTGACTGTAAGAGACCTACATTTGTCTCCACTAATCTTTTCCTCTTCACACATCTATAGAAGCTTTTACAGTCAGTTTTTATATTCCCTGCAAGCTTTCTTTCATCTAGGTATGTTACAAAACTTACCTTCAGCGGCGCTGCAGTTCTGTCACTGCCCGCGTGCGCGACTTTGGCGCCTTTGAGAGGTGGGCGGGTTTAAAATGCGATTTTTCGGCAGCCTATTCAAATCGATGTCTGTCAGGTAAATTAGCTGCTAAAGAAAAATCGCTTCGACTGCTGTTTTATTAAGTTTATTAAAATTAGCGCTGGATAATTAAATTGTTGGAGTAAAATTAAAATCATCTTCAAATGCCGTCAACGGGGACGGATTTCCCGCACGGGACAAGGCAAGGTACACCGTTTATTTTTTCATATAAACTTGCTTCTTAGGATGCCTTTAATAAAAATTTCAAGTTGCGAAAATGTGATTATGTAAATATACCAACCGGCAGTATTTTTCCTGCCGATATTGGGGTTTAATTCAGTGCAACCGCAACGTTCCAAACCAGCGCGTTCCACAAAATCCCACTCGCAAGATGATTTAAATGCCCATTAATTTACAGGAATTATACACTAAATTCCTTCCATTTGGCCTATAAATTAATGACAATGAGATTTAAAAATAATGTTATATTGTGAATTCTTGTGTGAATGTTATTTGGACACTTAGCCTTTTTAAAAATGTTAACATTTTCTTAAGAAATGGATAGATATTTAGATCTAGTAATTGAATTTTGTAATTAGCTACAATTGGGTAACTAACTAATTATATGCTTTAATTTGAGATCATCCATGTAAGATTGTTTCATATTTGTTTCAGAATGCTTCAATCTATAATAACTAAAAATTTCATTAAGTTCTCTTAATTTTTAAGAAAGTTATGGGCTTTTGACTGTCCTCGATCACAGCTTTTGTGTTAAGTCAATGGAAAAGCAATAGGGAACAATATGCTAATTTCCGAGTATGAAAATGGCCATAACTGTTTTAATACTGAAGATATGAAAGTGAATTAGGTGTCAAATTAAACTTATTTTTATGCTTTATCTGATGGGATAAATTGCAGGCTTGATTTTTAAAATTTCAAAATTTTGTAACATTGCTATTTCATGCTCTATTTTTCCACTCTTAATCAACCCCTTTGTCCTCCTCTGTTGAATTCTAAATTTCTCCCAGTCCTCCAGTTTGCTGCTTCCTCTGGTCAATTTATATGCCTCTTCCTTGGATTTAGCACTATCCCTAATTTCCCTCGTTAGCCACGGTTGAACCGCCTTCACTGTTATATCTTTACGCCAGACAGGGATGACCAATTGTTGTAATTCACCCATCTATTAAATCTTTGCCATTGCATATCCACCGTCAACCCTTTAAGTATCATTTGCCAGTCTATCCCAGCCAATTCCTGTCTCATACCATCAAAGTTACCTTTCCTTAAGTTCAGGAACCTTGTCTCTGAATTAACTGTGTTACTCTCCATCTTAATGCAGAATTCTACCATATTATGGTCACTGTTGCCCAAGAGGCTTTGCACAACAAGATTGCTAACTAATCCTTCCTCATGACACAATATCCAGTCCAGGATGGCCTGCCCTCTAGTTGGTTCCTCTACATATTGGTTTAGAATGTTTCCGATCTGAAACATCACTTATCCTTTTTCTCCGGAGATGCTGGCTGAGCCGCTGACGACCCCAGCACTTTGTGTCTATTGTTGATTCTCCTTGTACATGGTTTGCAAAAGGCTGAAATGCAGGCACAGCAAATAATTGGGCCAGCTAGAAGTGTTTTTGCAATGGAAATTGTATTCATAACTGGGGCGGTTAGGTTTCAGGGCTTTGATGAACAAGTGTGTTGCAGACACTCAATGACCTATGTGTATAAACTTGCTCCACACATCTCCTTTACACTTTGCCCCTCTCACCTTAAAGCTATACCCTCTAGTATTTGGTATTTCGCAACCTGGGGAAATAGGTTCTGTCAACCTTATCTATGCTTCCCATCATTTTATTTACTTCAATCAGTTCACCTTGCAACCTCTGGCGTTCCAGAGAAAAAAAAATCCAAGACTGTTCAACCTTTCCCTGTTGCTAAAACCCCCCTAAGCCAGGCATCATTTTGTTAAACACAAAATGCTGCAGTAACTCAGTGGGTCAGGCAGCATCATGATGCTGAGTTACTCCAGCATCTTGTGTCTATTAGGCATAAACAAGCACCTGCAGTTCCTTTTTATTATATAATTCTGGTAAACCCCTTCTGCACCCTTTCCATAGCCTCCACATTCTGTATCGGGCCAAGCAGAACTGCTTGCAATACTCCATGCCGATCATCGGTCACCGCTTCATATCCCAGGTTCATATCCGACACACTAGCGAAATGTATGGAAGCCAATTAACTTGCAAACCTGCCCGTCTTTAGAATGTGGGAGGAAACTGGAGCACCCGGAGAAAACTCACGCGGTCACAGGGAGAATGTACAAACTCCCTACAGACTGCACCTGTAGCACGATCAAACCAGGTCTCTGGTGCTGAACCCGGTGGGCCAAAAGGCCAGTTTCCACACTGCATCTCTAAAGTCTACCGCTGCAACACTCTGGAATTCACAGAGGCCAATTATTCTACACACCTGCACACCTTTGGATGTGAGAGGAAACCTATGCGACAACACTCCACTCAGACAGCACCCAAGGTCAGGATCAAACCCAGGTCTCTAATACTATGAGGCAGCAGATTGATCAGCTGCACCACACAGTGGAAGCAAAGTCTCAACGGCACTTCAATAAAGGGGTAAAAAGTTAGGGGCATAGGCAGCAATGTGGAATTAGCCTTACAATCACATCAGCCATGATCAAGTCGAATTGAGTCGAGTTTATTGTCATATGCACAAGAATGGTGAGATATAGCTTGCATCACTCATACAGACAACACACAAAATCATAAATCAAAGATAATCTACACAACAGTTAAAAGAAAGCAAACGACTGCAAAAAAAACAAGGCATTAATGCAAAACACAATTTGAAAAACAACTCCATGGTAGCACATTTATGGTCTGTAGTGTTCCATTGTGGAGGTCTGATTAGGTCAGTTCAAGAATCTGATGGTTGTTGGAAAGTAGGTGTTCCTGAATCTACTGGTGTGGGACTTCAGGCACCTGTACCTTCTGCCCAACGGTAGCACCTTTTTGTAATAGATGCAATCTATTGTATCCTGATTCACTGTAACTCAGTGAAACTGAACTGAACTGAGGAGCATTTCTACAGTGCATATATATATACATTTTGATACAAGAAACTAAAGATACTGGACCCTGGAGAAAAAACACAAAGTGCTGGAGTAGCTCAGTGGGTGAGGCAGCATCTGTAAACTGAGTGGATAGATGAGTGATGCTTCTGGTCGGGAATGAAGAAGGGTCCCGATCCAAAACATCACCTTTCTATTTCCTCCACAGGTGCTGCCTGACCTGCTGGGTTACTCCGCATTTTGAGTTTTTGGTGACATGCTGAATCTCTCAAGGAAATGTCTCTGCTTTCATCTTTGTGCTGGGCTTTTGAAAAGTTCAGTGGGCCGAGCAGCCTATCTGCCCCAAATGTCTCGAGGTCCAAGGGGAGTCTGGCCTTAATGTGCACTGGGTAGGGATGGAACAATGCAAACACAGATTCACATACACATACACAATGATACAATTCCTTCATTGAACACTTGCACTCGGTCCATCAAAGCCTTCTGGATCTCCCGGTTGCGAACCATTTTAACTCCCCTTCCCACTCCAAACCTGACCTCAACCCGAAAAGTCTCCTATTCTTTTTCTCCAGAGATGCCCCCTGACCCGATGAGTTACTCCAGCATTTTGTGCCTATCTTCAATCCAAAACTGACCTTTCCATCTTGGGCCTCCTCCATTGCCAGAGTGGGGCAATTTGCAAACTGGAGGAGTAGCCCCTCATATTCCATTTTGACAGCTTAGAAACAAAATAAACATTAAATTATCCAGTTTTAAGGAACCCCCACCCCCACCCCCACCCCTCAATTTCCAGTGACCCCACTCCCAGTTTGCATCCATTACTCCACCATCCTGACCCACTTTTTCCCCCTTTCCCCTTCCATCCATATCACTCTCTCTGGGTTCACATTTCACTCATTTTCCCTGACACCCTTGTGTCTACTTTTCATCTCTTGCCTGGTCCACCCATCTGTCAATCTCTACCCCTCCCCCTCACCTGTATCCACCCATCACATGCCAGGATTTGTCCTGCCCCCACCTCTCTCTATTTTCAGCTTTCTCCATCCCCCCCTACTACTAGCCCGAAGAAAGATCCAGATCCAAAACATCACCTGCCTATTCCCTCTGAGTTCCTCCTGCACTTTGTATTTCACTCAACTTCTCAAGCTTGTGCCTCCAGCGATATAGTGAATCTGTACCAATCATTTACACTAATCTCATTTCATTCTCCCCAATTTGCCTAGACTCCAGCAACCACCCACACTACATTTTAAATGTTTTATTTTTTCCCTATGGGTTTTTTTCAAATTGAGGAGAATCGCTATATCGACAAATGCTCTTGAGCTTTCGCAAGTGTACAGCAGAGAACATGTTGACCAGTTGCATCACGGCCTGGTTCAGCAACTCGAACGCCCAGGAATGAAGCAGATGACAAAAAGTGGTAAACACTGGCGAGTCCCTCTCCCCACCACATGCTGGAGTAAATCAGCGGGTCGGGTAACATCTCGGGAGAAGAGGAATAGGCTGCCGAGTGGAATAGCCCGCTGAGTTACTCCAGCATTGTTGTGTCTTTACAATCTGCCAATTTGTGTAAAGAAATGTACCCGGAAATCGTCGCTTTTCCGGGACTCGGAGAGGGCGACAGCAATGGCGAGCATAGGCGTGCTACAGTCGATGAAAGATGAGGCGCTTTGCCCCATCTGCTTGGATTTCTTTGTCGATCCTGTAACGATAGACTGCGGCCACAATTACTGCCGGACCTGCATCGTCCGGCACTGGCAGTCGGAGCGAGGGACGATCACTTGTCCGCAGTGCCGGGCGCTGCTGCCCGAGAAGACGCTCAGACCCAACCGGTTCGTGTCCAACATAGTGGAGAATGTAATGAAGCTCAGACTGGACGAGGCGGTGGTTCAGACGGAGCTTCGCTGCCAGGAGCACGACGAGAGGCTGAAGGTTTACTGCAGCGATGACCGGAGGCCGATCTGTGTGGTTTGCGCCACGTCCCGCGATCACCAGGGCCACTGCACCAGCCCGATTGGCGAGGCCGCTGAACTCTATAAGGTAGGAACCCGCGCTCACAGTAAACTTCCACAGGGTGGAAACAGACCTCTCTGTCCACCCAGTCCTCACCCAGCATGTAGCACAGAGAGTAGTACAGGACAGGAACAGGCCCTTCGGCCCACAGTGTCACAGAATGTAGAAACGCACAGGACAGGAACAGGCCCTTCAGCCCATAGTGTCACAGAATGTAGAAAAGTACAGGACAGGAACAAACCCTTCGGCCCACAGTGTCTTAGAACATAAAACATTACAGCACAGGAACAGGCCATTCGGCCCACTCTGTTGGGGACTGTTGAATAGTGCAGCACAGGAACAGGCTCTTCGGCCCATACTGTTAGAGAATATAGAATCGTACAGCACATGAACATGCCCTTCAGCTCACAGTGTCATAGAATGTAGAATAGTGCAGCACAGAAACAGGCCCTGTGGCCCAAAGTGTCATAGAACACAGAAAAGTACAATGTAGGAAGGAATTGCAGATGCTGGTTTTATCCAAAGATAGATACAAGATGCTGGGGTAACTCAGCGGGACAGACAGTATCGCTAGAGAGAAGGAATGGGTGATGTGTTGTGTCGTCTTCACCCGAAACGTGAACCATTCCTTCCCTCCAGAGATGCTCCCTGTCCCACTGAGTTACTCCAGCATTTTGTGTCGATCTTCTATAAAAAGGTGCAGTACAGGAACAGGCCCTTCAGCCACAGTGTCATAGAATATAGAACAGCACAGGAACAGGCCCTTTGGCCCACAGTGTCATAGAATATAGTACAGTACAGGAACAGGCCCTTCAGCCACAGTGTCATAGAATATAGAACAGCACAGGAACAGGCCCTTTGGCCCACAGTGTCATAGAATATAGTACAGTACAGGAACAGGCCCTTCGGCCCACAGTGTCATAGAATATAGAACAGCACAGGAACAGGCCCTTTGGCCCACTGTATCATAGAATGTAGAAAAATATAGCACAGAAATAGGCCCTACAGCACATGTCATAGAATATAGAAAGGTCACCTCCTTCCAGGGACCCAAACAGACTTTCCAAGCGAGAGAGAGGTTCACATGCACCTCCCCAAACCTAATCTACTATAATGTTCCTGATTCGGTCTCCTATCCATATTATCCAGAGATGCTGCCTGTCCCGCTGAGTTACTCCAGCTTTTTGTGTCTATCTTCGGTTTAAACCAGCAACTGCAGTTCCTTCCAAGAGAGTAGTACAAAACAACACAGGCCGTTCGGCCCACAGTGTGATCGATTATAGAAAAGTACAGCACAGAAACGCACCCATCTGTCCACAGCCATAGAACTTAGAGGAGTAGAGTATAGTAAGGAACTGCAGATGATGGTTTAAACCAAAGATAAACATAAATGCTGGAGTAACTCAGTGGGACAGGCAGTGTCGCTAGAGAGAAGGAATGGGTGATGTCTTGGGTTGTCTGGACCTGAAACATCAACCATTCCTTCCTCTAGAGATGCTCCCTGTTCTGCTGAGTTACGCCAGCATTTTGTGTCTTCTATAGTAAAGTTCAGTATTGGAACAGTCCCTTTGGCCCATTGTGTCATAGAATACAGAACAGTACAGCACAGAAACAGGCCATTCGGCCAATAGTGCCATTGAACATAAAACATTACAGCACAGGAACCGGCCATTCCGCTAACAGTGTCATAGAATATTGTAAAGTATTGCACAGAAACAGGCCCTTTGGCCCACAGTGTCACAGAATGCAGAAATGTACAGTGTAGGAAGGAACTGCAGATGCAGGTTTACTCCGAAGATAGACACAAATGCTGGGGTAACTCAGTGGGACAGGCAGCATCTCCAGAGAGAAGGAATGGGTGATTTTTGGGTCGCCTCGACCCGAAACGTCAACCATTTATTCTCTCCAGAGATGCTCGCTGTCCCGCTGAGTTACTCCAGCATTTTGTGTCTATCTTCTATTAAAAAATGCAGTACAGGAACAGGCCCTTCAGCCACAGTGTCATAGAATATAGTACAGTACAGGAACAGGCCCTTCGGCCCACAGTGTCATAGAATATAGAACAGTACAGGAAAAGGCCCTTCGGCCCACAGTGTCATCGAATTTAGTACAGCTCAGGAACAGGCCCTTCGGCCCACAGTGTCATAGAATATAGTAAAGCACAGGAACAGGCCCTTCGGCCCACTATGTCAGAATATAGAAAGGTTACCTCATAGAATGTATAAAAATATAGCACAGAAATAGGCCCTACAACCCACTATGTCAGAATATAGAAAGGTTACCTCCTTCCAGGGACCTAAACAGACTTTCCAAGTGAGAGAGAGGTTCACATGCACCTCTCCAAGCCTAATCTACTATGATGTTGCTGATTCGGTTTCCTATCCATGTTCTCCAGAGGTGCTGCCCGATACGCTGAGTTACTCCAGCACTTTGTGTCTTTCTATGGGAAAGTACAGCACAAGATCAGACCTTTCAGCCCACAGTGTCGTTGGACATAGAAAGGCCCAGCACTAGAGCAGGCCCTTCAGCCCACAATGTTGTAGAATATAGAAAAGTACAGGGCAAGAACTGACCCTTCAACTCACAGTTTCATAGAACATAGAAAAATAGAGCACAGGAACAAGCATTTTGACCCACAATATCTGTGCTGACCATGATGCTGTTTAACTAATCCTCGCTGGTTTAAGTTTATTATTGACACACGGACCAAAGTACGGTGAGAAGCTTTTGTTTGCGTGCTTATCTAATCAAATCAGATAATACTATAAAAGAATAGAATCAAGCCAAACACGAGGAAAATCCAGTGCAGAATATAGTTTCTCAGCATTACAATTAGGGGTGGGCATGGTGGCACAGCGGTAGAGTTACTTCCTTACAGCGCCAGAGACCATTCAATCGTGACTATCAGTGCTGTCTGTAATGAGTTTGTACATTCTCCCACATGCCAAAGATGTACAGGTTTGTAAGTTAATTTGGCTTCAGTAAAAATTGTAAATTGTCACTCCTGTGTAGGATAGTGCTGATGTACAGGGATCGCTGATCAGTGCGGACTTGGTGGGCCAAAGGGCCTGTTTCCACGCTGTATCACTAAACTAAATTAAACTAAACAATGTAACAGTTCCACAGAAAAAGACCAATGCCTTCACTAAGGTAGGATAGAAAATCAGGTCTGTTGCCTAGATTTTGAAAGGACCATTCAGAAGTTTAATAAGAAGGGAAGAAGCTGTTTCTGACACTGAAGGTGTGTTCTTGCAAGCTTCTGAATCTTCTGCTTGACAGGACCAGGGAGCAGAAGGAATGACCAGGCTTGGAAAGGTCCTCAATTAATTTGGCTGCTCTTCCGAGGCAGCTTGAAGTATAGATTGAGTAAATGATGAGGAGTGTGGTCTCTGTGATGGACTGGGTTACATCCACAAATCTCTTGCTGCATATGATCCATGTCCTTCCCCATATTAATGTGTGCATCAAAAAATCTCCTAAAAGCCACTTTCATATCTGCCTTCCACATCTCCATTAAACTTGCACCTAAAAGTTATGCCTCTAGTCTTTGATATTTCCTACCTTTTGTGGGGAAAATGCTGTGATTGTCAACACTATCAATGCCTTTGCTAATTTTATAAACATCTATGGGGTCTCCCTTCACTCCCTGACATTCTGGAGAAAACAACCGCTCCTTATAGGTAATGCCCTATAATAGATACAACATTCTGAATCCTTCTTCAGACCCAACCTGAAAATCCATCTGTTAGTTCTTTCCCCAGATGCTGCCTGACCCGCGGAGTTCCTCCAGCAGTGTTTTACACAAGATTCTAACATCTGCAGTTCAGTTTAGTTTAGAGATACAGCAGGGAAACAGGCCCTTTAAGGAGAAGATAACTTGCATTGAAGGCAGCCCAGATAATGCATATTTGTTTGATTGCTCCAATGATGTGTTTGCCCTATGTGTAATGGTTGAGCAGGTTTGGTCTGTATTCATTGCTGCTTCGAGGAATGAGATGTACCTTGTTGAAACATGGAAGGTTATGAGGGGGATTTGCAAGACAGATGTTGAGAAGATGATTTAAAATCTAAAAACAGGGTCATTATTCAAGAATAAACAGTTCCTCTTTTCAGATGGCGAAGAGAAGCAACTTCTCCACTGAGGATGGTGAATCTTTGGAATAGTCTACTGCAGAGAGTTGTGGAGTAAAGGTCATTAAATACGTTCAAGAGAGAATTTGCCCCTAAGAGAGACGAGGATCTTGAGAATCGGGAAGGGAAGTGGGTGGTGCTCAGGTGAAGGAAACAGGGAGCCATGTTATCAACATCTGCTCCAATTTCTTATATTGTCAGATTATCCCTTCCATCCCTCTTCACCCATTTTTTTTATTGTTATTGTAATTATGAATGGAAATTCTGTCCATGACCAAATATTCAGAAGCTACAGCCAAAAAGGCACACCAATGCCTCTACTTCCTCAGGAATCCAGCAGGAATCCAGCATGGTTCTTACTAACTTCTACAGATGCACTGAAGAAATCAGCATTTCTTAGCATCGCTACTTGGTTTGGGAATTGCTCTGCCTGAAGCAGCGAAAAATTGCAGAGAGTTGTGGATGCCACCTAAGACATCACGCAGACCAGATTCCCCACCATACACAGTTGGAAAGGGTGCAGAGAAGATTGATGAAGATGTTGGCAGGACTCGAGGGCCTCAACTTTAGGGAGAATCTGGGCAGGCTAGGACTCTTTTCCTCAGAGCGCAGGAGGATGTCAGGGGTGATCTTATAGAGGTGTACAAAATCATGAGAGGAATAGATCGGGTAGATGCACAGAGTCTCGTGACCAGAGTAGTGGTATTGAGAACCAGAGGACATAGGTTTAAAGTGAGGGGGAAAGATAGGGGAACTTTTTCAAACAATGGGTGGTAGGTGCATGAAATGAGCTGCCAGAGGAGGTAGTTGATCCAGGTACTATTGCAACATTTAAGAAACATTTAGACAGGTACATGGATAGGACAGGTTTAGAGGGATGTGGGCCAAATGCAAGCAGGTGCGACTAGTGCTGGTGACGGCAAACTGGGCCGAATGGCCTGTTTCCACGCTGCAAGATTCTATGACTATGACACTCCATCTACGTTGCCACGGGATAACAGCCAACAAAATCTAGGACCTTTTCCACCCTGGTCATTCCCTCTTCTCCCCGCTCCTATCAGGCGGAAGGTACAGAAGCTTGAAAGTCCGTACAGCGAGACTCAGGAACAGCTTCTTCCCCTGTCATATTTACTGTACATCTGGAAGATCCTGTCTTAATCCAGAGTACAGTCCCAATTCTGCAACTTAACTCATGGCGGACATTGGACTTTTTCTATGGAACTTTTATGCTCCATTGCTGGGAACTATATTCTGCACTCTGGTATTTTCTCTTCACTCTTACTGTTGTATTTGTTTGATTGTATTCATGTATAGTATTACATTGTTTGCATGGAACACAAACACAAGATTTTCACTGCATCTCAGTACACATAACAATAATGAACCACTACCAAATTCCAATTCTGTTTATCCTTGTGATATAGGTGAAGGCTATTTCAGCCCACTGTCTACACCAGCATAGAGAGCGACCTTATTTCCCAATCATTTTCCCTGTAATCTATTCCTTCCACTTTCCCATCAACTTTACCCAGATTCAGTCACTCACCTGTATGCTCGGGGCAATTTACTGTGTCCTCTTAAACTACCAAACAGAACACAATCACCCTTGGTATTGGTTTTGTATTTCCAAGGGTACTAAGATACAGCGAAAAAATTTGCTCAGCCCGCTATCCAAGCAAGTCATGCCATTTATGAGTATAATCAACCATAGACAAGTATACCAGGTGTGCAAAGAGAAAAATAAACAGTGTTGAGTCTAGTGCTGCAGTTAGAGAGAAAGTGCAGATTTTATAAAAATGTAAACGTTGCAAGGAGATGGATTGGGTGATCGGGACCACACCAATAGCTTATAAGAGTCTGTTAACAGCAGGAGAGAAGCTATTCCTGAAAGTCATACACACTTTCAAGATTTTGGATCTTCTGACTGATGGAACAGGTGAGAAGAGAGGATGACTGGGGAGGAAGTAGTCCTAGATTATGTTGGCTGCTTTCCTGAGGAAGTGTGGTATCGATGGAGTCGATGAGGGGGAGGCTGGTTTTTATGATAGACTGGGCTACATCACAACTTTCTGCAATTTCTTGCAGTTTTGGGCAGAGCAGTTGCCAAACCAAGCTGTGATGCATTCTAATACGATGCTTTCTAGGATGCATCTGTAGAAATTGGTTAGAGTCTTTGGAAACATGCTGGATTGCCCGTTTTATGGGACATGGAAAAAATTACGAGCAAATGGGTGTAATCCACACAAGGAGAAGGCCATGTGGACAAACCAGGTGGACCAGGTTGACCAGGTCGCAAAGAGTAGGAGTAAACGGGTCCTTTTCAGAATGGCAGGCAGTGACTAGTGGGGTACCGCAAGGCTCAGTTTTGGGACCCCAGCTATTTACAATATATATTAATGATTTGGACGAGGGAATTGAATGCAACATCTCCAAGTTTGCAGATGACACTAAGCTGGGGGGCAGTGTTAGCTGTGAGGAGGATGCTAGGATGCTGCAAGGTGACTTGGATAGGCTGGGTGAGTGGGCAAATGCATGGCAGATGCAGTATAATGTGGATAAATGTGAGGTTATCCACTTTGGTGGCAAAAACAGGAAAGCAGACTATTATCTAAATGGTGGCCGATTAGGAAAAGGGGAGATGCAACGAGACCTGGGTGTCATGGTACACCAGTCATTGAAAGTAGGCATGCAGGTGCAGCAGGCAGTGAAGAAAGTGAATGGTATGTTAGCATTCATAGCAAAAGGATTTGAGTATAGGAGCAGGGAGGTTCCACTGCAGTTGTACAGGGTCTTGGTGAGACCACACCTGGAGTATTGCGTACAGTTTTGGTCTCCAAATCTGAGGAAGGACATTATTGCCATAGAGGGAGTGCAGAGAAGGTTCACCAGACTGATTCCTGGGATGTCAGGACTTTCATATGAAGAAAGACTGGATAGACTTGGCTTGTACTCGCTAGAATTTAGGAGATTGAGGGGGGATTTTATAGAAACTTACAATATTCTTAAGGGGTTGGACAGGCTAGATGCAGGAAGATTGTTCCCGATGTTGGGGAAGTCCAGAACAAGGTGTCACAGTTTAAGGATAAAGGGGAAATCTTTTAGGACCGAGATGAGAAAAACTTTTTTCACACAGAGAGTGGTGAATCTCTGGAACTCTCTGCCACAGAAGGTAGTTGAGGCCAGTTCATTGGCTATATTTAAGACGGAGTTAGATGTGGCCCTTGTGGCTAAAGGGATCAGGGGTTATGGAGAGAAGGCAGGTACGGGATACTGAGTTGGATGATCAGCCATGATCATATTGAATGGTGGTGCAGGCTCGAAGGGCCGAATGGCCTATTCCTGCACCTATTTTCTATGTTTCTATGCTTCTATGAAACTAGATCGCTGGAGCTGTGAGGCTGCTCTACCAGCGGAGCCAAACTATAAATTGGGTTTGATCTTCTAGATCATTGACAACAGACTTTAAAAATGTTGTCTTTTTCAGGAGACCAAAGTGACTTTATTTGCAAATATCTCTGTTCCAGGGAATGGTACGGAAAGAAATAGCGTCCCTCAATGAACAAATGGTTGATATCTGTCATAGTCAGCATGAAGAAGAAGAAGATGTAAATAAACTGAAGGTAAGAAGATCCGTTTAAAGGTCCCACACCAAAGCAAAGTTGAGATGGGAAACCAAACAGTTAATGTACAAACTAGTGTTGCGGTTCAATGTCATGCATGTGGGACATTGACACAATCTAGCGCCAGGTCAATATTTATTTTTTGTGCCTTTCACTCCATTATATATTTGATCTGTTGTAATATTTTGTTTCGTCCGATTCCATGCCAAAAATCACGATGATCATTTGCTCGAGGTTCCAGCATCCTTAGTTTCTTGTGCCTTCATTGAAAGGCCCGATGTTTTCTCCAACCACACAACATGAGAAGTGTAGGGAAGGGAGCAGGAGTCAGACAAGTGCTCCATCAAAATACAAAGTGCTGGAGTAATGCAGTGGGTCAGGCAGCATCTCTGGAGGAATGGATAAGCAATGGTTTGGGCTGTTTGTCCATTCCTTTCACAGATGCTCCTGAACTGATCAGTTCATAGAGTCATACAGCGTGGAAACAGGCCCTTTGGCCCAACCTGCCCACATGGACCAACATGTCTCATCTACACTAGTTCCACCAGCCTGTGTTTGGCCCATATCCTTCTAAACGTATCTGATCCATGACCTGTCTAAATGTTTCTTAAACTTTGCGATGGTTACTGTGTTAGCTACCTCCTCAAGCAACTCGTTCCATACAGCTACCACCCGTTGTGTAAAAAAGTTACCCATCAGGTTCCTACACCCGTTGTTAAGTTACCCCTAAGGTTCCTATTAAATATTTCCCCTCTGCATGTATGCTCTCATCCATATCTTTGATATAAATGACAAACAGCAATGGGTCCAGCACCGAACCCCAAGGCACACCACGTCACAGGCCTCCTGTCCGAAAAGCAACCTTCCACCATCACCCTCTCCTTCCTTCCATGAAACCAATTCTCTATCCATTCAGCTTTCTCTCCTTGAATCCCATTCGATGTATATTTCCTACAGCACTTTGTATTTGGCTCAAGATTCCAGCATCTGCATATCCTTGTGTCTCCATGTGCTCCATCCAGCCTGCCCGCCTTTCCAGTCATAACTTTTGACCTCACTATTACATCAAACCATCTGTGACATCTCTCCAGTCTGAAGTGTTCCAGAGACTCACAAACGTTTGAGCAACCAAAAATCATTTTCTTTCCCTTGGAGATAAAAGGAACTGCAGATGCTGGAATCTTGAACAAAACACAAAGTGCTGGAGGAGCTCAGGGAATCAGGCAGCATCAGTGGAGGAAACGGACAGGCAACTTTTCGGATTAGGACATTTCTTCGGGCTCATTACTAAGATTTCTTTCCTCATTCCCTTCAGTTGGTAAAGCCATTGGCCAAATCTATACCTCCTGTTCTAGATTGTCCCAATCCGAGGAAGTATCCTGTCAACAAGGTAGACACAAAATGCTGGAGTAACACAGTGGGACAGGCAGCCTCCCTAGATAGAAGGAATGAGGGACGTTTCGGGTTGAGACCCTTCTTCAGACTGAATCAGGGGAGAGGGAGATACAGAGATAAGGAAATGTATCTTTGGTTTAAACCAGCATCTGCATTTCCTTCCTACAACATAACCTGTCAACTACTCCACTCAGAATCTTATTCACTTCCCATATAATAATAATAATAATAATAATAATAATACATTTTATTTATATAGCGCTTTTCAATACAACTCCTTTTAATGATGAGTCAAGTTAATGAACCTTTTCAACACTGCCTTCTGTAAACAAGGAGACTGAATCTGCACCATGGTGTCAAATCATCACCATCCTAGAACATGGGACACAGGAATAAGCCCTTTGGCCCACAATATCTGCCAAATATAATGACAGGACCAACTCTTATCTGCCTGCACATTATCCATATCCCACCATTCACTTGCCTACCCAACAGCCTCTTAAATGCCACTAACGTATCTGCCTCAACCACCCCCACTTACAACAGCACATTCCAAGCACTCACCACCCTTTGCGTAAATAAAAATACTTGCACCGCACATCTCCTTTAAACTTGTTCCTCACACCTTAAAGATGTTTCCTCCCACATTCCAAAGATGTGCAAGTTTGTAGGTTAAATGGCTTCTGTAAATTGTCCCCAGTGTGTGTGATAGAGCTAGTGTATAGGTGATCACTGGTCATCACAGACTTGATGGGGTAAAGACCCAGTTTCAACGCTGTATCTCTAAAATAAAAAGAAAGGTAAAGTCCGATTAAAGATAGTTCAAAGGTCTCCAATGAGGTAGATGGTTGGTCAGAACCGCTCTCTAGTTAGTGAGAGGATGGTTCAGTTGTGTGATAACAGCTGGAAGAAACTGTCCCTGAATCTGGAGGTGTGTGTTTTCGGTTTTAACCTAACATAATGTTCAGCTGTGGCATTGTGGAACTGTTCGTGTGCTGTACTGTTTTCTGTTCTATGCTCCACGACTACACTTCTCACCTTGCACTGGGTAAATGCACTTGTTGTTTATTCCATCAGAAAGAATCTGCGGCTCTGCAGAAGAACATTGAATGTAAGTTCAAAGAACTGCACCAGTTTTTGCACCAGGAAGAGAAAGAGCTGAAAACAAAACTGGAGCAAAAGGAAAATGCCATATTGCAACAAAAAGATGAAAATCTGAAGAAAATCTCTGAACAGCATGCATCACTTAAGCAAGCAATCTCAGACATGCAAGGAAAACTGTGTCTAGAAGATGCAGAATTTATGCAGGTATTGTCTATTGTTTACATGGGAAACATGATGCCATTACCATTCAGATTCTAAAACCCAATGTAGAGTAGAGAACTCCATCAGTCCACATTCAGAACTTTGGCAGCACCAGTCCCAGAATGGGTGGCACGGTGGCGCAGTGGTATAGTTGCCGCCTTACAGTACTTACAGCGCCAGAGACCTAGGTTCGATCCCGACTATGGGTGCTGTCTGTACGGAGTTTGTACGTACTCCCCGTGACCGCGTGGGTTATCTCCGAGATCTTCGGTTTCCTCCCACACTCCAAAGATGTGCAAGTTTGTAGGTTAATTGGCTTCGTAGAAATGTAAATTGTCCCTAGTGTGTGTAGGGTAATGTCAATGTGCGAGGATCGTTGGTAGGCGCGGACTCAGTGGTCGGAAGGGCCTATTTCCGCGCTGTATCTCTAAACTCTAAACCAATCTAGCAGCTTTTCCAGACTCTTGGATCGTATTCATTAATACTCCAACACACTTCGAAACAAGAAATTGCTGATGCTGGTTTCCACAAGAGGATACAAAGTTCTAGAATAGCTCAGCAGGTCAAGCACCATCAAACATGTTGCTTGATCTGATGAGTTATAACAGCACTATGTACACTAATTAAGTCTGAGTCAGTCTAGAGGAGGTCCCAACCCAATTCATCATGTATCCTTTCCCCCTCTACAGATGCTGCATGATCTGCTGAATTCCTCAGGCACTTTGTGTTTTGCACTGTTTTAAATCATCGTTTTTTATAGATGATATGTAGAATAACATTCCCGTTAACTCATTATCACCGACCCCACAGACAACAATGGACCATTGTGGGCTACACCTTTCCTTGATCATCATTGCTTTTAGCATATATTTCATTCATTTCTTCTATGTACCTTCCACATCTACGTTTCCCTTTCCCCTGACACTCAGTCTGAAGAAGGGTCTCGACCCAAAACCTATTCCTTCTCTCCAGAGATGCTGCCTCGCCCGCTGAGTTACTAAGGATGTTTGTGTATATTCCAGTTAACCAGGTACATTTAAACAGAGCACTAGAAGCAGAACGAGGCAAGTTTCAAGGAAGCATGGATGGGGAGTGGGGCCCAGGTGAGTTTTAAGCGAGACTAGTTAAGTCAAGTTGAGTTTATTGTCATATAAATATGTAGAGTGAAGGACAGATATAATGAAAATCTTGATTCCTGCACCATCACAAGCTTATAGACACAATCAGCACACATAATCACGTCAGACCCAAGCTCTGCAAGCCAGTGAAAAGGAAAAGACTAGTTGGGCATTGAGTATAAGTGTCAGGAAGACACAATGCAGATTTTTAGCACTTTGGTTAGACCTTATTTGGAGTATTGTGTGCAGTTGTGGACACCCCAATATAAGAAGTATGTAGAGGCCTTGGAGAGAAGCACGAGATGTTTACCAGAATGATGCCTGGATTACAGGGAATTAGTATCCGAAGAGGATGGACAAATTTGGATAGTTTTCACTGGACTGCCGGTTGAGGAGAGACCTGATGGAAGTAGATAAAGTCAAGAGAGCCACAGGGTGGAGAGTCAGAACCCTTTCCTATGGTGGAAATATGAAAGATTCGAGGGAATAGCTTTATGGTGAGGAGACAAAATGTAAAGGAGATGTGCAGGACAAGCGAGGGTGGTTGGTGCCTGGAATGCACGACCAGGGGTGGTGGTGGTGGATGCAGGTCCAATACTGGTGTTTATGGGCTTTTAGACAGGCATGTCATGGTCACACGCAGGCAGATGAGATTAGTCTATCTTGGCATCAAGTTTGGCACCGACATTGTGGGCCAAAGGGCCTGCTCCAGTATTATGCTGTTCTGTAAGTGTGGAAATTTAGCAGCAGAATGCTAAAGGAAGAATGGCAACTAAGAGTAGGAAGGAACTGCAGATGCTAGTTTAAACCAAAGATAGTTTGACTTCTCTAACTTCAAGTAACCCTTGCTTTCCCTCTCTCTCCACCCCCCCCCCTTCCCAGAACTCCGACCAGTTTGATTTTCCCTGATTACATGTTATCTCTGTTTGCTTTGTTGTTACCATCTCCTAGCTAACAATGATCTATTCGACATTTTCCTTGATCACCCCCTTTGATGTCTCGTTCACACACCTTACACTTCATTATCTCTGTATCTCCCCCCTCCCCTGACTCAATCTGAAGAAGGGTCACGATCCGAAACATCACCCATTCCTTCTCCCCAGAGATGCTGCCTGTCCCACTGAGGTACACCAACATTTTGTGTCTATCAATGGTGACTAAGATCCTGGTGCTTTTATAGGAACAGGGAAATCAGCACGTGATGTGGCAAATTGGATGCATCAGGATTTCCAAATAGTGAGAACGTGAAATAATAGAGGTTTACTGCACCAAAGAACCATTTCCTCATAGATCTGTGAGCTTCAATTTTAACAGTCGGTTTTTCTGTTAATAGACCATAGAACTTGGGACATAGCACAGGAACTGACCTTTCAACCCACAATTTCACAGCTGAATATGATTCCAAGCTAAACTAATCTCTTCAGTCTGTACATGATCCATATCCCTCCATGCCCTGCATATCCATGTGCCTATCTAAACGCCACTTAGATGCTGCTATTTTATCAACGTGCACCACCACCTATGGCAGCATGGTGGCGCAGCGGCAGCACGAATGTCTCACAGCGCCAGAGACCCGGGTTCCATCCTGAAGACGGGTGCTGTCTGTACGGACTTTGTACATTCTCCCGTGACCTGCGTGGGTTTCCCCGAGATCTTCAGTTTCCTCACGCACAGTTTGTAGGTTAATTGGCTTGGTAAATTATAAATTGTTCCTAGTGTGTGTAGGGAGTGTTAATGTGTGGGGATCGGTGATCGGTGTAGACTCGGTGGGCTGAAGGGCCTGTTTCCGCATTGTATCTCTAAACTAAACTAATAAACCACCTCTGGCTGTGCGTTCAAGGTACCCACCACCCTCTGTGTAAAAATATAAATTGTGCCCCCTTCACACTAGGCAAGCTGTGGTTGACAAGGAAATGCAGAAAATCAAAAATAGAAACCTAAAATGTTGCTGATATTTAGCAGGTCCACAACAGTGAAGAAAGAAACAGAGTTAACATTATTAACCTGAAAATTGGCTTGGTATCAGTGTAAATGGTCCCCAGTAGGATAATGTTAATGTGCGGGGATCGCTGGTTGGTGCGGACTCAGTGGGCTGAAGGGCCTGTTTCCGCATTGTATCTCTAAACTAAACTAAACTACACATTAACTCTGCGTTGCTCTTGCCACCGATGCTGCCTGACCAGATGTGTTTGTCAATTTTCCTTAAGCTGTTTGAGCTTGGGCACTGTCTGTGCAGAGTTCGCATGTTCTCCCTGTGACCACGTGGGTTTTCTCCGGGTGCTCCTGCTTCCTCCCACATCCCAAAGTTGTGGGGGTTTGTAGGTTTACTGGTTTCTGTAAAATTGCCAATAGTGTGTAGGGAGTGGATGGGAAAGTGGAATAACTTAGAACTGATGCAAATGGGTGATCGATGATCAGGATGGGCTTTGTGAGGCAATGGGCCTGTTTCCGTGTTGTATACCTAAACTAAACTAAACCCATCTATGCAATGTATCAACAGGCTTCTGATGAGAGAACTACTGTTGAATTTCGCATTATTAGTTTGGTATTGAATGTATTCTGTGTCCACATTTTGTGACTCAGTGGAAAGTCAAAACGCAGTTTTTACTCAATAAAATTGGAAATGCATTTTTGCCATTGGTTACGTTTCCGACAGATCTTTGGAATGCAATGTTGTAATAAAAGGCAGCACCGTGGTGCAGCGATAGAGTTGCTGCCTTACAGCACCAGAGACCCGGGTTTGATCCTGACTACGGGTACTGTCTGTATGGAGTTTGTACATATTCCCCGTGACCTCTGTGGGTTTTCTCAGAGATCTTCGGTTTCCTCACACACTCCAAAGACGTACAATTTTGTAGATAATTGGCTTGGTTTAAATATAAATTGTCCCTAGTTTGGGCAGGATAGTTTTAATGTGCGGGGATCGCAGGTCGGTGCAGGCTCGGTGGGTCGAAGGGCCAGTTTCTGTGCTGTATCTCCACAACTAAAAACTAAAACTAAAACAATCTTCTTCTCTCTTTCAGGATATTAAAAATATTCTTGGCCGGTAAGTGCTTTCTTGTCCATATTTGGCAGACAATTATATATTCTGTAAAGTAACTCATTCCACCTGTAGTCCTTTGCATTGTTGGATACAGATGCCTTGCAAAGTGACTGATTATTTGGTTAATTGGAGCAAAAAACTGTAGGGGCTGGAAATCCAGAACATAAAGAGGAGACACATGGAAATGCAGATGCTGAAATCTTGAGCAAAACACAGGGTGGTGGAGGAACTCAGCGGCATCTGTAGAGGGAATGGACAGGTGACATTCCGGGTCAGGACCCTTCTTCATACTGATTGTAGTAGCAGGGAGAAAGCTGAGAAGGAGTAGTGTGCGGGACAAAGCCTGGCGAGTGATAGGTAGATACAGTTGGGGTGGGGGGTTGATTGGCAGTGGAATAAGTGACACAGGCTCAAGATATAAAAGGCAACAAACATGTGTCAGATAAGAAGAGCAGATGGGTGAAATGCAAAGCAAAAGGGAGGGATCTAGATGGAAGAACAGACATTTCAGCCCACAATGTCTATGCCATACACGATGCCAAGACGAACCCTTATCTGCTTGCACATAATCCATATCCCTCCATTCCCTGTATATCTAAAAGTCTCTTCAATACCACCACCGTATCTGCGACCACCACCGCCCCTGGCAGCATTTTCCAGGCACTCACCGCCCTCTGTGTGTAAAAAAACTTGTCCCGCGGATCTCTTTTAAACTTAGCCCCTCTCCCCTTAAAACTGCCCTCCAGTATTTGATACTTACATCCTGGGAAAAGGGTTCTCACTGTCTAACGTATGTATGCTCCTCATAATTTTATATAATTTTATTAGGTCTCCCCTTAACCTCTGATGTTCCAGAGAAAATAATCCAAGTCTGTCAAACATCTTGGCTATGGAAAATACCACCAAATCCAGGTATCATTCCGATAAACCTTTCCAAAGCCTCCATATCTTCTGGGTAAAGGGATGAGCAGAACTGCATGCAATACTCCATATGCGGCCTAACAAATGTCTAATAAAGCTGCATCATGACTTCACGACTGGAATTTATTTTGCACTAAACATTATTCCTATTATCATGTATCTACACTGTGGATGGCTCGTTTATAATCATCTATTGTTTTTCTGCTGACTAGTTAACATGCAAGAAAAGCTTTTCATTGAACTTCAGTACAATGTGACAAAGAACTAAATGCAACGACCCATGCACAATGAGTTGACCAATGAAAACAAGCATATAACATGCTTTGTTTACCACTCTATCCACTTGTGTTGCCAAGAATAGGGGGAGAAATGGGATGTACTGGGTTGGGTGCGGAGAAGAGAGAGGCAGTAGGGAGGGTAATTACCTACGATTGGAGAAAATTCAATTGGAGAAACAAGAACTGCTCAGAGAACTCAACAGATCAAGCAGTATCCAAAGATGGGGAAACAGGGACAACATTTCAGGTCAATAACCCTTCATCAATACTGGGAAAGACTGGGAAAACGCTGCTTCTCTCTCCTATCCTGCCCATTACCTGGGAAGCCCCCGAGGCTCCAGTCCTTCTAATCAATGTAACCAAGTCACTGTTATTGTACATCTTTTCCACACCCTCAACAAAATCTTCACACTTAATTCCTCTAACACATACAGTTCAGAAGGAATATCCATTACCCATTGGAGAAGGTTAATAGCTAGTGGCTGTGAAGCAATGGATAATAGAAACCAATGTCTCATGTGCAAGGGATGAGATATACAATACAATAGAACTTTATTTATCCCAGGAGGGAAATTGGTCCGCCAACTGTCATAAAACACAAGATACATGAAACATGGAATTAAAGTGACGAGTGGAAAGTCCAGGATTTGGGATGCAGTACAGGGAGTACAATACTATCAGAAGTGCTGCTTTTTGGTTGAGGTCTCCATTTGCTTGCTGAGGTAGTCCTTGCAGAATACTATTTAAAAAAAAACTGAAAATGCCTCCTTGATACACCGTGGTCAATAACTATCCCCAATCAACGCATAGAATAACTTGATTTATATATTTCTCATATATGTTGTTCATATTTCCCTAAGACCTCAGTCTTGGATAGTAGTCTGTGAACAGTCAGAAGTTGCGGGCAGTGCTGATACGTATATAAAGTGAGATCATAGATAGGGTGTATCATTCTACTTTTACATCTCAGCGATACTTTTTATTTCCAACACAGGTGTGAAAACATGCAGTTCCAGAGACCCGCCAGAGTTTCCATTGACCTCAGGCAAGATGATATCAGCGGCCCCTTTCAGTTCAACCTGTGGAAACAGATGCTGAAGCGAATTAATCCAGGTAAATTTATCTTCCGGTAGAGTCGAGGAATTATGGTGAATGAAATATGGAAGAGATTTTGATAGAGGTTTGAGAAAAATTGACACATTTGGTCGAGTCTGAAGAAAAGGTTTGTCCTGAAACATCACCTATTCCTTTTATCCAGAGATGCTGCCTGGCCAGCTGAGTTACTCCAGCATCTTGTGTCTATCTTCAGTGTAAATTAACACCTGCAGCTCCTTCCTACACATTTGGGCTGGGCCAGCCCACAGGTCCAATAGCGATTCACCAGATATGTAACATGGCTGGTAATCCTGGGGCCTGAACTAACTGTTTAAAGATCTGAGTTCAGTACAGTACAGGAGCAGACCCTTCAGCCCACAATGTCCATGCTGACAATGAAGCCAAGATAAACTAATCTCCTCTGCCTGAAACCTATACCTCCATTCTCTGCATCTCCATGTGCCTCTCACAAAGCCTCTTAAATCCCACTATTGTGTCTGCCTCCACCATCTCCCCCAGCAACATGTTCCAGGCATCCTCTGTGTTAAAAACAACTTGCCCCGTACATATTTTTAAACTTCATCCCTCTCACCTTAAACCCACGTCCTGTGGCCCTCCACATTTTCACCCTGGGGAAAAAGGTTGCGAATATCTACCTTCTGTGCCTCCCATCATTTTAAACATTGCTATCAGCTTCATATCACACTATGGAAACTGTGTAAATTAAATTCAGTTCATAATTTGGAATATAGCAACAACTGGCCTCCATTAAGATGACCACAAAAAATACAGATTGTGCTAAAATCTCTTCAGGTTTGTTGATGCCCCTCAGCATGGAAGATTTGCCATCCTTATCCAGCTTTCGTGATGCCAGACTGACGACTGTGGTTCAAATGAGAAAGTGTTGCAGCAACTCAGTGGGTCAGCGGCAGCTGTGGAGGAAACGGACAGGTGACGTTTCTGGTCAGACCCTTCTTCAGACTCATTCAAACTGATTCAACCAGTCTGTAGAAGTTTCTCAACCTGAAACATCGCCTGTCCATTCCCTTCACAAATGATGTCTCATCTGCTCAGTTCCTCCAGTACTCTGTGCTCAGGTCAACATTCCAGCATCTGTTGTTCCTTGTCTGGATGATTCCTAAATGCAATGTGAGATGCTCTAGTAAGGGCAGTAAATGGTGGCCTTAACATCAAATGCCGGAGTAGGTGAAATCTGCGATGCGACATTGACACTGTCGCAGCTGGTAAGGCAGATGCCTCACAGCACCAGAGACCCGGGTTTGATCCTGTCCTCGGCTGCTGTCTGTGTGGAGTTTGCACGTTCTCCCTGTGACCACATGAGTTTCCTCCATCTGCGCTGGTTTCCACCCACATCCCAAAGACGTGCAGTTTGTCGGCTCGTTGACCTCTGCAAATTTTCGTTAGTTTGTAGGGAGTGGATGAGAAAGTGGGATAACTAGAATTAGTGTGAACAGGTGTTCGATGGTCTGCGTGGACACGGCAGGTCAAAGGTCAATTTCCATGCTGTATCTCTTTAACCTCTACGCTGTTGCAAGGTTATGTCAGTGAGTCAGTGAGTGAGCGATAGAGTCACATCAGCGCTCTCCCCAACCTCCAAGTGTTGTGCCTCAAGGGAGGGAAGTGGGGAGAGAAGGCAGGCGGGAATGCCTGATAACTAATGGCTATTCCTGACAGTATAGAAGATATACACATCTACAGTGGCTTGCAAAAGTATTCATACCCCTTGAACTTTTCCACATTTTGTCACGTTACAACCACAAACGTAAATGTATTTTATTGGGATTTTATGTGATAGACCAACACAAAGTGGCGCATAATTGTGAAGTGGAAGGAAAATGATACATGGTTTTCAAATTTTTTTACAAATAAAAAACTGAAAAGTGTGGCGTGCAAAAGTATTCAGCCCCCTTTACTCTGATACCCCTAAATAAAATCCAGTGCAACCAATTGCCTTCAGAAGTCATCTAATTAGTAAATAGAGTCCACTTGTGTGTAATCTAATCTCAGTATAAATACAGCTGTTCTGTGAAGGCCTCAGAGGTTTGTTAGAGAACATTAGTGAACAAACAGCATCATGAAGCCCAAGGAACACACCAAACAGGTCAGGGATAAAGTTGTGGAGAAGTTTAAAGCAGGGTTAGGTTATAAACAAATATCCCAAGCTTTGAACATCTCACGGAGCACTGTTCAATCCATCATCCGAAAATGGAAAGAGTATGGCACAACTGCAAACCTACCAAGACATGGCCGTCCACCTAAACTGACAGGCCGGGCAAGGAGAGCATTGATCAGAGAAGCAGCCAAGAGGCCCATGGTAACTCTGGAGGAGCTGCAGAGATCCACAGCTCAGGTGGGAGAATCTGTCCACAGGACAACTATTAGTCGTGCACTCCACAAATCGGGCCTTTATGGAAGAGTGGCAAGAAGAAAGCCATTGTTGAAAAAGAGCCATAAGAAGTCCCGTTTGCAGTTTGCCACAAGTCATGTGGGGGACACAGCAAACATGTGGAGGAAGGTGCTCTGGTCAGATGAGACCAAAATTGAAGTTTTGGGCCTAAATGCAAAACGCTATGTGTGGCGGAAAACTAACACTGCACAACCCTGTACACGCCATCCCCACTGTGAAACATGGTGGTGGCAGCATCATGCTGTGGGGATGCTTTTCTTCAGCAGGGCAGGGAAGCTGGTCAGAGTTGATGGGAAGATGGATGGAGCCAAATACAGGGCAATCTTGGAAGAAAACCTGGTAGAGTCTGCAAAAGACTTGAGACTGGGGCGGAGGTTCACCTTCCAGCAGGACAACGACCCTAAACATACAGCCAGAGCTACAATGGAATGGTTTAGATCAAAGCATATTCATGTGTTAGAATGGCCCAGTCAAAGTCCAGACTTAAATCCAATTGAGAATCTCTGGCAAGACTTGACAATTGCTGTTCACAGACGCTCTCCATCCAATCTGACTGAGCTTGAGCTATTTTGCAAAGAAGAATGGGCAAAAATTTCAGTCTCTAGATGTGCAAAGCTTGTAGAGACATACCCCAAAAGACTTGCAGCTGTAATTGCAACGAAAGGTGGTTCTACAAAGTATTGACTCAGGGGGCCTGAATACTTTTGCACGCCACACTTTTCATTTTTTTATTTGTAAAAAAATTTGAAAACCATGTATCATTTTCCTTCCACTTCACAATTATGCACCACTTTGTGTTGGTCTATCACATAAAATCCCAATAAAATACATTTACGTTTGTGGATGTAACATGACAAAATGTGGAACAGTTCAAGGGGTATGAAAACTTTTGCAAGCCACTGTATATAGTTTAGGATTAGAAAGGGTACACAGTCAGCACTTTTTCCAGTGGAAATATCACAGAGTTTGAAAGTATCTGTAGTGACCCCCCTCCCCCACCCTCTTCACCTATATCCGCCTATCACCTGGGCTGCATGGTGGCGCAGCGGTTGAGTTCCTGCCTAACAGCTCCAGAGTCCCAGGTTCGATCCTCACTATGGATGGAGTCTGTACATAATTTGTACGTTCTCCCTGTGACCACGTGGAGTTTTCTGCGGGTGCTCCGGTTTCCAACCACATTACAAAGATGTTCAGGTTTGTAGCTTAATTGTATTGTGTGAATTGTCCTTAGTGTGTAGGTTACAACTAGTACGGGTGACCAGTGGTTGGCGTGGACCTGTTGAGCCGAAGGGCCTGTTTCCATGATGTATCTCCAAAATAGACTAAACTAAATCACTTGCTAGGCTCTGTGCCATTCCACCTCCCTCTTCCAGCCAGTGGGCATAACTGAATGGTGAGAGGGGCAACATTTAAAGGTGATGTGCAGGCCAAATATTTTACACGGAGGGTGGTGGGTACCTGGAATCTGCTGCCAGGGGTGGTGGAGACAGATGTGACAGTGCGTTTTCGATGTGCACATGGATATGTAGGGATATGGATAACGTGTAGGCGGAGAAGCTTAGTTTAACTTGGCATCATGTTCAGCATGAACACGGTAGACAGTTCTTGTGCTGTACTGCTATATGTTCTAAATGATACATGTTCGGGGCGGCACGGTGGCGCAGTGGTATAGTTGCTGCCTTACAGTGCTTCCAGCGCCACAGACCCGGGTTCTATCCCGACTACGGGTGCTGTCTGTATGGAGTTTCAACATTCTCCCCGTGACCGCGTGGGTTTTCTCCGAGATCTTCAGTCTCCTCACACACTACAAAGACGTACAGGTTTGTAGGTTAATTGGCTTTGTGTATGTGTAAAATTATTCCTAGTGTGTGTAGGATAGTGTTAATGAGCGGGGATCTCTGGTCAACGCGGACTCGGTGGGCTGAAGGGCCTGTTTCAGCGCCATATCTCCAAACTAAACTAAACTAAACTAAAGAGAAAACAGATAACGTTTCAGAAATGAGCAAAAAGGAAACTGCATCTTCTAACATTATCCACTTTTATTTTAGATATCCAGCACCTGCAGTTTCCTGTTACATTTTCGTTTATGGTGCATGAATGTATATTAACCAACCACTGAATGTGTCAAAATGTTTGATTGGCAAATCGCGTGGATTCACCATGCAGACTTTTTTCTCTTCTTCAGTCCCAATCAAACTGAAGCTGAATCCGGACACTGCGCATCCGAGACTCATCCTGTCCAGTGACCTGACAGCCATCAGACTCGGTGCTAAACAGAAGGTCCCTGACAAACCAGAGCGATTTGTGCAGTGGCACGGTGTCCTGGCATCTCAGGGCTTCAATACTGGGAGCCACTACTGGGAGGTCGAGGTCGGAAGGAACACCATGTGGAGTGTGGGAGTGGTAAAAGCATCGGTACTGAGGAAAGCGGAGTTCACACCGGAACCAAAATCCGGTGCCTGGGTATTGTGGCGTCTGGGAGAGGAATATACCACTATGTCTTCACCACGTACTGCCCTCCCTGTTCCAGTCAAACCCCAAAGATTGGGCATCTACCTGAACTATGAGGCTGGCCAGGTAACACTGTACAATGCCGATGACATGTCACATCTGTACACTTTCAGGGACAAATTCACTGAGAAACTCTATCCTTTCTTCTTAACGGGTTGCAACATTGATTCATTGCAAATAGTCCACTTGCATATATAGGTTTATTTGGTGAACGTGCGGCCAACCTTTATGGGTAGACACTTGAAACGGCCCTACTTCCAGGAGTTATCAATGTTAATCAGTGAGTTCCAACACCATCTCTACCTGCAGACTGTTATTAATAGTGTTTAACTCCATATTTAAATATCTACTAGATGGCCAGGGGACCCATTGGGTCCCTGTCACATGGAAGCCCCGTTCCGCCAACACAATATTCCACCACTCTGCGCATGCACGGCTGACGGGCCCGCAACTGCTGTGTTCAAAGTTGTGCCGTTGACGGCAGAAATTAAGTTAAAGTTAATAAAGTGAATAGAGAACCGATGGAGCATCTTGTAAAATAGAACAAAACTTACCCGTGGAGCCGTTGGCTCCCCGTTGTGAGGCCAGGCAAATGCGCGCGAACCCATTGGGATGTCAAGATGGCGGCGGGCCAACTGCGCAGGCGCGGACCCGTTGGGTTCCCATTGTGACGTTGTGACGTCGAACGCGGCTGATCGGCAGGGAAAGTGGAAAAGTGTTCTTTGTACATTTTAAAATGTCAATAACTTGTAAAATATAACATAAATCTGAATGAAACTTGTTTCATTTACATCGCAGGACAATGGTGAATAAGGAGGGCCAAAAATTTGGACGCCTATTTTTCTCAACTTAAATATGCACAAATTCTGGAATGCTAATAAAAAATCTGCAAATATATAGGCTTCAAAGCTAATTATACGAAGTTAACGTGAAGGAGACTTCACAGGCTAGTTAAAAGAAGGCTTTGAAGCCAATTATAGAAAGTTAATGTGAAGAACTCTTTTAGCTCGTCTGATATTGAGTTACTATGTTCCTAAGCGTGTGTGTATAGGTGATCACAAATCGGCATGAACTATATTGGCCGATGGGCTTGTTTCCGTGCTGTATCATTCAATTCAATTCAATAAATAATCTGCAACTTAGTCTAGGTTTTGTCCAAATTAATCATTGGCGGCACAGTGGCGCAGAGGTAGTGTTGCTGCTTTATAGCGGCAGAAAGCCAAGTTTAATCCTGATTATGGGTGCTGTCTGTGTGGAGATTGTACATTCTTCCCGTGACCGCATGGGTGCTCCAGTCTCCTTCCACGTCTCAATGACATGCAGGTTTGTAGGTTTATTGGCCTCTAAATTGTCCCTAGTGTGTAGGATAGAACTAGTGTATGGGTGATGGTGATCGGTATGGACTGTTTACACGCTGTATCTCTAAACTAATCTAAACATCACATTTCTCCATATTTCATTTCTAAATACAGAGTTAATTCTGATAACCTGCCAAGGTCCTCGTTAAACCTGCTACAAAATCCTCCTCATAGTTTAGCATATTAATTTCAAAGGAATGCTTTGAATTTTGACACGAGCAAATAAATCTACAAATTAATTTCTTCTTTGCGTTTGCTCCTGTTATCCAATTTGGTGACTGTGGTGCAAAATTAACTGACAATCTTGCCTCATAACTATTTCATTTGTCATTCAAAAAAACTAAGTCTGCATGTGAAGGAACAATACATCAATTGAACGTAAACTATGAACAGATTTATCAATAAATGCATAATATTAGTTGCATTCGTTGCTTTCAAGTTTGGGAACAATCGTTTTAGACATAGAAACGTAGAAAATAGGTGCAGGTGGAGGCCATTTGGCCCTTCGAGCCTCCACCTTCTTTTATTGTGATCATGGCTGATCATCCACAATCAGTAAACCGTGCCTGCCTTCTCCCCACATCCCTTGATTCCGCTAGCCCCTGGAGCTCTATCTAACACTTTTAAATTCATTCAGTGAATTGATCTCCACAGCCTTCTGTGGCAGAGAATTCCACAAATTCACAACTCTCTGGGTCAATAAGTTTTTTTCTCATTTCAGTTCTAAATGGCCTCCCCTTTATTCTTGGACTGTGGCCCCTTGTTCTGGACTTCCCCATCATTGGGAACATTTTTCCTGCATCCAGCTTGTCCAGTCCTGTTATAATTTTATACATTTCTATAAGATCCCCTCTAATCCTTCTAAATTCCAGTGAATACAAGCCCCCTCTTTCCAATCTTTCTTCATATGACAGTCCCGCCATCCCGGCATTAACCTCGAGAATCTAGCTGCACTGCTTCAGTATCAAGGACGTCCTTCCTCAAATTAGGAGATCAAAACTGCACACAATACTTCAGATGTGGTGTCACCAGGGTCTTGTGTAACTGCAGTAGGACCTCCTTGGTCCTAAACTCAAATCCTTTCGCAATGAAGGCCAACATGCAATTGGCTTTCTTCTCTGCCTGCTGTACCTGCATGCTTACTTTCAGTGATTGATGTACAAGCACACATGGTCTCGTTGTACCTCCCCTTCTCCTAATCTGTCACCATTCAGATAATAATCTGCCCTCCTGTTCTTGCCACCAAAGTGTATAACCTCGCATGTATCCACATTATGCTGCATCTGCCATGCTTCTACCCACTCACCCAACCTATCCAAGTCACCCTGCAGCCTCATAGCATCCTCCTCGCACCTCACACTGCCACCCAGCTTTGTGTCATCCGCAAAGTTAGAAATGTTACATTTAATTCGCTCGTCTAAATCGTTAACATATATTGTAAACAACTTGGGTCCCAGCACCGAGCCTTGCGGCACCCCACTGGTCACTACCTGCCATTCTGAAACGGACCCGTTAATTCCTACTCTTTGCTTCCTGTCTGCCAACCAGTTTTCTATCCATCTCAATACCCTAGCCCCAAAACCATGTTCTCTCATTTTGCACACTAATCTCCTGTGTGGAACCTTGTCAAAGACATTTTGAAAGTCCAGATACACCATGTCCACTGGCTCTCCCTTATCCATTCTACTTGTTACGCCATCAAAAAATTCCAAAAGATTAGTCAAGCATGATTTCCTCTTTTTAAATCCATGCCAACTTTTCAGATCCCGTCACTGCTTTCCAAATGCGCTGCTATAACATCTTTAATAATCGACTCCAGCAGTTTCCCACTACCGATGTAAAGCTAACTAGTCTATAATTCCCCGTTTTCTCTCTCCCTTCTTTCTTAAAGAGGGGTTACATTGGCTACCCTCCAGTCCACAGGAACTGATCCACAGTCGAGACGCATCATAGCATCAACACACAGTAAATTCCGTAAATATACATTAAAAATTCCAGAAGTTAAAGCTTGATATTACTTCTGTGCATCGTAGGAGAATTGTGACAAACAGATGAAGTGACCATTAGTTATCGGGTTGAGTACAATGTTAGACATCTTAGCCGGCTGACGTTTCAGATCTCTTCACACATTAATCGCGGTAATTGAAGAGTTAAATTAATTCGCGCCATCTAGTGGCATCGAGGATGTGATGGACGCACCAACAGACCAGTTCGCCAGAATTTGGAAAAGACAAACGAATCTGATTACGTTGCAAGGAG